>RJWJ010000377.1:0-257081 GCA_004363605.1 Indri indri | reverse complement strand
TCTCCGGTGCGGGTAAACAAGCCAGTGCGCATGCTCGTTGCTGACTCATTGCCTTGCGTAGCCCAACCTATATAAGCCTGCACCCTTCCGCTTTCGGCGTCTTCCGCATAATGTAAGTTGTAAGGAGCCTCAATAAAGCACGCTCAGAAGAACTCCGGTTGCCGCGTCGTCCTTGCTGGCGAGGGGGCGCGACACATACGCACATCCATTTTCAAAACCATCGCTCTAGAACAAAGCTCAACTAAACCTTTTCTGTAAAGGTTTAGATAGCAAACACTTTAAGCTTCCATCCAATCTCTGTCGCAACTACTCAACTCCACTGTTACAACACAAACACGTCCATAGACAACAGGGAAACAAGCGGTGTGCCTGTGGTCCAATAAAACTTTATTTACAAAAGCAGGTGGCAGGTTCTCTGTCTATAGTGTGCTGACCTTTCCTCCCTAGATATAATACCTTTGGTCACTGTGGTGGGCGGCCTTCAGGATGGCCCCCAGGGACCCCACCATCTGGTATTCACATCTTTCTATTAATAATTCCCTCCCCTGGAGTGCGGGCTGGATTTATTGACTCACTTCTAACAAATAGAATATGGCAGAAGTGATGGAATGTCACTTCTGAGATTGGGTTATAAAAAGACTGTGGCTTCTGTCTTGGGGCTGTCTGTCTCTCAGATGTCCAGCTCTGGCAGAAGCCAGCCGCATGCTGTGAAGCATCTCTGTGGAGACGCCTGCACGGGGAAGGGCTGGGGCCTCCCATCACCCCGGGCGTGAGCACGGAAGCAGATCTTCCATTTCTTCCTGACATAGCCGCAGCCCCAGCTAACGGCGTGACTGCAACCTCACGAGAGACCCTAAACCTGACCAACCAAGCTGCTTCCATGTTCCTGGCCCTCAGAAACTGCAAGGTAATAGGTGACTGTTGTTTTAAGCCACTTAGTTTGGGGTAATTCATTACTCAGCAATAGATAATTAGTACAGTTATTACGTACTCCAGACGACTCCCTTGTACCTCTCCCTTCCAATTCCTACAGCACCATACGAGTGAGCGCAGAACAGAAACCATCTTACATTGTTTCCTAACCATGTGGAACAGTCCTGCCCCCAGAAATAGATTATAGATTCTTTAAAGGCAAGGACTGTCTTAAAAGTAAATAGATGTTCTTCACTATTATGACTATTTATAGAATTAACTTGAAAGAACTTCCTTGTTTCCTCCTGGAAAATCAGGAGCCGTCGCTTTGCTGGGGCAATTGTTTCCATTCTCTAATGCCCGGGGTTCTCTGAACCTGCCTAGGGAATATGGGCCTCCTTCCAGCAGTGGTGTTTTTATCTGATAACAGTAAAAAATAAAATAAAATAAAAATAAGTTTTTAACCAAACACCCAAAACTTTTTTCAATTACCTGGTAAGGCTACTTAAGCTGAACTTTGCTGTACAACTGATCCTTTTCTCTCTTCTTTTTGAATTTCTAGATGGGAGAGAAAATGGTCTTTGGTCGATAAAGCCTGTTCCCAGGTTATCTTTGAGAAAAATGCAATCCACTGTATTCTTCTGCTTCTAGTTTTCCCCTGCCTCCTGATTCTGTTGGCTCTTATCTTCGTTTCGTTATTTCACAGCTGCCGGGGCTCCTTAAGAACTCCTCCCTCCCTCCCCCGGCCCTCACTTTCAGGAGTTTGTTTGTGGCACTTGCAAAGGGCCTCACCTCTGACAGTTGACTCTGGGGAAGAAGCAGCCAGCACAGAGGACAGGCTTCCAGAAAGGGACCTTTTACAGCTGATGCAAGGACTTGGCACGACAGTGAACCCAAAGAGCTCAGAATTCAGACTGTGATGCTGGTCTGAAAGGGCTGTATCTAAACTCTGTCTCACCAATGGACGATGGGTGCTGCGTTAAATGTGGAGATCTCGGGATCAGAGGTCATCTAGCACTGTAAATTTAAATGTCCTTCTTTAGTAAATGAAACTAGTTTTCCCAATGGAAGCTTTATGTTGTGTGTGTGTGTGTGTGTGTGTGTGAGAGAGAGAGAGAGAGAGAGAGAGAGAGAGAGAGAAAGAGAGAGAGAGAGAGAGAGAGATTCCTTTTAAAAATGTATTTAGGTTTTCCCCTCCCAGGTCTAGTTTCTTTATTTTGTCTATAAATGACATTCTCATTTTCAAAGTGCATTAATCCTAAGAACTGTGAAGACCTTTGTCCAAAAGCAAAACAACAACAACAACAACAACAACAACAACACAAGTTACCATCCATGTATGAAAATTGTATATTATTTTTCATCAGAACTCAGAACCAGCTCATCACCTTTACCCCGGGGCGACCATGACCTTTCCATGGTAACCATCATCACCATCACCACCATCACTATGTTTCAGATCCCTCTTCCAAGACAGAGGCCGTGGGACCAGGTTAGTGGCTGGGTAAAGCAAACAGTACTGTAGTCAAATACAATTGCTATAACTGTAAGCTGTTGGAAAAGTCTTAAATGGATCTACAAATTACTGATTCAGGAAGCTATGCAAAGAAGAAATTAGATTAGTATCTGGAATATCAAATCAAAACAGTATTATTTTCTCATTTCAAATCAAGTTTATTTTATAAATACAGGGGTTGGCACACGTTTCCTTAAAGGACCAGATAGTAAGTTCATGAATAAATATCCATGCCTTGTTTTACCCCCGAAGTGATAGTATCAGCCTCCTAGAACTGGCAGGTTGTTTTTCTAGAAAGTTTAGAAAGGATTTTTTTTTACAATGTCTCCCGAAATTGTTCAGTTTAGAATTGATATACATTCACATTGGGACTGGTTTAGGATTACTAAAAGAAACTAGATGTTTACATGGAAAAATGCCACCAACATGGAGCTGAATATCCCACTCTTGCCTTGCAAAAGTGGCTGTAGTAGGTTTTCGTATACAACTTCCTGCCCAAATTCAGCCAGGTTTTACTGCCAGCAGAGCCATAGCGTGGGCCTGTGGGACCCTGAGCGTCTGGCCTCCCTGGATCCCATAGCTTCTGTTTCTTCACCAGTGAATCTCACAGCCCAGTGCAGTAAACATATAATAAAACAGTGCTCTCCTGCTGTTGAAACAGCAGAGCACGCCCAGCAAATTAATTTAAATAAAGCACACCAAATATTTGTTTCGGTTTAAATTCATAAAATGCCATTTCATTAAATTTTGTTTTCATTTATGTCAGGCAACTGTCATGCCAAAGATATTTTTTATTATTTTAGAAGTTAGAAAATGTAAGGAAATATACTTTTAGAATAAAACACTGTCACGATAAAGATATTTGAGCCCTGTAATATTGATTTTATGGCGGAATGATGGATTGTTAAGTCTAAGGTTTTGTTTTACTGCAATTAAAATAAACATTCATAAAGGGTCTCTATTCCCCATCTCCCTGTGATGTCCCTGTGACAACTGCCAGTTGGCACCTCTAAGAAGTAAGACACCTGGTTGCCATGACTCAAGCACGTCTCGTATTAAGAGGTAGGCATCTGAGCAGACTGACAAAGACACAGATGCCAAGGGAAACAGGGAGACCAGGAGGAGAAGTTAATTTGTGAGCGGTGGACACCAGTCCTGACTCCTAGGCATGCTTCTCACAGTGCCAGATCTCCAAGAGGTCCCCTTCCCTTCCCCTGACCCCTGGTGAGGTGACGTAGACTCTTCTTTGAGAAGGACACAGTAATCCTGAATTTTGGGACTCTCTTCTGACACCACTTCCTGGAACACAATGATTTCTCACCAAGCATGATGTTATTACATCACTTTTTGAAGAGCAATGCCTCTCATTCATTCCTCAAGTCAACAAACACTCTGAGCTGGGCAATAGGTGTTACAGCTATAGGATGAATGAGATACAACCTTGACCCTGGCAGAACCTGTGGTCTAATAGGTAGACATGTTCACAAAAAAAATAATTCCAACATAAGTGAATTTGGAATTCACTCCTAGAAAATAATCTTCTTGGAACAGAACTCTTTTCACCCTAAAAAGAAGGGCTGGAGCTATCTGGGGAGAGTGAACCACCTAGAAGGAGAAGCATCCTTTCCAATGGAGTCCAGATCTCTGACCAAGTAAACAGGGGGCAACATCTTGAGGGAGGTCCACACTGGACCCACAGGTTATATAAAGGACCCTTCTAGGTGTCCAGAGCCCTGTGGGTTGTGATAGGCAAAATAACAGCCACCTCGCCAAAGATGTCCATGTCTTAGTCCCTGGACTCTGTGAATACGCTGCTTACATGGCAAAGGGGGACTGAGGTTGTTGATGAGCTGACCTTAAAATAGGGAGATTAACCTGGTTTATCGGGGTAGTCCTGGTGTAATCACAGGGTCCAGTGGAAGAGCGAGGCAGAAGAGGAGATCAGAGTGACACCATGAGAAGAACTCAACCAGCCATTGCTACTTTGATGTGGAGGATGAGAGCACGAACCAACACACGCAGGCCACCTACAGAAGCCCGAGAAAACAAGGAAATGGACCAGGCACCTCCGGAAAGAATACAGCCCTGCCAACACCTTGATTTTAGCCCAGAGAGACTTCTTTCAGACTTCTGACTTGCATAATTGTAAGATAATAAATTAGTATTGCTTTCAGCCACCAAGTCTGCAGGAAGAGAACATGCGGATACTTCCTTTGCAGCATAATCTCTAAGCCTGGAATATAACCAGGAAACCAGCCCAAGAGATTTATGTATAAGGGGATACTTGGTAAAAACGTAGAGTTCCTTGATGAAAAATCCTGAAGTTTTAAATGCCAAAACTCCCAGACTGAGTGAACAGGACCGACGAATGCCCCAACAGGCTTGATTTTAAGTTAAGTGAGCATGACGAGCACGTTGTTAAAAACTCAAACCTGATTAAATCTCTGATGAAGCAGAGCATGATGAATGCCAGGCGACCACAGCTCTGTGAAAACCAAATGTGGTGTGCAGAGCGGGGGAGGTTTCCTACGGAGCTGGAAGCCTGGGCCCAAGGAAGGCGACGGGTCACCACGTGGCTTGTGCCAACAGCGGTTTCCTGCTGCAGGGAAGCATCCTATCTGTGCTGCCTGGTCTGTTTTTTCAGACGTAGTCACTAAAGAGTGGGAGGATGTACAAGAAGTCCTGTTGGTATCACCCGCTCTCGGGAGACCCCCTCACTCTGGGCCAAGGCTTCACCAACTGGATTTCAGGTTAGGAAAATGAACTTTTCAATTGCTTCTGCCCAGAGTTGGGAAATGAAAGAGCGGCTGCCAAAATTAGCATCACTCATGTCATCAGTTTCATTCATTCATTCATAAATTTCATTTGTTCTGCCATTGGCTAATTCATTCATCAAATATTTGTTATGCGTCTACCAGATGCCCAGCGTTGGAAATTTATAAGGCTAAACACCATGTAGTCTTGCTCTCAAGGAGGTGTCAGTCTAGTTGGGGAGTCTCCCTGTGCACAATCTACCTGTGCTCCGACTGTGGCGGTGTTGAGCGCTCTGTTCAGTGATTGAGCTCTGCTCCCGGAGGCTCAGGGAGCACGGAGGGAGAGAGCCTAATTCAGTTGAGCTGGGAGGGTAAAGAGGGGGTCGGGAGGGTTTGAGGAGGAGGCAGTGTTCCAGATGAACCGTAAAACGTTAGAATTAGGCAGGCTGGAGCGGGCACTTCAGTGGGAGGAGCAGCCTGGCACTATGAAAGAGCGCAGAGCGCGGGGGACTCGGGTGTGGCTGGAACATGAGGTGCGCTGCCACAGCGGCCCAATACGAGATGAAGCTGGGAACACGAGCAGAGGCCTGGTCCCCAAGTGCCGTGTGTGGCTTCTGAGAAAGTCAGGACAGCAAAAATGACCGGAGTGTGTTAAGCTGGAATGTGACGTGGTCCGATTCGGGTTTTGGAAAGCTCACCCTGGCGGCTGTGAGGACAGCGTCCTGCAGGGGACAAGGCTGGAGGCAGGTGGGCCAGATGGGAGGGGAGAGAACTGCAGAGTCTGAATAAGGCTATGGACAAGGACGCACTTTTTAAGGAAAAACTCAGCTTGGAGGTAAACGGAAGTTTAGAGCTTCGAAATGTGTTGGGCTCACCAGAAAAAGCGTTAAGGACATAGAGGAAAAGTGGCGCATGGGGAAGGCTGTTGTTAGTGGCCGCAGTATGTCCCTTTGGCTCCAAAAGAGTTTGTGAACTGAGAATAGACAGACACTAGGACTGTGGTTAATACGCAATTTTATATTGTTGTCATCTGTTGTGATTATAGGCTTGGCTCTCAGTTTTTTATTCAGAGCCATTTATTCCTAAAATCTCTTATTCAGAATTTGAGTTCATTCCTCATTAATTCCGCGGCGGCTTTCCATAGCCTAGTGATTGAATTACCTAATAGCACCTGCCTGAAGTGATTAACGTAAGAGGAAGCCATGGGTTTGTATTTGATATAAATGATTTGTTTCCTGAAGTTGTAATTTTATTAAAGGGGGACCCAGTGAACCTCCTTCGCAAATGAAGGCGAGGTCCTGGCTTCCAGGAGGTACCCGGGAGGGTAATGAACGATTAGCAGCTAACAAATGACAACATGGCTTAGGGGGAAGGCGGCGTTTCTCAAGTGGTGGGTCGGCATCCTCGGGAAAAGGAGGAATAATTTCTAAAGGTCTGTGTGGTCCACTTCTAATAAAGGTGGTAACTGCAGAGAGTGGGAGAAGTGACCGTGTCCATGAAATTACTTTCAGATACCCTCAATCCGATTGCTTGAGTTAGTCCCGAGTGGATCGAGTAGGGGTTGAACTTCACCACCTCCCTCTGGGGCCGTGAGACAATGCTCTGGGTTTCTGTTTCTCGGAGGCAGATCCAGGCAAACTGATGCCGACAGAACCCGAGCTTTTCTTCAATTTCAATTACTACAGTGGCCGTATACTAGAATCTTTCAGTAAGCTGCTGATCCAAGAGTTCAATCTGGAGGGAACAGGAAGAATTAGGGCACAGGCTGTTGGAAAATATTCTATTTTTTTGTGCAGCAAAGGAAAAATAGATTTTATTTGGAATGCATTGTTTAGTAATTATACCCATTTTCTAATTTTGTTGATTTTGGTGTAAACATATGGACATGTGCACAACTTATATATCATATAAGGACAGAAATAATTTGTACTTCCAAAAACATAAGTTGAATATTTGCATGATTTTGACGCTTTTTAATCCCTGAGAATCATGAACAGTGAAATGGTACATGTGATGGTTGGGAGGAAGAGACCTTCGCACACAGGCTGGCGGGGCCGAGCCCTCACCTCTGCATCCGCAGTCATTCTCGCAGCTGGAGGTGTTGCAATGTCTCCTCTGGACACGGCCCCCTCGCCTGCACCATCTTCTCCTCTACGCCCCTTACATTTGCCTCAGTTCCTGCACTGCTTCATCCTTCTGTTCTAGAACAGATAGGGTCCCCTGGCCCAGGGCTGCCTATCGCCACATTGGCCTTCTAGGAGTCCCTTGGCTAAGTCAGTTGTGAGTCTCTGTATCAGGGAAAAGTGCAGCCATGTGCAGGTGGAAGGGTAGGCAGGTGGAGGGTAATTTGCTATTGAGAGGGAGAAGATTTTGAGTGCTGCTCAAATCCCACTGGGCAGATCTACTCAGAAGTTTGGTTTGGCCTACTCCCATGAAATACGCTTTGCCCACCTGTCCCATAACCTTCTCCTTCTAAGAGACCCAGGTTGACACTTAGACAATTTGAAAAATGGAAAAATCACATGGGGAGTTTTTATAATACAGACTCCTAGGACCCACCCCTAGCCAACAGAATCAGATTCTTCACAAGGTGAGAACTAGGAATCTGCATTTTTGTCAAAGCTTTCCCAGTGGTTTTGATGTAGTTGGTCTGAGAGGCGGCATTTAGGTCCCAGAGGCAGGGAACACCTGTGTTTCATGCACTCCTCCTCCTTGCACAGATCATCAATCTGTTTGTCTCTGATCCCCTTATAGGGTCTATGCCTTGCCCATGTCCCCTGGATGCCTGATGTGGGTCTGGCGTCATCTGTCTGTTTGCAGAGGGGCTACCCTCTGTGCATGCTTCCAGGCTGCTCAATGCAGAAACACTAGCAGTGTCAGGGGTCCTTGTGCATGCCAGGTCTCAAGGTTCCTTCCTAGAGCCCAGCACAGCAGACCAGCACAAGATGCCGTGGATACTCTTACCATTAAGGAACAAGAGCTAAACAGTGAGCCCACTCTCCAGAAAGAAGCTCCCACTTCTCTACTTGGAATGAGTACTAATGGTATAAATAAATATCCCTTCCATTCATTCACTTCTTCTGGAAACTCACAAATTTCCCAGATGTTCTGTTTACACATCTACTCACAGAGGTATTATATCCAAGCTAGTGTGTCGTCATGCCTAATTTAAGAACAAAATTTAGATTGTAGACTTGAATCGTTGCTTCAGCCAGGTCTGTTCATCCTGGACTGGCTTTTTGCACGACAGATGCCTTGTACAAGCAAGAGCAGCTGTGCTAAAGCCAAATAGCCCCAGGGCCGTGTCTAGGGGACATCTTTCACACCCCGCAGGCCGGGGACTACAAACATGTCCATGTGGATCTACCCTCAGTCCCATCCCTTTTGCTCCTCTCCTCTCTCCCCCATAACCCTAAAAACCATCACAAGGCTCCTGATTTCCGTGGCGGTCATCTCTTTTGCATTAATGTCATTATCATATTCCAGGGGCCATTAGAACTCCTGCTGTAATGAGGACTTCGGGTGTACCCACTCATTGTTTTCCTGGTCACTCCAGCTGCAGCTGCCTTGATGAGCGCTCTGCCTGCAATTCGCACCTCTATCGCTCGGCTCCTCTTGCTTCCATTAAGACGATCATCGTTTTTCCCCACTCTGTAGTCATCACCTCATTATAGCTCCATTACCTTTTAGCATCATCCGCATTATAACTCCATTATCTTTCACGTAGCCGCCATTACCTCCCTGATCGTCCCCTCTGCATTTCAGTTGCCCTCACCTTCTCCTTTACAGCCACCGGCTTTTCAATTACAGCCCATTATCTTTATTATTACCTTGGTTACAATCATAATTGCTCCCAGAACAATTTCGATGTCTTTATCCGCCCCTCTACAACGCCAGACCCTGGCCACCTTCGGTAAAGCGACAGGCGTCCCCATTACACACTAGACACGTACTCCAACATCTCCATTAATGTCAGGAGTCCCTCCTTCCCCTTCACCACGTCACCCGTAGTAATGTTAACCACAAAAGATCTGCCGCTTTCTATAGTAATTTCACTATTGCCATTGTCACTCTTATTTAGAACTCACTCCTCCATCCTCATTTCTCCTCCCGAACAGTAATAATCCTCATCTAAGAGACACCAACGTGCCATCTGCACAGTCCTTGGGTACGGTTCCCTCTCTGACTCCAAGAATTCCAGCTCCCCATGTCTTCTTCAGAGCAGTTGGAGACCACACTCGTGTCACTGCGAGTGCAAACCTGCATTTCTGATCCTCCGCTGTGTGTTTGGGGAGAGGGTTGTTTACAATTGTCCTATTTTAAGCTCATGGTGGACCAGATCTCACTTCCTTCCAAGAACACTGAGCGTCTGGGCAGAGTTAGCATTCGGCCAGCGTGGTTGATGATGGAATGACTAAGTGTACCATCTCTCTTCCCTTATCTTTACACTCACAGCCCATCGCTGTTGCATGGATCACTATCAAAACCTCATCAATACACTCTACCACTTTATTGTCTCAAGCTCCTCCTCTTCGAGGAGAGATACATCTACTCTTCCATTTCTGGGCCATTATCTCAGTAATCATCCTGGCTTCAATTACAGTGGCTCCATTACAATGCCATTACTGCTCCTTGATGCAGCAGAGATAGGCTGCTCCTCCAGGGTGCCCCACGCCCCTCTCAGAACAGCCACAGCCCCCACGTCTGCTGGAGCCTCTTTCCTAACAAGCATTCATCACGGCATGAGGGATATTGCCCTCTAACCTGAAAGTACCAGGACTCAAATTACAAAAGGTGGCCTTTAGTAATTACTGGTGTCTGGCTATGTGGTCTTGAACAAATTTTTCAGGGTGGTACTTATGTAAAGGAGCCCTGGACTCAAACTTCCAGGGTTCAAATCCCAGTTCTGCCACTTACTAAATCATTTGACTTTGGGTAAACTATGCAGCTTTTCGGTACATCAATTTCTGTATCTGTAAAACGGAGATAATAACAGCACCTACTATTGTTGGTAGTTGGGAGGAGTAAATAAGTTA
Source organism: Indri indri (assembly GCA_004363605.1). Taxonomy (NCBI): domain Eukaryota; kingdom Metazoa; phylum Chordata; class Mammalia; order Primates; family Indriidae; genus Indri; species Indri indri. The sequence continues at coordinate 246,864 of RJWJ010000377.1, read as the reverse complement.
ATATGTATAAAATTATGAAAATAGTCATTAGTGTATAGAAAACACTCAACACATCATAACTCCTCTCAGGGCCCTGTTTTCTCCAAGCTAGAGGATGAGGGTTGGACTAGAATGATCTCTCAAGTCCTAGACTGATCATTTGATCGGTCTGTAATTCTGGTATCAGATTAACAGTTCTCGCAGAGTTCCTAAATCACTTCCCAGCTGTGCTGTTCTCTGCTGACTCAGCAAGGAAACGTGGCTCCCCCTTGGCCCACGGCCACAGTTGTTCCGCACTGGGGCTGATATCTAGGCGTTTTCTTCCTTGCGCCTAATGGGAAACTTGCGGTGGTTTAGCCACTGCTGGACTTCACTTATCCATATATTCAGCCTGCCACCCAATGAAGCTCACAGGTAGCCCTCCCCTGCCAGTCTCACCCTCATTCCTCCTATTTTGCTGTCTAAGCAATGCTGAAGTTCCTCAGGAGGCACTTGAACATTCCCGGCTTTAATGTTGGAGCTGTCCAATTAGCCAGGCCTGCTCCAGGCCACATTACCAAGGACGAAAAGTTTGATTCTAGCTTTCTTGCATCATGATTTTCTTCTCTCTCTCTCTCTCTCTCTCTCTCTCTCTCTCTCTCTCTCTCTCTCTCTCTCTCTCTCTCTTTCTCTCTGTCTCTCTCTCCCCTTTGGCTCTATTTTCTACCCCTCCCTCTGGCTGTTAACCATACTGACCACCCATCACTTGCATGGGTTACTCTCAATCCTGCCTTTCCTTGCGGGGGTCCATGTTCTAAAATCATTTTTCCTTCTTCTCCCATCCTTATTTTTCCTTCTGTTCTCTGCACTTTCCTTCCCTAGCGGCCCTTAGACAGAAAATAATCTACTAAAATAGTCAGCATTCTAGTGTGGCTAAACAGAGAAACCTGGGAGAGGCAAAACCTTGACAAGAATGTATCTCAAATGGCAGAGTTTCAGACCCCACAGAAGAACCAGTGCTATGCATTTGTTTGTTTGTTTCCTTTTCTTAAAATCTGTATGAGAGTGGGAGGAGGAGAGTAATTTTCGGAGCAGGGAGATTTCACTGTGCCAGTCAAAATACACTTGGTTGGCAATATCCTGCTTTCTGTAGAACCCTCTTGAAATGCATCTAATGTACCGTCCTTCACTTACCAATCCCTCCCTTTCCTGCAGAGCCTCCTGGAACCTCCAGCTAATGAAGCTGTCTCATTCGCTGGGAGACTCTGTGGGTTCTTTACGCCCAGTTGTTAGTTATATGAGAATCGGTTGTCAAAGATCAAGCTGAGGAGTGTGGGGTTTGCAGCGCAAACAGCGTTCCTCTCAAGCAAACACGAGCAAAAGGATGCTTCGCTTTGTGATTGCAGAGAAAACAAAAACTCACTGGCTCTAGTCCAATTCCGCAGAGATGACGGGGACCACGGAAATATTTCCTGCCTCTAAATCGTTGGTCTTCAGCCAAGGCAATCCCAGGGTTGGCAAAGGTGCCCGGGAGACACGAGGCAGCCGTGGGGGCCGCTCCGCCGTCGCCACCAGCAGAGCTTTTCCCTTTCTCTGTTCTCGTCTCTTTCTCCCCATCCCTTTCGCCTTTGTTCCGTAGTCTGAGGCGTCTCACTCATTTGCCCTTCCTGGGTTTGTGTCACCGTATTTCCAAGGCTCAACTCGAGGATGGCCTCCCCCGTGAAGTTTTCTCGGGCTCTCTCCACTCGCTGCACCGTGACGCTCACCTGTTTCTGCTTCTAGTCAGCACTGGGACAAGCCAGTGCCGAGGTGTGGTGTTTAGGGCTTGTTTAGGTTGCCACACGTGGCTATGTTGTTTGTCTTCTGGGTTTAGCATGGCCTTCTTGGCCAAATCCTGTGTTTCTTTGAGAGCAGGGAGCACGTTTTGTATAATATTCCTTTTGTGTGGCCCGGAGTGCATACTGCAGGGACCAAAGCCCTTGGCCCCCTAAAGGCTTGCTGAAAAATCACTGACATGAGGCAGTGGATTAATAGGAGAAAAGGCACACAAATTTATTTAACGTGCATGCCTGAGAGCCTGCAGAGTGAAGACTCAGCCTTCCCAGGAGGCCTCCTGTCAGCGATTTCTCAGTAGCCTTTAGGGGGCCAAGGCCTTTGACCCCACATGCCTTTATATTTGGCACAAAAATGGCTCAATAAAGCTTGCCAACTGTGCCTTCTACCCTTTCTCTTATTTTTCCCTTATCTGCCTTGCATTTCCTTTTATCCACCCCGCTCCACTTCCTGCTGTCTCCTCTCCCATCTAAAGGTGCAGGCTAGTGGCTCTCGCAGGCACTCACAGCCACTGCTCAAGCGTTCTGGGTGCATTCCGGCTTGGGAGATTTGACTCCTGTTTTCCCAGGAACTCGGGACTGTGTTTCAGAGGGAACACTCGGGCATCACACCGGAGGGGGCTCACTCACGGCCCGTCAGAATCCTTTGGATTGGCACGAGAGAGACTCACCACAGGGTTATAAGAAGATGCCACAGCGAAAGCTATTAGGGGGCCATTCAGGTCCACATATATAAAGAAACTCAACCATTAAATTGAAAGCACCGTTTAACTCCTTACAACGTATTTGTTAACTATATTGTAGACACTTTCATTTGGGGGAAGAATCTGGACAATTTAAATTTGATTTCACAACATTCCAAAAAGTAATTTCAAGTAAGCCTTTTCGCTATAAATACGGGTCCTGCTGATGATCAATTCTCATCCGTATGTTGGAGAGCAATTTCAGTAAGTACTTGGCTTAATCAATTTGTATCTGCACGCTGACCTTCGGGACGCAGTGCGTGGGTCCCATCATGCAGTGTGCTCCGCAGTTCTCTGTCTCTTTAGATGGCGCATTGCTCAATATGTGTACATGGCTTTCGTATTCAATCAATGGGATCGTCTGTTCCCTCCTTCCAACCACTGCCTTCGCCCAGGGAGGTGAGAACCGAGCAGCGCCCTGCACTTGTGCGTATCGGAGAGCACTGTTTACCATTTCCCTGAGACCTGGAGAACTACGAAGATAGCGGGCATCGTGGGATAATAAAAATAATGTGAAAAATAAAAATTTTTTTATCGGCTTGTTTACACAATTATGTAAATGACGAGCACTTATACATGGCTGATTCCTCAATTATTCATGGTTTGAAGCTCTTGAAAATTCAATTCAACTAAATAACCTTTTCTTCGGCTCTTACTATGAGCAAGGTAGTGTAATTTGAAGAAGGGGAGACAGACACAATTTGATAAGGAACATTAGAGAAATGCACAAATGACTATAATACAAGTTGAACAAGCACAGTAAGAAAAAGCACAATGCATGCTCCGAGGGTTTAGTGCAGAAGAGACAGCATCTGCTCTGGGCATTGGTGGAGGATGGGGGAGATTGTGTTAGGGTCCCCTCTTCCCCATCCCCAGTGAGGGCTATTTTGCTTGGCCCCAACACCCTTATCTGGACTCTGATTGCTGCTCCCCAGGTAAGCTTTCCAGAGGCAATCTGATTGTGTCATTCGCAGCTTTAAACCCTCCTTTGTTCCCATCCTCTACAAGAAAGAGTTAAAGTTTCTCAGGATCTTGCGGCAAGATCTAGATGTCTGCCACCTGCCTCAACATCCCTTATCTCCCTGCCACCCACACAGTGCCATCTACATGTCATGCTTCTTGAATCCGTTGACCTCAATGACCTTGACTGTGCAGCTCCTTCTACCTGGACTGCACCCCCTTTTCTCTTTTCCCTTCATGGGGCCCCCATCCGTCTGGAGAACTCCTGTCACACTTTCCTTGCTGTCCTCTGCCCCCAAGACAGGGCTGAGCTCGCTCATCCCGCCTCTCTATAGTGCATAGCCCCTCATCTCATTGTCCCACTGCCTTGTGACGTTGGGGGGGGAGAGGCACGCTTGCCTTCCTCGTAAGAAGGAAGGATCCAGATGGAATGTGGCGCACAGCAAGCGCTCAATGCATGTTGGCCTGATTGTGTTGCATTTGTTGCATGGGTGGGTAGGATGCAGTGTTTTCCACGGGATTAAGGGATAAATAAATGGTGAGAAGTGAACGTGGAATATTCTTCCACAGAATTCAGGATAAGAAAAGGCAATAGGGAGTTAGGAAGTTAAGGGGAAGTCGTTTCTGTTTGTTTGCTTTAATGGAGACCGAGTCTTGTGCATAAGCAGAAGGAAAAGACCTTACAGAGAGTGAGAGGAAATGTAAGTGAGGAACGGGGCCATGGATGGATCAGGCACTTGAAGACACAGGAAAGAGAGGGACCAAGGACTCCATGGAAGAGCTAGTCTCGGCACGCAGGGGGGGATGCTTTCTCTCCAGAGAGACAGGACAGAAGCAAATGAGGAGGACGGCTGCGCAGAGGCGTTCTGAGAAGGAGAGGGGCGAGGTTGAGCAGCTCTTTCTGCGTGGCTCAGGCTCAGCGAAGGGAGAGGTGGGCTTGCACAGGTAACAGCCAGGCGAGGCACCCAGCACCATGACGCGTTTCACACGTAAACCACAAGATGTTGAGAGAAAAGGGAAATTCTTAAAAAGTACTTTAACAAGCAATGGCCTCTTAGATGCTATGCTGTTTACAAAGCGGATTCCAATGGATGGAATGCTTAATCCACCCCCGGCGGACTCCCTCTGACACTTCTCTTTCCCTTCCGTAGGGAGCAGCCTTTTGAGCCCTGCCTGATCAGAAGCTTGGGACACAGCCCAACGCTGCCATTCTTACTTTGCAGAGCTCCTTCAACCTGTTTTCAGCAGGTGGCCAAAACAGCCATCCGCATTCAAAATGCTCTTTCTGATCCAACTCACACTTTAAACGGATTACAAATAATTTCCTCCCCAAACCCCTGGAGGGTCACTGGAGTCTGGGGTGAGTCTTGGACTCTAGGGCCAGAGCGGGAGGAGTGGGTTTGCCCCGAGCCGTGCCCAGCCCAGGGCCCCTCCGTCCCCAGCGGCTGCGTGGCATCCCGAGCCTGCCTGCCCAGCACAAATGCAAGGTTTCGGCACAAGTTCACCTTCTCCAAAAAGGCTGTGAGAGCAGCTACCTTCGTTGAGCATTCCAGAAGGAAGCTTAAATCCAGGGACACTTCAACAACCACCCACATCTAGAAGGGCAAACCATGTTTTAGGAGTTTCAAGGTTTAATTCTGGTTTGGTTGGGGGAAAACAGGAAGAAAAGACAACTCATTTTTCTTTTTAATTTGTTTGTAAGAATACATTTACTTCAACATTGAACCACCTATTTACGTTAATGTTTGGTTGTTTTGTTTTGTTTTTTTCCCCTTCCCTGTTCTGTTTTTACCTTTTCTATTAATAAAAACTTACAGAAAGGTATTAAATTGGAAGGCTATATTTATTTGCCTTGAGAAGTGTATTTTTCTTCCCTAAGAATCAATCCACTTGTAAGAGTTACAGAGGGAACTTAAACATTCATGAAATGACACATTTATATTTCTGACTTTATATTGTTCTTGACCAAAGTCGGGAATTAACAACATTAATATTGAATTAAATGACTGAATCATAGTTGCTCAGTAAAGGCTGTTGCCTGGAACTGAAAGTTATCAGAGGACGTGGGCACAGAGAGAAGTTTTTGCTTAGGTGATCATCATTGAAAGACGGAGCTCTGTCCCGGGCCCTTCCCCCGCTTGCCTTCCCTGGAAAATGAATGGTCACGGAGACATATCTACGCACAGAATCACAGACCTTCATAGATGAAAGGGACTGTATAAATACACACGAGCCCAGCCGTAGGCTGCAAAAAACCGTGGGGGAAGGTAGCACCATACTTGGAAACCTGTCTGCAGTCCAGAGCAGCCGCCAAGCTGGGAGCTCAGCTCCCCAAATATCACATTTATCTCAATTTGGCAAGCGGCTGAAAACCTATCTCGGACCATTTAAATTCTAATGTTATTAAGGGCTCATCTAATCAGCTTTTAAAATAAGCTGCTTGCAAATGCATGGGGAACGAAGGTGAGAGAGAAGTGAGGAGTCGGCTGGCCTGAGAACGTACCTCGGCTTGCATTGCCAAAGCACCGTGAGGGGACCTGGCTGCCTTCCTGTTTGGTAACTTCTGCCATTCTCACCAAGCCATGCCAGTGAAAAGGGATTTGTACGTGCATGGGGGAGAGGGCCAATCTGGACAACCGCATTCTCCTCTGAGGTCTATCGGACACTCATGACAAGGCTTGGCAGGGAAAGATGGACCGGCTTCTGTGCCAGGAGGTGGCTTTCAGATTTAATCAGCAGAGCAACTGGTGCTTCTACACACGACCTCTGAATACTCCATCCGCAGACTTCTGAGAACTTCCGCCGTCAGGACTCTCCACCCCTGCCCGGACCCACTGACAGTCGCTAGCTGCCTTCACGGGAGGCCCCTCACATCTGCCTTTGGTTTGACTGTCCCTGGGCCCAGCCTCCCGCCAGCCCTAGACTGAAAGGGAGCTGGCCCTGCCGTGCGCATGGCTCCCGTGTGATCTGGGTTCGCCCCCAAGCCCTGCTTCAAACACCAGGCTCATCTTGCTGGTCATGAACATTCTCAGGTTCAGCCTAAGGATTGATTCCCAAACGTAGGACTGGGGGCGGGTCCCAGTTGCTGGGGTGAGGCTGGCTCCAGAGGTGATGGTGACATTTATCCTCCGCAGTCTCCCTCTCCCCCTGCCTGCCGCCTGCACACCACTCTCAGGTCCCCACACGGAGTCTCGTCCAGGCTGGCAATGTCCTGGGCTCTCTCTTGCATCCTTGCAGCCCCTCCACCAAAAGCCTCAGACACCAGGGCTGGATGAAAATATGTGGGTGCCCGTGTCATGCTAATAGGTTGCCTTGCATTTCAACCAATATTCTTTAAATATTTATTCCACGTCTACTTAGAGGAGGGTGACAGCTCCCCAGTTCTCCTACTCCCATTGCACCCCTTACTCAGAACTCAGCTTAGGGACCACGTGCTTTTGTCTGAGCAAGTTCTTCGAGTGGGGAGTTTAATGCCCCATTGCAAGTGGCCTGTCAAATAATTCTTTTATCTCTGCAAGCTCCGTGCAGAGAGCTGCCGAGCAAAAACGTCTCCCTCTTAGTACGCTGCCAGTGATGCTTTTGCGACAGGTACTCCAGCTGCTGGTCCGCCCTGTCCCAGCTCTGCTGGGTCGCAGAGACCTTGATCTGCAGCAGCTGGTGGCCCAGAAGCGATAAATAACCAATTCTCCCTTGAGAGTGGAGGGCTGATAGCCGGCTTCACGCGAGGACGTCTCTCGTGGCTTTTTAAACGGCAGGGGTACTGAGCGCTTGAGTGTCCGGAAGTGAGGCAGGATGCTGCTGAGGGTATTCTGGGCCGGTTCAAACGTGGGGCTTCCGAAAAGCCTCGTCTTATGTCTACGGAGCACCAGGATGGATACCGAGTACACTCCGGGACGGAGGAGGGGAATGAGTTTCTCCTGAACAAACTTTAGCGATTGTGTAAACAGACAGAGAGGGAAGGCTGGTGGATACATTATCACTGTTTGGTACAATAAAAAAGGCCACAACTGTTTGAAAAGTTCCCAATTCAGTATATCAAGTTTGAGTGCCCTGGAAAGTTATTAAGGGAGCCAAATATTCACCGTGCCTGCCAGCCCTGTGAATCCTAGCAGCCTTCTCCTGTGGACCATTTGTTAGAGGTTATTATTTCAACCTAAAAATTCTTCAGACATATATATGTGGTATGAAAAAGGAATTAGGAAAGCCTTTAAATTAAAAGAAATAAAACGACAGGTTTTTCCTCCAGCCATATAGTTATGGATAGAGATAAAGAGATGGATATTTTTTCATAATACTTTATTAGGGCTTTTGGAGCCCCAGAAATTTTAGAGTTAGACTGGTGAGTAATTCAGCACTGATTCACGCGGGCGCAGCGCAGGCGCGGGTGCGCTGGGAATCAAGTCTGGCTTCGTGGAGGGACTGAGCGCAGTGACACGCTTTTATTACCAACCGCGCCATGGAATGCATTTCAGAAATATTTTATGAGGAGCCAGAACTGCGGTTCCTGGTTTCTGCAGCTTTTTCAGAGGCTGCCTGAAGCCCAGGGGAGCTGAAGCTGTTGACCAGCTCATTTCAAGGAGACTGTCCCCAGGCCGTTGTTCCAGTGACGAAGGGTCTAAGATCCCTGGGAATATGTGGTTACTAGTGAAAAGCCTCAAACTGCCCATTGGAATGACGGATGATAAAAGGTGCACAGGGAACGGTACCTCTTGTGATGGTATCTCTGATGTTTTCTCCTTGCCGCACGCTCTGTAATCCTAACTCCAAAAGACACCTGCCCTTTCTGCGGCTGGAACGACACGGCCACCTGAAACAGGAACGAGGGAGGAAGAGACACGTTAATGCGTTCAAAATCAGGAACCTCAGTTTCCCACTCCCAACGCTGCATCGCCTTTAAAATCAATGTGTAGGCACAGCATGTATATTTCTAAAGCCAAGAAAATTGTTACTTAAGTACTTTTTTCCCTCCAGAAAGTTTTATTTCATTAATTTTCTTTCATTCTCATAGCTTTGCAATAAGATGGTAAATATTTGAGGTAAAAACTCTACAAAATGATTATAAATCCAGAAATGGGTTTTATGTAACAAAACTAAGATCTTCGAAAGTGGCTGCAGTAACATGCTTAGATGATCTGTTTATGACAAATGCTTGACACTTCCTACAGGAAGCCTCCCATCTGAACCCTTCCCCTCCAAACCGAGACCCTCCTGTGCCCTTAATGTCCTTGGCACTCTGAGCACTCCTATGTCATGAAGGTCACCATTTACCATAAACCTCTTTGTTGTGCTGTTTTCTTTCCATACTCTCCATTCCTCAAGGCCAGAGTCTGTTCCACTCACTGCTCTAGCTCTACAAGCATGATGCCAGCACAGAGAAGTTCAACAAATAATGAATGAATGCATGCCAAACAGAGTAATTCTCTCAGGTCAGAACCATCACCAACAGAAGCAGTGACGTCTATCCCAAGTGAGAAGCTTGTGAGTAGGCAAATCTGTCCGCCTCTTTAATCAGGGGTCCTATGCAGAACTTGGACTGAGCCTTCCCTACACAATTCCCAAGGGTCTGTCAACCCAGTTGTAGCTGGATAATCACGCCTTCAAAGGCTTGCTTCTCACGAAGCCTGCTAAGCCTCCATCCCAGTGGGACTCTGAGCTTCAGGGATCTCATCTATAGGTGCCTCAAGAGGGTGTATCTGCAAAGATGTGGTGGCATCTGAGAGAGGAAGAAGCAAGCACTTCGCTAACGTATATGTTTGCCCGAATAAATTACCTTCCCTGGAGGACCTCACGAAACCTCAGAATTGGAGGAAGTGTAAAGATCACTTAGTTCTGGAAGGGCAAATAGATTCCATCTCTGGTGGATACTCCAGTGTATCAGCAGCGGCTGCCTGCGGAGTGGGGTCATGAAGGATTCTGAGGCTGCCTTCTTGGGAAGGCAGTGGCCATCAGGTGGCACAGGACATGGAGGTGGCCAATGCAGAGGTGTGGCAGGTGACATAAATGCCAGGTTCTAATCTGGCTGTTCACCAAATGGGACAATCACAGGTCCTCGGGACAGTGTAATTGGGATGGCAGCTGCCCACAGTTTGCAGCCTGCTTTGGGGGCAGACAGCTCTGACATTAGAAAATCTTTCTGTCCATGAAATAAAACCCCTTCTCCTGTTTGCTTCCATCCACTGACCTTTCATTTCTTCATCCTATCTGTAAGGTGCTGACCGCACTCTCAGAAGCCTGGTCCAATCTCTTTCGAACCAACTAAGTCAAAAGTTATCAAAAGTGTTGGCAAAATCTCCTTCACTTGAGTTCGTTAAATACTGAATATCTTTAACTTGCTCTTTTATTGTATCCGTTTCTCCAGCTAGATATAGGCACAGTCGTGCTCACATTCAACTAATATGTTTATTATATTTTGAAGTTTTTCATTTGATATTTTTGAAATCATAAAAGTAATGCATGCTGATTGTAGTGAGAGAATCGGTATGAAAATGTACACAGAAAAAGCTAATCGTTTCCCCCGATCTCAGTCCGTTGGGTAGCATTTTAATAGACTGGTGCGTATCCTTTCACAGGGTCCTAATAGCCCAGGAAACAGCTTGAGACTGGTGTGCAGAAGGTTTCTGGGGACACACTCTTGAGGGCCACGGCACCTGTGGGGCAGCGGAGTTGGCCAGAGGGAGCTCCCGAGCTGCCCCGCACTGAGGAGGGTTACGGGTCTTTGGACGCGGGCTGCCCCAGGAAGAGAAGCTCTTTTTGGCTGAGGGCAGTGGTGAAAAGGGACTCAGCTGTGAGCTGTCAGCAGCCCAGGCTCCCTGCAGCTGTGCAATTGAGTGCGCCTGCGGGGTGGTGTCTCCGGCACCCAAATATACGCCCTCCCTTTTGCTCATTTAAACCTAATTGTGTGTATATATAAAGAAATGTAACAGATATACGTGATGTTTTTGTTTATAGTTTTCAACTGGAATACTCAGAAACTTGCTTTGACTTAACAAACATCATCATTTTCCCTTAATTTATGTATGCATAATGCACACACGTTTACAGGAAGATAGTATCATACATCCAGGCTTCGACGGTGCACACTGCTCGCTTGTTTCTCCATTGCTTGTCCCTCTCCTCCTCCTCCCCTTCCCTGCATCATCCATGTTACCTTCAGCCCTCGACAGCACGGAGCACACCCTTTTATATTTCCTTCCACACTCATCTAAACACACATACACATACGTAAACATGGACTCGTGCACTGGTTTACTCTTTCGGTCATTGGCAGCAACCATTTACTAAGAGCCTTGTGGGCACCAGACCCACTGAGGCACTGAGGATGTGACGAGGACACAGCCCCTGCCCTGTAGGAGCTTCTGTCCACGAGGGACAGGGACACACGGGTTGGTGTCCGGGCAGTTCACTTTTGCATGCAGGCCCCAAGCACTTGGAGAGTATTTACCAGATTAGAACATGGGACTTCTGTATTCTAGTCTTGTGCTCTTTTCCATTTAAACGGCTTTTATTTTTTAAAAACAGGTTGCAAACTGTGGGCTGAGCAATGGCCAAGTAGAATTGGAGTGAGTGTGTGCCCGTCTTCCCGAAGTCATGGCCGCACTTGCTCTGACAGGACGAAGTTCATCATGAACCCAACATACGGGCCCTTGTGATACGACACGCATTACCTCACTGTAGATTCACTCAGTTTGATTAACAAGCCAGACAGCCCTAATGATATCACACAAAGGCCTTATCTCAAGGTAGATTTTCCTATAACTGGTGACAAGACAAAGGATTATTATGACAGCAATTGAAGCTGGTGTGTCACAATGTAGACAAGCATTCCTGCGGCAGCAAGTTCTGGAAGCAAAACCGTTAGCTGAGATGAATATCAGGCCCGGGGCTCGTGCTCCCAGATCCTCCTGGCTTACACACTTCCAGAGAGAGGGGAGTGGGGAGGGAGCCAGGGGGCGGCACCACGAGACACACGCAAGAGCGAGGAGCATGCTGACCTGCCTCCCCAGCAACGTCAGCAAGTGGGTGTGTTCTTTCTGTCCGCTTTCCTAACCTACTTATTGCCTTGCTTGTCCCTGCTCCAGCACCCAGCATTATCTGGGGCCAACTTGTGTAGCACATCTTTGGAAAAAAGTCCTATAAAATATGTCTAGAAAAGGTGCATTATATTCTCCTTCCTCATCAAATGCTGCCGCCTTTGCACTGAATGTGCGTTCAGCAACCCGAGGAGCCTTGTTTGTACTTTGTGGGGTGGTCTCCCTGCGCTGACTGCCCAGGCAGGGGCGGAGGGTCTGGGCAGCCCAGGAGACCTTGTTGACCTCGGTCACAGATTTTCTCAGACGCTCTGCGTTTTCCCCCCTTTGACTCAGGCGAATCATGGGCGGAAGGCAGGCACCTGCCAGGCCAGGTGAGACGCAGCAATCGAAAGCTGCAGAGGTTTCAGCCTTCGCCGTACCAGCACACTCGGTATTCCCTGTAAACCTCGGTACTTGAAAGGTTTTGGCTGGTGCACTGCGAATTGTTGGAGATGTTCCGGTAATAGCTATTTGATCCCAAGGATGCTGATCAGCTCTAGGCAAAATTACCCAATACCCCAAAGTACGGTCAATTCATTTTTTTCTCAATTCTCACAGCAGTTGGATGCTAAACAATAGATCAGATTTCAAATGGCCAACAAATTGTACTTGGTCATCTTAGCGTGAAAATGGGAAATTTAGGCAACTATTGGTGATCTGACCCATATTCTGCTCACAAGGTCTCCTACCAGGAGGGAACTTGAATGACTGTCGTTTTCAACTCCTACTTTCAGGCATACAAATTTGGATGTTTCTTAGAAAGATTTCTCTGGCCCACTGGTATTGGAAAGATTTTGCAATTCAGCAGAGTGTAAAATGTTCTTGAATTCTCAGTTTATCTATTGATGCATAACATATTACCCTAAAACTCAGTGATTCAAAACAATAAACATTATCCCATAGTATCTGTGGGTCAGGAATTCGGAAATGGTTTATCTAGGTGGTTCCAGTTCAGGATCTCTCGTGGTTTCAATCAAGGCGTTGAAGGCTACAGTCATCTGAAGACCCACTAAAAATAAAGGATCTGCTTCCAAGGTGGCTCGTTCATTGATGCTGGTCATTGCAGGTGACCAGGTCATTGCGTACTTCAATTTCTCCCCACATCGGCCTCTCCAGGGCTGCTTGAGTGTCCTCACAACATGGTGGCTGGAGTCCCTCAGGGCGAACAATTCAGGAGAGAGCAAGGTGGAAGCCACAATGCCTTTTACGATTAGCCATGCCTCATCTCTGCAATATTCTGTTGTTACACAGGTTAGCCTTATTTAATGTGGGAGGAAGCCACACAAAGTTATGAATGCTAGACAGCAAGGATCGATTGGGGGTCAACTTGAAGGCTAGCTGTCACCATGCTTTTTTGCTTTATTAGCAATGGTAAACACAAGGAAGAAGACATTTCCATTTCTTGTATCTCCCTGGAACAACAAATGGAAAGCACGAAATTTGTCTCAAATCCTAACCTAGGCACACGATTTTGGAAAAGCCATTTACTTAATCCCTCTAAGCACTGATTTTCAAATCTCTAAAATGGAGAGAATAGCATTTCTTTATGATTCTTACAAGGATTTACTTAGTTAATATATGTAAAAGGCTCAGCTCAGAGTGCAGCAGCAGGAACTCAAACCTTGTTAGTTCCTTTCCCTTCTCCCTCATTCTTTCCTCTCTGTATCATCGTGTAACAACTGAGAATGTAGCTAAATGGCCCCTACTTGGAGTTGGCCTTCCTCCCGCCTCACCCGCCTCCGCCCCGGTTGGTAAACCAAGGGAGGGGCTCAGCCTTGGCTATTAAGGTTTGTCTTTCCCTAAGGAAGATTTGCTGAGGCTTAATAAAGTCGAGATGTGTGAGAGACACTGCAGTTCTTTCGTATCTTAATTAGCAATTAATTAAGAGGAGGTGCTGGTGTCCGGAATATCTGACAGACAGACTCCGTAATTATCTTTTATTATTACTACTAATGGAAAAGATGGTCAGGGGGGTTCAAGTTTTCCCAGAATCTCAGGTTTAATTGAATGACCCAGCAGAGAATCAAAATGAACAAGCTGCCCTTTCCACATTGTTTTATTAAAAATATTTTGAAATTGGGTGGTGCCTTGCACTCAGGACCTCTGCTGGCCTGTTATCTTAGGCTGTGATCTGTAACTGGGTGCGGAGGAAGCCAGGGTGCCACCTTGGGGCGGTGGGGTCCCTCCGGGAAAGCTAACAGTCACATTTTGATGACGATGCTGGCTGCATTTCATTAACATCCCTCTCCTCCCCCCAGGGAAAGCCTTGGTTTGGAGGTCAGAAGCGAACATTGCTGGAGAAGAGAGGGGAGGTGCTTTTTAAATGTTGCCATAGTGATGTTGGTCTCGGTCCCTGGGAGGTGCTATCCAGGAGGTGACTCCAATCCTGACGGTGGTGGCTCAACACTCTCAGGTTCACACAGGGTGGTGGCCTGGAAGCCGGCCCTGCTTGGAGGCCCACTGGGCGGGCTCCCTGGGGATTTGGGGAAAGTCAGCTGGGGCCTGGCCTCCTTTGTATTCTGAACTCAGGCTCCGTGGACTCTCCACAGAAGTTTAGCAGTGATTAGACCAGCCATTCTAAGCCGTCAGTGTTCTGGAGTTCACCTGGGACAGCTGAACATACATCAAACTACCTTCTCACCCCAGAGAGAGCTGCACAGTGTTGCCACAGGGAGTTATTTTGGGCAGAATAGGGGTCTGTCTCTATCCGCACATGGGTATGTGTTTGCATAGATGATATACTACGTCCTAGACTTAGTGCTACCTCATTGCCGTGATTTCTAAATAGATTATCTGGAGGCATCCTCATACTCTGCCCACAGGCGTTAGGGCTCTGACCTGAGTATCCGGCAGGTCTGAGTGAGTCAGTTGGTAGCCCTCATCAAGTGAGCAGTTTCCATTACACACAACTCACGATTCAGACTTGAGACAATTCATCAGGTCTAACAGGAGATTTGAGGTCAATGGGACAGCTCATGTTAGTGGGGCTGCAAGATTCTGGCTGGTGCTCTGGGCTGCCGTGGCACAGGCTGGCTTGCCCAGCCCGCGGTGGCTGTGCTGGAAGATCAGGGACCCTTCTCTGAAGCTGGGCTCCATGTTGTTTTGGGCCTGTATTCGTGGTGCTTAGAGTTGGTTCTTCACAGAGGTGCCTGATCAGCATTCCCTGTGCCTCGATGTCCCTCTGAGTGAAGAAACTTCAATCTAAGAATCCTCTGCAGAGCGGCTTTAGTGCATGAAAAACAGATTAGCAATGAGTGCTGCATCTCAACGGCCAAACTACTACTCCAAGTGTTGTTGGAAGTGGCTCTCTCTGGATGATTTTTTAAAAAATGTCCTTTGTCTTTTTCTGCTTAATCCGTATTTATTAACTTTTCTATAGTGTTTATATTTTGCTTTAGTAATGAGGAAATACATGTTATTTAAACATTTAGAAAGTATGGAATTTAGAAAGCTTTGTTTTATCAAGCTTTATAGCACTGCTTCTTAGCCTGGAGTTCACAGAGGGTCCCTGAACTTAGATGGAAAAAAACTGTATCATTAATTTCACCTAATTTCAACCCCTGACAAAAATTTAGCAGTTCCTCTCATTTTGAATGTAGGAAACAAGTCACAGTAATATTAGCAGTAGCTATAATTTCATCACCAACAGAAATCACAGATTTTTTATATCTCATTACAGTTGTTGCAGATATATGGAAATATTGTTTAAGCTTATTACTAACTTCATAATTCCAGGAGTTATCAGACCTGCCAGCAGATCTTGTTATTTACCGTGTTAATAAAGGAACACATGTATTACCATAATACAAATTTGATTTTTTGGTATTTTGATAGCAGTATTTCAATAAAAATGTAGTTTCCTCTGTAATCCTATGTATTTTATTTTATGCCTTTATACTATTATTCTGGGAAGGGATCCATAGGTTTCAGCAGGCTGCCAAAAGGAAACTGTGACATTAAAAGGGTCAGAGTCCTCCTAAGAGCCAAGCGGGAAATGCCACTGTCACCCCCATTTTACGGTCAGAAAATCAAGACACGAAGAGGCTGAGTAACTGACGCAAGGTCGTTGGGCTTCCACATGGCCTTGCTGGGATGAGAGCTCGGGCAGGCAGGATCCAGATGGCTCCTCTGTCCTTCCCGGAGCCCCACAGATGAGTCAATATCTAACGTAGCACATCATGAGTTTGTGTGAGGCCGAGTCATCCGCTCAGGCCTGCGAGTCTGATGGGGTGTGTGTGACCTTCCCAGCTAGAGCACAGATGCTTCAAGGGCAGGGTCTGAGCTGCTTGGTTGCTGTTGAGCCCTCAGATGCCCCCGAGGAAGTGAAGCTAAGGAATATATTCCAAGCACTAAGATGATTAGCAAATGTTATAGAATTTTAGGCATTGAGGGGACCCCTCCCCACCAATGCGCGTTCCAGCCTCACCTTGAGAGTCGTCAGTCATCACGTGTCCTCGGCCATGCTGGCCATTCTTGCCGTGGAAGCTCTTCCTGCCTGGCCAGGAAGGCTCCCAGCATCTACTCTGCTTCTTCCCGCCCCGACTTCCATCCCCAGCTCGTTGCCCACAGCCTCTCTGCCTCCAAAGGGAGCAGAAAGTTCTGGTGGCCAAAGCCTGACAGAGACGAATGCTTCATTGCTAGGAGGCCTCCATGCATGGTCGCTAAGTGACCACTAAACCTGGAACACGCACTGGAAGGGCACCCCTCGGAGAGCACTGAACGGCCTAATTGCATTTGCTAGCCATCAATCACCAGGGTAATTTCCTGTCTTAAGACGTGTGCTCTCCTCAGAGAAAGAAGCCAAAAATGAGGCCAGAAAGGGAAAGAGAAAGCTTCGGAGCTAAGGTGAGCCCTGGTCCTCTCTTCACCTGATATAGAGCCCTGCCTTGCCCAGCTGTGGACACAGGGGAATATTTCTTCTCTCCTTTCAGTGGCTCTGGTGGGGCAGGTAATTGCTTGCCCAGTGCATGGCTGGCAAAGGCGCGACCTTCAGGCCCAGAGGCTGAGTACATTTTTCCTGAGGGCAGCTCTCAGGCCCTCCTCAAAGGTAGCCAATTTCCTCACCAAGGACCTGCCCCGAGGGCACAACCTTATGACGGGCCCAGGAATCCCTGTGTTCTCGAAACAAGTTCAAGTTTAATTTGCTCGATATCATCATCTCCCTTGGATCTGCAATTAAGGGGGGATCAGTTGCTAGAGGGATAAAAGATCCCTTCCCAGGCCTTTGATGAAGGACTCTCCTGTGGGTTAGGTCGGGCTGTGAGCCAATGCCCTGCTGCTTCCCCGTTACGAACACGAGCCAGAGAACACGGGACTCTGAGCACAAGGCACAGCGGGTGCCAGAGTCCCTGTCCCTGGTCAGGCACCTCTGTGGCCCAGGCCCTGTTCCTGGGATCTGTGCACTCGTGGGGGACTGCTGGGGAGCCAGGAAGCAGTGCCAGTCAAACAGGAAGTGGATCCAGCTAAGCATCAGGTGCAAATCCAGTGGGGACATGATTGCTGTTTTGAATGAGATAATTCCCTTTGGGGTGAAGACCCTCCAAGGTCAAAATCTAGCGCAGTAGAATATTTAAGAAATCCGAGCCAGGGCAGAATACGGGAGGTGGAGCCGGAGGTCAAGAGCTTGGTGTGCACAGGAGCAGCCCGCGGAGCTGGGCACAGGCAGAGCAAGGCAGGAGGGGCCCAGGGGGCCATCGCCAGGCTGGGCGTCCAGAGCAGTCCTGCCCAGATGCTGGCTTTTTGGGAACCAGGAAGTAGACACACAGGGCTGGAGCAGAGAGAGTGGCCACCTGTGGTGTGACTACAAGGCCACTGTCCCTTGGGCTACAATGGCTTGAATAGAGTCTCGATCTTGGCAGGACCTGTGTTCAAGTCAGAAAGTCCCGTGGGAAAAAAAGGTTGAAGATATTCCCCCTGCAGACCATTTCCAAATACAGAGGTAGAGGAGTCTAACCCATCGTAGAGGAGTGTGGATTGTGGGCTAGCATGAAGTGGACCCTGGAAAATGAAAGTTTATTTTCTTTCATCAGCATCTGGGTCTTCAAAAATTAAAATCCTATCTAAAACCTTGACTTATTGGGGTTCCGGTATGATCAGTCCTATGTTTTAGGGAGGGTACTATTGCCATGTGGGGTTTGTCCACACTTCTTTGGATGAGATGTTGAGAGTATTGCAAGTTGACCTCCGCCTCTGGCCTCCATCCGCCCTACGCTGCCACACCCTTTCACAAGCGCTTTAAGAACCAAAAATATTCCCCCCACACACATTTCCCAATGTCCCCAAGGTGGGAGGGAGGAGGCAGGCACCACAGGCTCTGGCTAGTCCAGCTTCTCTCTTGGCCGACAGAAGGTTCCTGATCTCCCAGAGGCTGGGTCTATGCTCAACAGCCTGAGGCAAAGGCCTGACAGCCTCTTCAAACACCAGGATTTCTACCTGGTCAGAGTCAGCCAGTCCTGAAGCGGATGTTTCAGGATAAGGCCCTCCCCTCGGGGTAAGAGCCAACTGTGCTTTCAACATTTCCCACTCTTACGTGTATGTTTGAACGGATGTTGCGGGACGCTCGAAAGCACACGCAGCGACTCTTTCATCCTGGTCTCCTCAGTTGGTGAGAGCCCGATGACTGCGACGGCATAGCCCTGAGAAAGACCAGAGCCGCGCTCTCGGACCGAACCAGCTCCACTTCTCACATGGCAGCCGGCTGTCTGCACCCCTCCCCAGGAAAAGAAAGAACAAAACAATTTCGCTGATCACTTGTTATCTCTGAGAACTAAAAACCGCTGGAGATAAAGAGATAAATAAGAAGTGGTTACTGCTCTTGGGAAGGAAGCTCACGGTCCATGACACAGCGTACACGCCGTCACGCACAAATGGAGACATTTCCATGTGGCTTCTGCACCAGAGGTCTAGGGGACGTGTAAACAAACCCAGCGGAAACCCAAGCGTTGGGTCCGGGAAGGCTCCCAGGGGAGAGAAGTCAGAGGAAGACAGGAGTGCCCAGGCTCAGAAAGGGGAAATGGTATCTCAGGCAGAGAGAACTGCTCGTGCTGACACCTGTCGGCTCCTGCATCTTTGCTTGGGATTCATTTCCTCAGGGTGAGGCTGGGGGGAAACACAGATCCTCTCAATCCCTTCTGGGAATATGCCAGAACCAAGAAGGCGTATCGTTAGGCTAGGCCGTTGCTTATGCAGTGTGACAGGAAAGTCTTCAGCCTCCGAATCTGTTTCCAAAACACACATTTCTACCATTAGATTCATATCTTTATGCTACTGTTCGCCTCTCACAGAGATATTTGCATATTAAACCAAATTGTAAGTCACAGACACTACAGCATGAACTAGTCTCATCAATTACTGGTCTGGGACACCCAGAAAGAGGGGGGACTTACGGACTGCCGCGAAGGACATCAAAAGGGCAGAGGGAGCATGGAAAGGCCACCAAAAACAGAGATTAGGAAGACAAATTAAACCTCCCTCACGCTTGCTGCGTTTTGCCAGAATGGACAGCAAAAGAGGCACCAGCTGAGAAATCGGTCTCAGATGTAGAGCGGGGAGGGAGTCGGCGCTGGGCTTGGTTTTTGGTTTTTTCTTTTGTAGTCAGACCACATCATTGCCATGGCAATTCCCCCGTCTGCTAGCCCTTCCTCTGATCACGCTGTCAAGAGCCACCCTGATGACAGAGGTTCCACGTGACCACCCCGGCCCAGAAGCTGCGGGGCCCTCCCACAGACAGGCCGTGGAAGAAATCTCAGGCACGCTTCGCCCCTGCCTGCAGCGGAGCCCGGAGGTTGCCCTCCTGAGGCATCACTGATCGCATCCCTGGACAGTCCTCTAGCTCCGGGCTTTGACTCAAATATTTGAGTGGTGATGCTGGACTCCCAGGAGGCCCAGATTATCAGAACCTGGGGGAGGTGGTCAGAAAAGAACGGTTTTCAATTTCCTTTTATTGGTCAGGATCACTGCTAGATTTGCACAAAGCGGATCCCCGTTGACTCAAGACAGCTGCCGGCTCAGAAAAGGGCCTCTCAGCCCTCTCGCTGTGGCAGGCCAGTCCCACCTTTGCACAGCCCGGCCAGAGTGAGAGGGTTTGGTCTCCTTGGGAGCAAACAGGCGCCCCAGCCCAGGTCTGAAAAAGAACTGCCAGACATTCGTCTTCCGCACGTTCTTCCTTTACCACGCCTCCTGCCTCGCCCGGCATTCACTCCAACCCGCCCACTTCTCCCCATCCCCAGAGCTACTCACTTCCCTCAGACCCTCTTAGCTCCAGCCTGTTTCACCACCTCTACCTCCTCCTCCTCCTCGCTGGGCTTCCTACTCCACCGTCAACCCACTTCCAGTCCCTTCTCCACGCTGCTCCCAGAAAGATTGTTCTAAAGCAAATCTACTCAAGGTTCCAGGTGTGCACAAGGTCTGTTGCGATCCCGTCCCACTTACCTCCCCCACCTCCTCTCCCACGCCCACTCTCCCCTGCCTCCTCTCTGCACTCCGAGCACACTTGGCTACTTACATACTCCCAATCCCCATGCTCTCTCTCCCTCTGGGCCATCCTCCAGGATTCACCTCCTCCAGGAAGACTGCCTGACATTCCAGGGATGGGTCGGGTGTAATCCCCCTACCTCCCCTCCTTGTGCCATGAACTCTCATAAAAACCTTTTCCAAGCTGTGTTGCAACTGCCATATATAAACCAGCATATCCTCAGTGTAAGGGAAAATGCATTTGTAGGCAACAGGTTTCTTAGGACAAACTGAGATGACTGCCACAGGGTTCTTGCTGGCCCAGCCCCTCGGTAGCTGGCCTTCCGGGGAGTCATGGGTCAGCACGCTCGTGTAACCAAGGTGTTATCTCCTGTGTGAACCCATGTGATCACACTTTCCCATGGCACGTTGCTGCTGTTGTTCAGAGCCATATATGAGCGCTCGCCATGTTCTCGGCCATGCTTTTTGCCACTGCTGTGTCCCCCTGACAATAAAGAGCATCTTGCCTGGCTGCTGCCACTAGCCCTTTCTTCCAGTTTCCAAAGCCTGCGCCGGAGCACACGCTAGCCACAGAGCTCCCTCCTCACACTCAGCACCCAGCTTGCAGCCTGGCCCTCAGAAGAGGCCAGTAAGTATCCAGCCAAAGCAGGAATGCTCGGGGCTCCTGATGGCAGTTCCTGGCCCCTGTGGCTTGGAGAACTCAATTCGCTCGGTCAGGGGAAAGCGCTCACATTACGTACTGCCGGATGCTGCTAGAAGCCGTGTGCAGAGGCAAAACAAACAAGCGATTAAGTAATGGCAGGCAAGTATTTCACTAAGAGTCCTATCCAAATAAAATAACAGGAAAAGTGCCTTTCAGTACTGATTAACCGCAGCTGAGAATTAAAGATCATTTGTAACAAATCATTACAGTCAACCGATTAAAAATGAATGAGTTTGTACAGAGAACCATTACTGAATCTGAGGCTGAGAAAAAAGTCAGTTAAAGCACATTAGCATGAGACTCCCAACCTGCTCAGTGTTGCCGCACGAGGTTCACACCGAGGGGAGGCCAACTGGGGAGAGAGGGTGAGAATTTGAGTCCGAGTTCTGCTTGGGGTCCAAACCTCATGCCTGGCTGTGTGGAATTGGTAAGGTCTAAGCTCCTGCATTTGTCACTGAGAAAATGGGGTTAATAACACCACCAACATTAGATCGAACCATATGAAGTTGCTGACACGTGACCACATTTGGCCTCCAGAAATGGCAAGTTCATATGGTTCAACCTTACATTTACCAAACAAGGCTGCTGCAGGGATCAAGGTGAGATATGGTTGTGAACCCGAAGATGCTCTACAAATACATCTACAAAAGCCACGCCAGAAACACGTCCATCGCTAAGGTAATACTGTGATAACCGACAGCCGCGCGGTACTCAGCTCGACGGCCACTGTGTTTGGGGCAAATCCCAGGAAATTCTTCATTTGTATTAATTGCTAGCTTGAAGAAAGGGGAAACAGAAAGACCAAAAAGAAATAAAAGAATTCCATCAACCCCAACCCAGACCCCACCCCCCTAGCCTTGCCTCTCGGAAGCGACACTGTGCCTGGCTGTGCTGGTGTGTTGTTTGTGAGTGTCAGCTCTGTTGTCACTGTGAGTTCACAGGGGGGCAGAAGGATGCACAGAGCCCGTCTCCAGCTCCTGGGTCCTGTCCCCATATCTGCTCTCTGTCCTGCCCTTGCTATCAGGAAATGTAATCGGAACAACTGGCATAACAGGAGTTCTCCATAAATGTTTAGATGAATAAATGGATGAACAAATGAAGGAGCTCTAAACCCTGCTCATCCTGTTGCCTGTTCTTTTGCCATCTGACGGAGCCCAAGAAAGGATAAAGGCACTCTGAGCCCACACCTCCAAGTCATGGAATCAACATAATCACATCTCCTGATTAGATGCAAACATTGACTAGCAATTTCTTCATAATTACAAAATGCTTGTGAAGAGACAGCTTATTCTTAATCAAACAACTTCTATAATACATGGCATTGGTCCAAACCCTTTATTTATTAAATAATCATATATATTAATCATACATACACATAATTTTTTAAACTCTCTTTTTCCAACTAACTTATTCCACCAAATTCTTGATTCTTTCCAATGCTTTTGCCCTCATGCAGGCAAGAATGTACTCTCTCTTCACCCTTGTTAATTCATTTTCCTGAAGTACAGATGTGTTCCTGGTTCGACCCTGTGCACGCAGCTGCTGCCTGGAACTAGCAGGCAGAGCTCAGGGTCAGCTTTGCGGGTGTGAGAACTGTGCAGTCACCGGGGGCCCTGTGCTCAGAAGGGCCCCTACTTGGTTTATTGCTTTGCTATTGCCGTTTAGAGATTCCTAATAATGTTCAAACGAGGAGCCCCTGTCGTGGCCTGCCTAGGGACGAGGAATGAACACAGAGACAAAGAGATATACACACACAAAGACGGTATAAGCCTGCAGCGCCTTCCTGCTGCAGCATCTTTATTTATAACACGGCCTGTTTTGGCAACTGCCCCACCGCAATTTCCTTTTTCCTACACTGTCCCGACTCAGCACGCCCTATTCCTTGTTGTTTTGTCTCCAGAGCGCTGATGTTTGCACCCGAAGCTCTCTAGCCCCTCCTGTTTGCAGGGTCAGGGCGCCCTGGCTCGTCTGCAAGCCCCAGGCATGTTCTCGGAACAAAACAACAAGGAAACATTCCCAGCTCCGGGCTACATATGACCCGAAATGTCTTCTACAACCCCACATTCTCATTTTGCACTGGGCCCTGCAAAATTACTAGCCAGTCCTGGCAGAGATGGAGAGGAAAGAAAGCAGTAAGAAAAACCAAAATGAATACAGAAAGAGTGATGGTATAATCCAGGCTTAGGGACTCCAGGGAGAGTGGAAAGGAGAGCCTGAGCTGGCTGGGGGGGGTCACCCAGGAAAGCCGCAGGGCAGAGAACACAGCTGCGGAGGAACTGTTGTGAGGTGTGCTGAGAGTTCCTACAAGGCTACAGCTGTCAGATTCAGGCTCTTGGGGCTTCAGAGAGAGAGAACTCTCAATATGCAAGTAGGAAGTTAGTCCCCCAGCACAGGAGAGAGACCATGTTTCCTGGAGCCAGACAGGAAAACTGACAACTGGAAAAATCTGACCATGGTGTTCACGTGACACAGACTGGATTATGTCATTCATTTGTTTATTCCTTCCCTCAATAAACATTTATTGAGTATCTAATGCATATGTACTGTGTTGGTTCCTGGACAATTTCAACGATGATCATGATTCCGTGCCAGCTCTGAGGAGCTCATAATCCATAGAAGAAGAGAAAGATGTGAATGATAATGCAACGTGGTTAGTGTTATAATGAAAGGTCAGCGTTACCTATCATGGAGCAGGGATGAGGGGAAGGGGCAGGGTTGGGGGAGGTTTTATAAAAGGTGCCAAGGCTACATCTTGAAGGATCAGAAGGAGTTTACCAAGTAAAGAAAATGAGAAGAGCATCTGGGCAGAGGGGATAGTGTGAATAAGTAAGGAAATGAGAAAGAAACACCATGGAGCATTCTTGATACTAATGAGGTGTCCAATATGGCCAGGGCAGAGGAAACAGGCAGTGAGCAGCAGGGAAGGGGGTGCAGAGACAAGTAGGATCCTGACTGTGAAGAACCCTGGATACCAACACAGAGCCTGGATTCTACGTCAAGTAAGCGGAAAAGCCTTGGAAGTTCTTGAGCAGAGGAGCGGCGAGATCACATTTGGGGGGATGTGGGGAGACAGCATTGCTGCAACGCAGAGGGGGACTCGTGGAGAGTGACTGAAGCGGGCTGGCCAGGGAGAGAATAATCATCACTAAAAGTCAAGCGAGGGATACTGGGAGCCCCAAAGCAGGCAACGGCAGAGTGAGAAAGGAGCAAGGAAGAGAGTCGAGATGTGTGTTAAAGGTGGAAGGAACCGTAATGGACTCATCAGATGGGATGAAGTGGGGAGGAACCATGGAGCCTTCTCGGGTTTCTGCTTTAGACATTTGGGTTAACAGCATTGTCGTTAACTGCGAGGAAGAGGAAGGGAATAGAAAGATAAGAAAATGAGTTGAATTTCGGACATGTTGAGTTCAAGGGACCTGCTAAATATGTTCAGCAGGGCTCTGCGCTGGAGATTTGGATGCCGTAACAACCATCAGTACTTACTGAAGTGAGGGGCGTGGGCAGGATTACCCGTAGAGCACATGTAAAGCAAGAAGCTTCGAGAGCACCCACACCGAGGAAGAAGGTGGCACACGATGGTCTAGTGAAAGAACTGAGGAAGGAGCTATTGGAAAAGTAGAAGGAGAACCAGTGTGGTATTGTTTCCCCTCTCCTTTGCTGTCTTGGAAGATCGTCACATGCACCTGCTCGTTGCAAGTGGGACGAGTTTAACTCTTTGGTCTCTCGAGGTCAGGCTCGGGGCACGTGACTTGCTCTGGCCAAGGGGACATGAGCAAAGGTGATGCACACCATATCCGAGCAGAAGTTCCAGGAGGTGCTGCGTGACTCTGCCTTAGCCCTCTCCCTCTGCCATGAGATCACCTGCTAGTCCTGCCTCCCCAGACGAAGAAGGTATGTGGAGCAGAGCAGTAGCCAACCCTCGGCCAAGGTGGAATTGGAGCATTAAGAAAAATCTTGATCGTTGCAAGCCACTGAGATTTGGGGATTATTGCCTGAGTGTTACAAAAATGCTGACTGTTACAACCAGAAAGGAATAATGTCTCAGAAATGAAGGAAACAGTTTGAGAAAAAGTGAGTGGTTAGTGGGGTCAAAAGACACGGAGAGGCAATTAGGTGCACCACGAGGGAGGTCAGAGGTGATCTGAGGGAGAGGTTTTAGAGAGGGGTGGCGGAAGCTGCAGCCAGACCCTCTGAATTGAGGCAGGCATGGGAGGTGAGGAGGTGGAGATTGTAAGTGCAGATTACTCATTTAACGATGTTGACTGTGGAAAGAAAGAAATGTATGGAAAGAAATAGCTTAAGGTGGAGCCAGAGTAGGAGGAGAGTTTCATTCAGGATAGAAGAGATTGGAAACCGTAGACCCAGGAGGCAGATTTGGTGGAAGTGGAGATATAGACGTTCAAAGCATTGAGGCTGTATGCCTGAAAATATTTGTATCTGTGATTCCCTCATAATATTAAAAATAATAAAAGCAAACACATAGTGCTCACTAAGTGACTGCCACTGCTTTGATTGCCTTCCAGGTATTCATTTATTTAATCCTCAAAGCAACTCCATGCTGTAGATACCGTAGTTATCATTCCCACTAGATAGATGAGTAAACTGAGGCATAGAGAGTTTGATTAACTCATCCAAGTTCACACAGCTAATAAATGGCGAAGCCAGGAGTCAAACAGAGGCCACCCAGCTTCAGAGAGCAGGTCCTTACTAGCGCGCCCCATTGCCCGCCATGGAGGTACAGGAAGAGTTTGAGCCGTCAGCACTGCCTGGGAAGGCGATGTGCCGGAGTGGGCCGTGTGCCCGATGAATGAGGGAGGTGGCAGAGCCCCGAGGAGAAAGTCCTGGCTTCTGGGGGCGTGGAGGTGGCGAGTGATGAGCACTGAGCCTTGCACGTGGGACACCAGGTTGGTGTGCTCAGTCGCCCCCCAGCCTCTGTCAGTCTGACTGGGATCGGAATGTGAGCAAAGACGCGAGGAGAAGAGGGGAAAACTTAGATAAAAAGGAGAGCAGAAGGATGTAAGGATGGGAGAACAGAAGCAGCCACGCTCACATTGCTGGCTCGTGACTCCCACCGCGCCAAGCACCGGTCCAGAGCCGAGGGCGCAGGGAGGAGGGCTCGGCCCCTTCTCCAAGGGGCTGCCCAGGACACGGGGAAGGTGGACATAAAGAGGCCACTTTGACCTGGGGGTGAGGTTGAGTGCGGCGTGTGGGAAGGCTACAGAAAAGCAGGCCCCGGGGCGACAGAATTTGCTGGCGTGGGGTCCACGGGGCGGGAAGCAGAACTGCCCACAATCCCCCGTCTTAAAGACGCCCGCTCTTTCCACTGCCTCTCTGCGAGGATCAGGCCACGACTAATGGGCTGTGGAACTTCGCTCCAACCTGGACTAAAGGCAGGGAGGCCATGAGGGCAGGGCTGCTTTTCAGAGTTCAAAGCTGGAGAAATCTAAAACGGTGTCGCACGCCCAAGTACCCAGGCGCGGCGTGCCTTTTAGGAGGCATTTCAAAGCGCGAGTGGCCTTTCATCACTGCTGAGGCCGTAGGACGTGTTGTGAGTTGTCAGATCACCCTCCGTCACCTCCGTGTTCAGAGGACGCTCTGCACTGGAGAGGATTCTCTGGCCTCTTCACAAGTCTGCAGACTTCCCTCCATCGCAGGTAAAGAAACGTGGGCACAGGGGAGCCGGTGAATTTCCCAAGGTGGCTGGGAGCTGAGTGCAGACAGGGTCGTGGAAGTGGGCAAGTGGGCACAGGCTCTTCTTGAGTCAGCCCGATCCTAGTTTGTTCCCAGATAAGCTGTGGTGCTGAGCTGGAGGTGAATGCGCAACCAGCAGGCTCTGCGAAGTGCCTGCCACTGCCCGGCTCGCTTTGTGCCTTCCTAGCTCACCCCAACTCTCCATTTAAAAGCCGCCCCTGTCCAAACAGACGCACCGCACACATTAGCTGTCTTGTGTACAGCAGAGGTCCTCTGTCTCCCAGTGGGCACTGCTTAGCAGCGTGCTGACCCAGGCGCACCAGAGGGAGCCCATTCGAGCACCTCTAACTTCAGCATCTCTGCCCCTGTGTCCTCATCAGAGTGATGCATTCCACCTGAGTCACGATGATGTCGCATGTCCCTGAATCTGTTTCGTGTGGGACTGTAGCCACCCTCCCTGGGAGAGTCTACACCTCTGCCAATCCCATACCCACAGCCTTGAGCCTATGTGATCTTTACTTCTTAATTAATCACTCGCCCATTCTACAGATTCCTGTGTGCCTTGAGGGGGAAAAGACAAAATGGAAATCAGTGGTAAGGAAAGCCCTTCAGAGACAGTGAGAGCGGGACTGGCACTTGAAGGATGAGTAGCTTGCTTTCTGACAGTTAGGCAAAGGGAGGAAGAGTGCTCTGGGCAGAAGGAACAGCATGTGCAAAGGCACCCAGTATGGCAGCACAGATGAACTCCAGGAGAGGCTTGGGTCAGAGAGGTTCAAGCATGTGTGGGTGGAGCTTGGCAGCTGGAAATGACATCATTAAAGCCATTTTGTAGAGAGCATTGAAGGTCATGCTCAGAAATTTGGCCTCAGGCTTGGCTCTGTAGACAATTGAGATCCATCAAGGGTTTTTAAGTAGGGATCTGGCATAATTAGATTTGGGTTTTAAAAGCTAAAGGTGGCTGCATGGAAGGTGGATTGGGGTGGGCAAAGACCCGAGGCAGAGAGGCCTGGTGGGAAGCTGTCGAAATGCCACCCGGGCGGGACCACAGCCAGGCCCTCACGGACCCCACAGCAAACTGGACAGCCCACATGCCAGGCACGACTGAGGCAGGCTCTCAACAGGGGCTCTGGGCACTGCTGCAGCGAAGACTCTCAGATGCCGCCTAGGTGATGGCGTCAGAACCTTGGCTCTCCACTTCTCTTTCTCACAGGAGAGTGAAGAAAGTGGACTCTCTGAAGTGAAGGCAGCACGATATGTAGGGTAAGAGATGCCCTGCGGCCACTCTGCCTACTAGCAGCAAGAGGAGGCCCCTCTGTGAATTTCTTCCCAATATGGCACACATTTTATTGGTTCACTGATGCCCGGTTGGGTATTATGAGAAATGTGCCAGCGTCAGAAGGATTCTGAAATCAGACTATTTCCCCCATACCTATCTTCCTTGCTGTTCCTCCCTCCGCCCTTTCTCTCTTTTCTCCCTTTTAGTCTAAGACCAACTGTGTGTGACCTTACCCTCCCCTGAGGGCCCCTCTTTCTGCTGGTTACCTGCCACTGGCTCTCCCACTGGTATTAGTCTAAGCTAAAATTACCAAAAAAAAAAAAAAAAAGTGGGGTGGGCAGGGAGCTTCTCTGAGAGGGAGCGCCCGACAGTGAAGGTTAGAAGACATAAGGCTAATGAACTACGGAATATCGGTTACATCTCACTTGATTACACTCGGAAAATGTAAAACCATCCTTTAGCCATGACTGGCCATTTGTCTGCTGGAATGCTCAGAGCAACACCCCCACTCACATTTATCTCCTGCCTTCAGGTTTCACTCAAGGTTTCTAGAAATTAGTGATTCATCACTGAATACAACAACTCCCTTTGGGATCTGCCAAGCCAGGAAAAATCACCATGTCCCTGTGCCAAGGTGCTGTCTTTCATGGGTAACATGTTCATGCCGTTGACTGGGGCTAGCACGAGCTCCCTGCACGCGCCGGGAATGGGAACACATCTGACTGTGGTCAGCAGCACTGGACAGAATTACATCACTCCTGCCTGGCCCCCGGGCTCCTGATAGGCTCGTGACTTTGGAAGGGAACACGGGAGCCCAGTTAGAGTCTGCTTTGGGTTCTTAGGCACGTAAGGCTCAAGCATTTGCGCAAGAGAGGAGATCTTGTCCTTCCTGAGCCTTCACTAAAGGGAGCACCACTCACGTGTGAAAAGTTGGGAGTCGAGTTTGCTGTGATGTCTAGAACACTGATGCTAACTGAACACTGAAACGCAGTAACAATAACGCATCGATGAGGGCATGAGAGACTTCTAATTATACACGGTGGACTAAACATACATAGTTATTTCCACTCCCTCCTAAAAATCTCACCACTGTGGCAGGCAGAATTCTAAGACGGTCCCCAAGATTTCTCTCCTCCTGGAACACATGCTCTGTGGAATCCCTGGGACTGAGGTTTGGCTCCTGTGATGAGGCTGTGTCATGTGACATAGTTTATGTTAAGGCGGGGAGATTGTCCAGGTGGGCCTGTTCTAAGCACGTGAGCCCTTTAAAAGCAGAAGGGTTTTTTGTCTGCTTGCAGAGAGCGAACTCGGAGAGACTGGAAGCGTGAGAGGGATTCAATGCAAGAGACGTTCTCTGCTGCTGAGTGGAGGTGGCCCTGTGGCAAGGACCTGAGACTTGTCAACAGCTAGCGAAACAAGGGGGACCTTGGTCCTATAATTTTAAGGAAATGAGTTTTGTGCTCAACCTGAAGTAGCTTGGAAGTGGGTCTTTCCAGAGTCAAGCCTCCAGATGAAGATGAAACCGGCCAACACCACAATTTCTGCCTGATGGGACCCTGAGCTAAGGACACAGCTAAAACACGCCGGACTCGTGAGCCACAGAAACTGTGAAATAATGAATTTGTGTTGTTTAAGCTGTTAGGTTTGTAGTAATTTGTTATGCAGCAATAGAAAACTAATACACTCTCTAAAAGGAATAAAGATTTA
Source organism: Indri indri (assembly GCA_004363605.1). Classification (NCBI taxonomy): domain Eukaryota; kingdom Metazoa; phylum Chordata; class Mammalia; order Primates; family Indriidae; genus Indri; species Indri indri. The sequence goes on along the minus strand of RJWJ010000377.1, from coordinate 217,453 downwards.
ACCCCATAAAGGAGGTCATTACAGCAGAGGAGGGGTGGCAACAAAGTTTTGCAAGATGGGAGGTAGGTGGTCATGGGTCGCCAGATTAGAAGAGCAGAGAAAGCACCTGTCAACGGGAAAGCTAAAAAGTAGCAATCCGATTTGCAACTCAGGAACTGGAGATACAGGTGGCTCTAAAGAATGGGGTGCAGATGGCACTACAAAGAGGAAGACTGGCTGGAAGTCTGTGTGAGGAGCCATCAGACACCCTAGAGTCCCTCTCTGCCCCTACACAGCCACACAAGTTTCCCACCCCCACCTCCACAGGAAGCAAGAGGTTCACTCTCGGGAGATGCTGAATCTGATAGACTCTGGACTTAAGGACACCTGTCACAGCAGAGAGCAGATGTGAGGGGAAGTGCTAAAAGCAGGGGTTATCAAGTGCAATTCATGTACTGAGACATGAGGCTCTTCCCCCCACACACCCATTCGGTCCTTTCACCCTCTCGGGCACACAATACCTCAGCCCTGGGAAGCGGAATGGAACAATTTCCCTGGAGAAATGAAACTGACAGTGCCTCACCTCCACCCCGACCCCCGCCATATGTGTGCACAGGCATCTCTTCAGCTTTTTTATGCCTCGTTTATATTTAAGATATGAATAGAAAAAAATTAGCAGACATTTGAGGTCTCTAGTATAGAAAAAAAAATCATACAAAGAAGAAAATGAGAGAAAGATGAAACAGAAAATGCAGGGAACAGAAAAAAAACCTAAGCAAAAACAATGTTTCATCCATGAAACAACAAAATAGGATCCTGTTTACAAAGGGACACTCAGAAAACAAGAAAAAGCTCTTGGGTATTAAAGATTAAGATAACAGAAAAAAAACCTAAAAATCAACAGAATGTGTAGAAGATAAAAATGAGGCAATCTCCCAGAAAGTAGTACACAAAGATAGAAAATAGAAAAGAAAAGATAAGAAAATTAGGTGATCCATCCCTGGAGGTTGAAATTCCAAATAACAGAGAAAGAGAAGACCAGAAAAAAAAAAAAACAGAGGAGGGAACATTATTAAAGAAATATATAAGACAATTCTCTTCTGTTGAAGGACATGACTTTCCAGGTTAAAAGGCCTCACTGAGTACCCAGCACAATAATGAAAATAAAAACCACATCTAGGCCTATCATCATGGAATTTCAGAAGACCAGAGATGAAGAGATCTTAAGATCTTTTTAGAAGCTTCCAGAGAAAGAAGTCAGGCGACATAGAAGTATAGAAAAGCAGAATGACATCAGACTTCCAAGAGTAACACGGGATCCTAAAAGACGATGGAACAGTTCCTTCAGAACTCTGAGTGAAAATGATTTTCAACATAAAGTTTATACCCAGTCAGACTACCGATCAAGAATGAGGGAGGAATAATCGCATTGTCAGATATTAAGATCTGAGTCTCAAGAAATTTACCTCTGATACGCCATTTCTCAGGAAGCTAGTGCAGGATGTAGGCCTCGAAAGAAGTGAGTGGGCCAACAAGGAGGACTGCCCTGGGTCTGGGAAACAGAGGATCTTACAGAGGAGAGAGGAACAAGGGATTCCTGGGATGCAGGTGGAGGAAGTTCGGAAGGGCTGGGTGTTGCAGATCTAGAAAGCAACCAGTCAACAGGGCAGGAAGGCCGAGGCTCTGGGTGGAACATCTCCCGGGAAAACATGGAAATGACACATTGCTTGAAATACCTGGCTGTTATGTTTTATGGGTCTGTCAAAGCGTTTGCTAATAATGGTAAGTGGGCACAAAGAAAAACAAGCAGATGAAAAATTGAACTCCAGGGATAACCAAGAAGTTATACAAGAGGAGAAATGTGTTAGTGATACCCTACATGGCTTTGCTGTGTATAATACTTACAAAGCCAAAATAATGTACACAGAAATATTGATTTAAACAATGACTGTGATTGTGTATATTAGAAGGATGGGGTGGGGGGGTGGCAATGTGCTTGTACATGTGTGAGTGTGTGTGGTACGTGTGTGAGCGTGTGCGTGTGTGAGGGTGTATGGTACGTGTGTGAGTGTGTGCATGTGTGGGTGTGTACGTGTGTGAGTGTGTACATGTGTGGGTGTGTACGTGTGTGTGTGTGTGTGGTGAGCGGAGGGGGTGGGCTGTAAAAGAGTTAAATCCTTACCTTCCACAGGGGTCAATCAACATGTGATTTTTAACTTTGAAAAGCAAAGACAAACTCAAGAAACAGCAGTATAAATATATTCTTTCAATTTCTTTAGGTAAATGCTAAAATAAATGGCTAAAAATGATTGCCTCGGGGTAACAGCCCTCAGGGTTAGGGAGGGATAAGCCAGGAAATAGCTTTTTCCATGAAGAGCTTTATAGTGTTGTTTAACTTTTTAAATTCTGTGCCAGCAGTTAGAAGGCCATAGAAAGCCATCTAATGTGTGTAGGGACCTTGACAATAAAAATGCTTCCTTCTCATCCCACTGCTGGGGTGGGAGGTGGAAAAGCACCGTTTCTGGTAACTTTCACCCGGCTTGAGAGCTAAGTTCTCTCATGTGAGCACACACCTCTAATTCTTTCTGCTGACTCCCAGGATGTTTTGAATGACAGGCCCCGCCTGCACGGTGCTGAGATACAAGCCTAATTGTGCCTTCTGTGCTTCTGTGCATAAAGTACTGCCGGGTGTACAAAGTCCTTGCACACGCGTTACCTAGTTTGATCTTCCTAACAGTGATGTAGGTAGTTGGGGCAGGGAACAGTACACAGACAAGAAACTGGAATTCAGACAGTTTGGTGACTTACCTGTGGTCACACAGTCTGGACTCCAAACCACCTGTCGCTTTATGGACTAACGGAGGCCATCTCTCCGAGGCAAGGGGAAATATGACCCACCTTTGGAAGAAGTCATTTATCTGTCTCTGGTACATCGTCTATTTGGGGACTCCTAATTTGAGGATATTGAGTCACTCTATTCTTTATCCTCTTTGTCTTTCCTCCATATCAGTTCCTACTTTTTCCTTCCCGTCCCTGAATTACTCCCATTCCCACTGTTTGGCTCTCATCCCTGACCCTTTCCTCATGCCTCCAGATTTAATTCTTGGCTTTAGGCATTGAAGCATTTGAAACACGGAGACTGATCAGATAAATCTTGATCATAGCACTGCCCTTGTGGTTAGAGGTAGCCGTCCTCGTCACTCCACAGCTTGGAGTTTGAATTAGACCTCAGAGACCTCGTCATCAGAAGCACGAGGCACCCAGCCCACCACATGCTATCTGCTCAGTGCTCGGTTCATCTATAAACACTGGAGCTTTGCCGTGCAAAATAGACCCCCCAAAGATGGGCTTCTCATGGTCTTTTAACCTTTTCATTTATTCCTCAAGCATACACTTAGTTTGAGGCTAAAGAAATGGTGAAGAAAAAAAACCAATATGGAAAAAGCAGCAGACCTTACATACAAAATATTAGGGTTAGTGTCCACTCTCAACACCGGTTGAGGAGTAAGGTGGTTAGAGAGGCCCATGTTTGAGCCACCAACATTTTTTCCACGCTCAGTTTCCTTGGCGATCTCTTGATCTACTTTGTGTTTGAGGCAGACAGGATCACAGCATCCAGTGCTATGGCTGCAGGCGTAATTCCAAGATCTGAGAACATTTTCCTCCAAGATATTTCATTTCCCCTTCCAGCCTTTTTACCACGGGGGCCCTAAACCCACTTCACAACTCTATCCACCATATCATCCCAGCCTCTTTTGCAAGTCTTTTAATATCCACTGGAAAATAATGCTGCCTTTGATTCTGAGGCAAATCCCTAACACTTCTTCCCTTGTTTCTAATTAGCAATATTTCTGCAGTAATTAAGACAAAAGCAGCTCCTCAGTTCTGCAGCATTATCAACTTGGAGAGAAAGAAAAATACAACGATAACATAAAGTGGGTCTAAGAATGAATCTGTTAGCTGACTTCACTGTATTTTAAATAATTTTAGCCCACCCAGGAACATGCATACATGTTCATGTACATACACGTACACATAGATGCTCGCATATATGAAATCACACACAGGCTCATGCATGCATACACATGTACACATACATGCTCATGTACATACACACTCACAGAATAGTTACCCATTTCTTGAAAAACAGGATTCAAAATGCACTAATGGGAATACCGTCATTCTGTGGGCAAAACAAATGCATCATCTTAAACTCTAAGCATCCCACAAAATGAACAGTCGCAGTGAGCCGAGTGCTGATGAAAGATGGCCAGAGACAGGCCACCTCCCTTCTCTCACTGAGGGGTTGGAAATGGGAACATTTTTTCTCTGGTCAAACACCCGGGGACTTGGCATTTTCAACACTCCTTCAAAGGCCCACGGCATATGTTCACCCTGCAATTGCTTTTGCTCTTGCTTGGTGGGGAGAGGAGTCAGAGCTCTGCATTGCCAGACAAGATCTAACACTGTAGGCTGAGCCAAGAGTCAATGGTGCTATAATTTCTATTTTAGAGTTGGTACTCCTACCTCTAAACTCTGGGTGTGCGCATGGGTGCACAAATACACGCTTATATCTACTCCTAAGGGATTAACGAAAAGGTGTTCTACGTGTCAAAAATATATATATATCCTCCCTGCATTTATGACTTTTGAAAATCAAGGAATATTTTGAGTCTGGTGCTCATCTGAGTTCAGGCAACGAGCTCATACATATGTGAGTGCATATGGTTTTCAGGGAGTTGACAGCACAGGTTTTTATTTGTTTGGGAATTGCAATTATTTCAAGCAATTTGGTAATTATTTCCCCTTGGTGAATAAGCGAGCTACTTGGTGCCTTCTCGTGCAGAATTGTGTCTGCCAAGAGCTGGGCAGTGTGTTATTTGGTGGCTAAGGCCAGTGGGGGCTGCTGGCCCTGCTGAGGATAGGCTCGTGGCTCCCCGAGTCCTCCAGCCCCCACCCGCAGCACGTTCTTACCCGGGGAGGCTAGGCTGCTGCGCGGAATGCTTGTCTTTGTATTGGTTATAACTTTCATTATGAAATCCTTGAGTGCCCCATTCCTCTGCCTGTGCAATCATCAAACTATTGGGAGTTAGAGTCGGAGCCTTAGAGATCATCTTCTTCAATCCTCTCATTTTATAGATGAAGACTCTGAGGCTCAGAGTGGCTGGTTATGCCAAGGTCATCCAACAGTTGGGAAAGGTTAGGCCTGAACACAGGTCTCTTTACTCTCAAGCCAGTGTTCCTTCTTCCTCCACGTGTTGGTTTAATTTATTTTAGTTAAGCAACTCTCATAGAATTCCTGGTATGGATTAAGCATAATGCTAGGTGCTGCAAGCTCAAGAAAGCCACAATAAAGAGGGAACAGTAGATATCAAGTGAGACAAGATACGAAGAGAACCTTGCACAGTGCCTGGCCCAGAGGAGGTGTTCCGTGAGTCTCCGAGTCCCTTCCCTTTGCCCTCCCTCCCCTCGCAGATACATAGGGAAGGGAAAGTCTCAGATACGTGAGGGTGTCAAGCTCTTGCAGGTGTCGGGAGGGGAGCCAATAGATGACTCCCGTTACTCCTTCAGAAGCACGTGCTCTAGTTCCACGGTAGAAGCTCTCAGGCCAGGTCCGCACTGGGAAGAACCTCCCCGGCACCCTCTGAAGGCATCCGCACCCATGCGCCCCTCCAGTCCGCAGCGCTGATGAATGCGAGGCGCCCCGCGGTCTGACTCACAGGCACGGTGGTGCTGACTCACTGACACCCCGACTGAAGCGCAGGGAAAGCAGGTGCAAACATCGGCTCTGCCGAGGGGAGGATCGTTGAAACGCACTACGGGCCGGTCACCTGGGGAAAATGCTGTCAAAGCTGTTTGGCCTTGAACCCATGCTCCTGGACTCAGGACAGGACTTTCATTTTCTAGAGATATTTAAAGTCCCCTTGCCTTACTCTTAACCAGGGGCAAAAAGCCATTAAGAATCTAAAGTAGCTGACCCAAGTAGCTGTCCCTGCTTTCAGCCTTGAGTGGGAGCATTTGATGAGAAGGCTCCTTCCTGTCTGGAGTTGTTGGCTGTAAGACCACCACAGCCGTCTCGCTGTCAGCTGTATGCGAATCTGTCATATGTTGATTTGAAGTTTCTCTGGACCCTATTCAAAGCAAGGCACATAGACTCAGACAGCCTGCCCCACCCCTGGACACAATAATAGGAAAATGATGTGGAAAGATCTGAAAATATCTGTGTCTAATTGGGGGCTAGCCAGGGCTGCAACTGGAGTTCCCGGGCCCCTTTGCAAATTCATCTCCAAATAAGAAGGCACACACCCTTGCTGGCACACAATGAAATGCAGGGCCATTCTCAAGGGGGCTCCCTGGCCACTGGGGCTGCCATCCTCCGGCTTTAGCCTCACCTCTTTGCCCTTTGATCCATTTCCACCTCCTCATGAGAGGGCCAAGAACCTACAGCACCAAGCTGAACACGCCCAGATCCACTGGCAGGCAGTTTAGCCACAGACAGCACAAAAATAAATAATCCCTATGAAGAATGACACATACTCAAGTGGACAAAGGACTAGTATACAGCCTGGTACAGAACCAAGCCTGACTGACCATACGTCTTTTCTTTTTTTCTGAATCCACCTTGTCTCTAAATACATTATGACAAAAATCACCTCTCTAAGCTCTGCAAAAACAGGCTTTTGTCTGGCAAGATTTCCAAGCACAGCCTGTGCTCATACCAGGCAGGACCCCCTAATCCGTAACGACTGCTCGGCCAGCCTGGGTGTTGCCAGAACACTCCCCTTCTCTGAGCTCTGCTTTGCTGGCTGTTCAGCCTGTCGGCTTTGCTGATGCTCCCCCTTGCTCCTTCTTGGTCTCAGCTGTGCCCTTCTGTGTTTACCCACATGTGTGTGACTCCTTTGTCCCCACGGCACACAGGGAGATCTTGTACCCCTGCGTCCTCCGCAGAGTCCCCTTCCTTGGGCAGACAGACTGGCAAATGGCCCCCGTGATCCCTGCTTGCTGGTAGTCATGCCTTTGTGCGATCTCCTCACCTTGAGCATGGGCAGGATCTGTGTCTTGCTTCCAACCAACATCCTACAGCAAAAGTGATGGGATGTCGCTTCCGTGATTAAGCCATGTAAGGGGGTGACATCTTCTTGTTGGCAGACTCCCTCCCTTGCTGGTTTCAATGAAGCAAGAAGCCACGTTGGGAAGGCTCACATGACAAGGAACTGAGGATGTCCCCCCCACCAACAATCATCAGAAATTGAGGGCAGCCTCCAGCAGACAGTCAGCAAGACAATGAGACCCTCAGTCCAACAGGCCAGAGGAACCAAATTCTGCTAACAGCTGCATGGGATTGAAAGCAGAGCTTTCCCCTGTTGAGCCTTGAGAAGAGACCACAGCCCTGGCCAACACCTTGACTGTAGCTTTCAGTGAGACCCTGAGCCAGAGGACCCAACTAAGCCATGTCCTGTCTCATGATCCACAGAAACTGTGAAATAATAAATGTGTGCTGTTTTAAGCCACTAAATTTATGGGAACATTACTCATAGCGATAGATAACTAATACACTTCACATTTAGAAGCACCCAACAATATGACGTTTCCGTGTTTCAAAGACTTTCAGGTTCAACAGTGTGTGAGGAGAACAATAGGGAACATATCCATCCATTATGCAGAAGTCCCCTCTCCAGAACCTTGGACAGCTCACATCCAGCCTCATCTTGGACTCTCATAGCACTGAGAAGGTCAGTGTCTTCCAAGACAGCTGTTCCGTCTATAGACAGCTCTTCCTTTATTTTTCATACTTCCTTCGTATCTGTGCATCACTTATTCTGTGCTAGTCACTATCCTATAATCTACATACTTCATTGAAATTATTCCTCACAGTAATTCTATTAGGTTCGTACTATTTTTCGCTACTTTACAAATATGAGTAAACTCAAGTGCAAGAAGTCAAGCCATTTTCCTGAGCATCAGACAGACTGTAGCCCAACTCCATCTAACTCAAAGCCATGTTCTAAACCACTGTGCTGCACTCCTTCAATCTTGGTAAAAAGCTCTTCTTTATGTTAAACCAAACTCTTCCTTCTTCTAATATCTACTCATTGATCCCTCGGGAGCTTTGCAGGATAAAAATTAAATTTCTCTTCCACAGAAAAAAATTTTTAAATGTTTAAAGATAGTTAGCATATATCCCCTTTCCTTCTTTCTTCTTTTTTTTTTTTAAATCACATTCCTTAAAAATTCATTGTGGAGAGGGATAAATAGGCAGACCAGAGAGGAATTTTAAAACACTGAAGCTACTCTGTACCATCCTATAAGGGTGGATACATGCCATTATACATTTGTCCAATTCCCATAAAATGTACACCACCAAGAGCAAGCCCTAATGCAAACTGTGCACTCTGGGTGATAACGACGTGTCAATATAGGTTCATTGATCATGACAAATGTACCACTATGGCGGGGGTGTTGATAACGGGGGAGGCTGTGCATGTATATGGGAAACCTCTGTACCTTCCACTCAGTTTTACCATGCATCTAAAACCGCTCTAAAAAATAAAGTATTTTTTAAAATTTCACTATCCTCACAAACAAAAACCTTTCTATGGGGAATGGAACTTGCTTAATGGGTACATGGTTTATTTACAGTGATAGAAATGCTTTGGAATTAGATAAAGGTGGTGGTTGCACAACATTGTGAATATACTAAATGCCACCAAATTGTTGACTTTAAAATTATTAATTTTATGTTATGTGAATTTTGCCTCAACAAATTTTTAAAAATGCTCCCCCAAAATGCATTATGAATAGTTCAAACATAGAAAATGATATATAGATTGAAACAACATGAACTCATATACCCAACCCCACCTTAAGAAATAAAACCTTGTGACTAGAAGTAGGAACGCTGTTTTTCCATCACAAACTGCCTTGCTCTCCCTTTTCTCTGAGAAGTAACCACTACCCTGGGTTTGGTAGTTCTTACTCCTACGAATTTCTTTATTATTTTACTTCATACATACGTATTACTGAACAATAAATAGCATTATTGTGCAGTTTTTAGAGTAAATAAATGCTGTTACACTATGGCTATTCTTATTCAACTTCTTTTCCCATTTAAATTATGCTTGTGAGATTCATGAATATACCACATTTTCTTCAGGCATTCTCCTGTTGATGGACATTCAAATTATTCCTGCCCATAACCAGCACAATGAATGCTGCTAGGAACATTCTTCTCTATGTCTTCTTGTGCACGGGTGCAAGAACTTTTGTAGGTTATATATCTAGGAGTATCTTTAGCTCCACCAGCTATTATGCAGTTATTCTCATTACAAGGTTTCGAGATGCTGCACCATTGTGCTTGCCCTCCCTGGAGACGCTCTGGCGTGTCAGGGAACGGAGACGACTGCTTCCTTTGTCATGGACAGAATGCCTCTACCCGTGGTTCAAGATTGCAGGAAATGTATTAGCAGCCTTATACCCTGTAATCCACTACTGATGTTTTAGTCAGACAGTAAACCCCAAGTATTTTTCATATGAGTTACTCTTAAAGCAGGTATACCCAGTCTGCCTACACAGCTGATTTTCTTAAGCCTAAGTGCAGGACTTTCATTCTATCCCTATTGAATTTCACCTTGTTAGTTTCAGCCATTCCTGTAGTCTACAGAGATGCTTTGAGGCCTGGCTCTGCTAGCCTATCTATACACTAGATAAGCATGCTTTCTGCATCTTCATCTAAACCCTTGATAAAATAGGATACAGCCGAAGATGAAGCCCTTCAATATGCTGTAAGACATTCCCACATGCTGATGTAATCTGTTGCCTGGGTATGGCTGGTCGATTAACCATGATGCTAGCTAACAGCATTATGCAGCTTCGATTTCCTGTTCAATGCCCAAGAATACCAAGGCAAACTTTGTCAAGGGCCTTGCCTTATTGCCAGTAATCAGCTGACTTACATACCTAGCAATTCGTTCAAAAATCAAAATGGGATTCCACTTTCATTGTCCTCAGTGAACCCATCCTAGCTTCTAGGGATTGCTGCTTCCCTTCCAAGAGGCCACAGACCATTTGAATAGTAATTCATCCTAGAATTTCTATGATGATAACTATGACATTCATCAAGCCGTACAATCTGGAATCTACTTTCTTTCGATGAAAATCCAGACTTTTCTCCCATATAGTCTTTTGATATCTTTCCTTTAATCATTCCTAAATTGTGGTTTTACGAGCATTTATAAAAGTTTCTTTAAAATCCTGGCATTAAACTGGTCAGGTCTGAAAACTTTTAAAGCCTCCAGGTGACCACTTACATTTTGTTTATCCAGCTCGAGTGTAGAAATTGTTTTAACAATATTGATTCTATTCTCCTCTGTTGAAAGATCTTGCCTTTTGGTAAGGAAACAAAATACTTGAGTGGCTATCCGTTCTCTTCTCATCTCTAACCTTGAACCAACTTCCCCGAGCCGTGAGCTTGTCCCTCCTTTGTTCTTCTAACTCTGAACGCAGCTACTAAAAGCTTCTTTGTTGTCCTGGAATTTTTCTAAAGCCTCTGCTCATTCTGAGCTTTAGCCTTCCTGGCACTATTCTTACAGGCTCATAATACTCTTTTGTATTTGACCTTGGTTGTGTGCTTCTCCTTCCATCTTTTTTACATGGCCTTTGAATATATGAGTTCATCAAAGAGTGTTCTGGGTGGCCCCACTGCTGTTTCAGTATACCTCCTCATTTTCCCCCTCTTTCCTCAGAAACAATGCTGTTGCTTGCCCACTTTTCAAGGGGGTGAAGGAAGGCCAACACACGAACAATTGCAAGCAGCACAATCATCACCTTCCATGTCCTTCCGTGTCAGTCCCACCTCCTATGGGTGGTTTCTGTCTCTTCTCTTCAATTCCCTTCACCCACATGGTGGCAAAACATGTAAGAATCAGAGGGAAACCATGGATTGAGGAACGCAAGGGAATTTTCAGCCTCCTTGAGCTCTTTGGTTCCATAACTGGTAGGGTTTTATAGACTGGATATGCTCACTGGACCCCATAGTCACCAGCCTAAGCCTAAATTAGCACCTGTTTTCCAGAGGAGGAAACCACAGGAGCCATCAAACTCTGCTGCATTCACGCCTTAAAGAGTCGATAAAATCTGGATTGCAAAATGTTGGGGATACATCCAAGGAAAGAAGCTGGTTGGAACTATCCATTATTCATTACTTCCCACATTAGAGCTGGGACTTTCCTGTAATGCCTTGGTGTGTATAATGCTGCAATATAGAACCCCTTCTTCTGGAGACCCATGAGACCTTGGCCTCTGTGTCTGTTTTCTCTGTTTTTCAGGGGCTGTGATCCACTGGCAAGAATATTAGAATAGATCAGCTATGCCGGGGAACACTCCAGCATATCACAAGCTCTTTCCCCTTCCTGAACCACAATCCCAGCCCTGAGATACGAGAAAAATCCTATGATTTCCTGCCATCATCAATGGAAAAGCAGTAAGAGAGTTAATGACACAACACATTGTAAATCTTCACCCCAAAATAGTGCTACATCATATTATGATGTATGAGATGGTGTTCATCTCTAGTAGGTGTTCACAATATGCTAGATGCTCCTTTCCTACAGGCTATAGTGCTATATTTATTTTCTCACTCACTAAGTAATTTTTCTGGTTCATTTTTCCCCAGTACTTAAGAAGCCTGATTAAGATTTTATAAATTCAGTGGCTCCCAAGTTCTCTACCCAAGTCTGCTGCTTTCACCATCATTAAGAAATGCCCAATTCAGACACGTTTTTATGCCCGAGCTCCTCATACAGCCAATGAGTCCTAAGTGCTAAGCAGATTTGTCCCGGACTTGGAGTCTGAGCCTACAGAACGAGGCTGAGATAATTTAAGTGCCTCTTCTTACAGAAGGCAACTGGAATTCAATAGAGATAAATGTAAAATATTGAACTAGGGAGCTGAACCATCAGCGGGGCAGGAGTCTAAATGGAAAGGTTATGGCCGAATGACTAAGCAGGGAGAATACACAACACACCCAAGGAGTTCTTGCAGAAATACAAGTCCGGATGGACCCTGCAGAGAAGAAGCCACAGGAAGCTGCAGAACTGCATGGCCCAAGGAGAGATGTTTGGGCTCTGCAGAAGCTGCTGCTGGGACGTCTCCCTCCTGGTGCAGACTGGCTGGCAAGGGACAGAGGGATCTGGCTGGCTATGTAGAGCTGCCAGTGTTTAGCTGTTGTCATGAGCATTCAATTTTGCTTTTTCTCTGGCAGGCTCCAAATACCAGAAGTAAAACATCTAATGATAACCTGAGGCGTTGGCTGTGCCTACCAGGAAAACAAAAACAAAACAGGTTGGTTAATTCAATCAAATGCCTGGCCATGTTCCATGAAGAGACTGATAGAATCAGTGGTTAGACCAAGTGGACAGGGCAAATCGGGCGGCACGATCGATCCCGTCGCCCCACAGAGTCAGCCACACAAGGCGGTGTATCCGAGCACAAAAGCCTCTCCTGGGTGTCTGCAAATCTGCCTTGCGAAGAGTCCATGACATTGGCATGGGCCCAAATACGTCAGACACGGCTCCCCTTTCCCTCCTTTAAAGTACATTTTCATAGAATGAACAGAAGGGCAGGGGCTTGCCTCTGTGAGATTGACCACACCAGGAAAAGAAAATGGGAATGGGGAACGCCAAGAAAAAGGCAAGTAGGTGAACACAGGTGTGATTAAATAAGTTCTTAAAGTGGTCAAAACAGTTCCTTGGGACACAAAAATCACTTGCGCTGTTTTCTGGATAAGATCCAATCCACACCTAGCAAACCAGCAGTCTCCCACAAACGCACTTCATCCTCACCTAATGGTTTGTCTATTTCATGCTCTTCAGTGGGTGTTTCATGCTTCTATCAACGAGTATTAAAAGACACACCAGTTATTAGCCTTGAGGACAAAAGAGGTGACGTACGCCTCGTTTCTCCCTTTCTGAGCCTCCTCAAGGGGCACTGTGATAGTCCGGTCCCCCGTGAAGGAAGCATCCATCAATCACATGAGGGCAGCTTGACAAAGCTCTGTAGAGCACTGACATGTATACCAAGCTCTTCTGGCCCAAGTTCCAAATTCCTTGCTCGGCTTTGGCGAGGAGCAACCTGGAGGCTCCCTCCGGGAAAACGCGTTGCTGTTCGAATGCACGCGGAAGAAGAGCTGTGAGGGCTGGTGCCGTCCACGCGAGCATTCTGCTGCCTGTTACTTTCTAATCAACTCCGAGCAAGTGAGCCTTTTCTGACATGTTGGTTGGGTGACAAAGGTTTTCCTGTACATCCCTGTTTTTAGCAAAAGTGCTTTCTGTAAGGCTCATGTCGCCCCTTTCCAAAGTTCACAAAACCCTCTGCAAGAGCCGGGCCTGTGTGCTTCCCTCCGCCAGCCTCCTCTGAGACGGTGTGCGCCGGAACCTCACTCCTCAGACCCGAGCCGCGGCCAGCCTTGCTAGAGACCCAGCTGATGCAGACAGAGGTGAGCAGTGCACGCTCGTTGCCTGTAAAAGTGCCCTCAAGGAGACCCGTAACGTCAACAAGCCAAATGGCGGAATCCGACTCTGCTCTCCCTCCCCTGACTTCCTCAGGGCGCTTGGCGGCTTGTGAAACGTGCAACGTACCTGTGTCTTCCCATCAGAGGCTCCTGTCCTCCCTCCTTCCGCCTGCCCTGTCTCCGTGTCCGCGGCTGACCCGGCCGCCGCAGGGGGGTGGCAGCTGCAAAGTGAGCACCTGGGTGCAGACCTGGGCCCCAGAGGCCCTTTGGCAGCGTTCAGCTGTGAGGCTCCCTCGGCCTTCTGTGGTTTACAGGACTGGAGAGGAACCTCTTGTCAAGAGCTTTCGAAAATCTCATGAGTGGTGGTTCTTTATTAATCCACTTAATCAGTAAATTACATAATTAATATATCAAATGGTACCTAGAGGCTCAGAATATTTAAGAAGAATTTTCTATTGGTCGTATGTTCTGATGCCCGTTCTAGATACTCCCGGTGACAGAATGTCCGTATAGGAGGGGCTTAAGGGTGCAATTTGGTTTCAAGGAGGGGCTTAGAGAACAGACTGAGACGAAATGTTTATTTGCGGGGGAGGGTGGAGACTGGGGCCCATCCCGAACTCTCCTGTGCACTGCATTCTTGCTGTTTGGAGTCAGGCCCCGAGAGCCCAGATGGCCTTGATAAAGCGCCCACCTCCGATCTGCTCTCCCCGCGGCCCACTTCTTGCTCTGCCCTTGGCTCTGTCTCCCTGGTGTCTGGCTTCCCCTTCAGCTCTCCACCTGCATCCTTGCCCCTTCCTGCACCACTGACTTTGTTTCGAAATCCGTCTCCTCTCTATCTCAGTCTGGTAATGAATAGCTAGAAGGCAGGACTGCCCAAGGTTCTGCCATAAACCAGAATTATGATGTAACATCCAAGGCTAAAAGCTGAGATCACTTTTTTAGTTTGAGAGCAAGTGTTTTAAATGGTTCGGCCCATAAAGAATTCTGAATCTTAAAGAGGATCACAAAAGTTTTGCTGTCTTTTCCTTGCCTTTTTACAAACGAGAACACACCGGTGACCCTGCCGAGCCAGACGTCAAGGAAAGGGAGAGGACAGTTTGCTTCTTTCTGGAACGCTTGTCTTTGTAGCCTCCCGCTCCCCCGCCCCCACCCCCAGCAGCGGTGATGTGGCCGAGTCCGCAGACAGGGTCAGACAGACCAGCGGAGGGTGAAAACAGCAGATTGACCTTTACAAATATGCAGTGTTGGATGTGAAAGGGCTTGAACTTGGAAGCCAGTAGTGAGGGCGGAGGCGCTGAATAATGATGCCACCCCCTGGGAGCAGCTCCGCCTAAGGAAGTTATTTCTCACTGAGGTCTGACCCTGGAGAATTTCCTCCCAGGAACACCTGAGTGAGGTGCAGGGAAACCAGGCCTCTCATGAGCTGTGGGGTCACTGTTTCTGGAGTGTAATTTAGCAACATGTATCAAAGCCCTTAAAAATACACACACCCGCTATTTTTTCCCCAGTGTCACCTTCTAGGAGTTTACCCTCAGAAAGCAGCTACGAAAGTACATAAGTTCTATTTACAAGGATGCTCATCAAAGTACTGTTAGAGATACTGAAAAAATGATCTAAGTGTCCGATAATAAGAGTCTGGTTAAATAAAGTATGTGTGTCATACAATGGGATATTGTGAAACTACTAAATATAGGTTATGTTTGTTGACATGTCCTTCAGATATTGTGGCCTGGGAGTGGGAGGAGGGAAGGATGTGCAGGTAAATTCGACTAGACTGGCCCTCAAGGAGCTTGCACTCTAACGGGGGGCCAGCAAGGAGAATCTTGAAAGGCTTTAAAAAGAAAAGACCATAAGACCATGCTTGCTTGTTTTGTTTTGTTTCCACAAAAATCCTTGTTTTATACAAGTTCGAAATGACTCAGCCTCAAGCAGAGCAGGAAGAAAATAAAGACGACTACATTAGGTTGGGAACATATCCCTGAATAAACGAGAGTTCGTTATAGACTCTTAGTACATCAAATTCCAATTAATTCATTAGCTCTGCACTTGCGTTTCCACTCTCTCCCCCCTGGCTGCCAGCTTTTTACCCTACGATGCAGTTTATTAGCAACCCCAAAACGGGGTGAGTAGGGAAAATAAAAAGGAGATAAAATCCAAATGAATCGATTTTGCTACTTGTTAACGACGACGGAGCGGGGCGGGTGGTGAAGGCAGGAAGGAGCGCGAACCACACAGCGCTCCTGCGGCTGCGACAGGGGTCCTGGCAGACAGGACAGCGCGTGGCCCTCCCAGAACCTGCGCATATTCCCTGCAGCCAGAAGCCCCCGAACCATGAGCCCCACTCTCCAGATTTCCTGGGACTTCCAGTAACAAAGAGAATTCATCCAGAGGGAGATCTTCCTCTTCTGACTCCCCGCTGTCCACCTCTTTCTGTTCAGAAAAGTGACGCCTGCTGTCCCCGGGGGGTCTTGGGGTGATGTGAAGGCTCCACGCCTCAAGCCAGACAGCAGCTGCGTGAGGCAGACTCGCATTCTGCCTCCCCGGATTCCATCAACCTCACAACCCCTGTCTGTGCCATCCCTCTGCAATCTTTCACTCACTTGAATATCGTAATTCTACACTTTTTTGTCCACAAAGAGAAAATAACGCTGATAACTTTGGTCCCTAGACTGTTATTTTTCAAAGTGTTCTTTAGGGAATAGAAATCGAAACAGAATGCATCAACTCGTGTCTGCAGCCACCGCCCTATTGAAATGTGGCACGTCTCGTCTGCCCTGTGCCCCACGGACTCACGTTCTTTTCCGCAAAACCACTGCTTAAGTTTTTATTTTCTGCCCTGTTTCCCTCAGTCTAAGTTGCATTATTTTTACGATCTCTCAAGATCTCTAAGATGCCTGCAATCGTTAGCCTCATATTACTCTTTCTGTTCAAGCCATAGAATGAAAAATTTAAAACCTCAGATCTCCCAAAGATCATCTGTGCGTGCGATAATGTTCAGTTATGTTTGGGACAATATTTAAGTGTAAAATCCGTGTTAAAAAAAAAAGAAAGAGACGGGAATGTGTGCACTGGCAAAGGAAAATTGCCCAGGTTGCAGCATTTGCACCGATAGCCCCCACGTGTACTGGAGAGCTGACCGCTGGGAGCGGGCGCACTAGGACGGTACAATCAAGGTCCAACTCGACTGAAACGGCCCCGCAGGGTTCCTTTCTCAGGGGCCACGGCCGACTGCAGCCCCCACGCGGGAAGCCTCGCAGTAATTCGCTGATGGCAGAACCTGTGCTGTCCAGCCCTACGCTGTTTGGAAAATACCTCGGAGCCACAGCAGGAGGAAATGATGCTTGAAACTCCCATGGCGCTGATACAGCAGCGTGGAAAACGTCTCTGCTGAGATGCTTATGTTCCAATCTGAACTCTTCTATGGAAGGGGTGGAAAGCAGGGTCTAGTGAAAGGGTGTGGGAGTGGGAAGCCAGGGACTGGGACCCGAGCCCCTGTGTGCCTTGGACGGGCCCCTCTCTGCTCCGGGACGGAGCTGCCCCTGCTATAAAACAGCAGTGGAACTAGGGCATTTCTAAGGCCCTTTCCAGCGGACCTTTCTAGGAACCTTTGCTACTTCCATGTGAATGAAGCGGGTGGATATTCTGGTTGGGTTTCTTCCAGTCTCATAATTCCTATGGTTTAACTAAAAAAAAAAAATTACCAAGGAAAAAAGTGACTGGAGAAACGAATGATTAAAATGCAGTTTGGGTATTTCCTTATTTCAATCTCCCTGTTTCCTGTATGCTCCTAAACCGGGGATAACAACAAATTAGCAGGTATATTTATTTGTGATAACATAAACCTGCCAAAACATGTTCAAGTTTCCTGTGTGAACTTGCTGCAGGTGACACAAGTCCTACAGCTGACATGTCCTCCCGGAGCAGAGTCCACGCGAGCCCAGCTGTGGACAGGCACCACCTCAAGGACTGGTTTTTAGGTTCCTTTTCACGTACGATTGCCCTCATTTAGTAAATATTTATTTAGCAGTCTGAAGTATGATGATGAATCACTGCTGTTCTTTCTTTAAACAAACAAGCCTGACCTTTGGGGTTTTTTTCCTTGTTAGCAGCTAGTTTTTTACTTGTTTCTCATGATTGTTTAAAGAGCTTTGGGTGCATGGAGCAAGCTTGGTGGGCAATGCTGGGCCATCAGTCTGTCCTCTGAATAGCTTCATTATTTCCCACGGAGACATCCTCTGCAGAGGTGCTCAGGTTTGAAATGATCTCTGTCTCTCTCCACCCAACAGTCTCCTTCACACCCTTGTCTCTGCCGATTAGTGACATTTAACACGCTCTGCCTTCCCACGGGCCCTCTGCTTTGTGCTGCTATCTGGGGATCTGCAGCCCGTTATCTGGGGTGTTCATCCCTCTGCCTCCCATCCAGGCCTGGATCAGTTGCCAGAGCCCCTGTGCGTCGCTTCATTTCCATTCACAGTTTCTGCCACAAGGCACGATGCAGAGGAGAGCAGCACAGCACTGGGGTTCACAGGAACACTCTTCAGGGGACTGGAGGCTCTTGAAGCAAACCGGAAAGGCTTCCAGGTGGATGAAATGGAGGAAAGCAATTTCACTTTCCTCAGTGCAGACCTCGTTGAGAAGAAAGAGCTTGCCTGTATTTTGATGCTGAGACTATAAGGAAAAGTTCCTTATAAAGATTTTTCTCTCTGTTGCCCTCTCTGTTCACTTACTTTTTTTTTTTTAAAGAGGCTTTTTTCTCCAGTCTCAGTATTTTTCCTCTACATCCTGGCCAGGGGACTGCCAAGGAAGGGCCCTTGGCTGGCCAGGAAGGAGAGGAAACACCGCGCTAAAAGCAGGGATGAGAGAAGGCACAGAAGCCAACTAGTTACCCCTCTCCAGAGACGGCCAAACATCATCCAAGAGGCACAGATGAAGTTTACAGCTCAATTTCACCTGCTGTGGATATCCCATTTTTTTCTTAATTAGAGGCAAAGATGTGTTGAATATGAGAGATGAAGTTACCTGCAGACAGGCCTTCAGGAGAGCCCTCGCCTGCCCTCCTCCCCACCCCTCTCGCCCACCCAGCAGAAGGCAGTCCCACGCATGCTCACAGCATCTCAAATCCTGTCCCGGACAGATCCAAAGACCCAATCTCCAAATATTTACTAAGGTCAATTATTGTGTCTAGCTCACTCCAGGCAAGCCGTATACTACTGGATCTCTGCTTTCAAGCAGCTGACCATATAATTGTGGGGACAAGACAGAGACAAACGAAACAAAGAAAACCAGTATAAAACCATATATCACTCAGTGATGAAATTTGTGGTTTTTGCAGTTTTGTTTTGACCGGTACTCATAGAATTGTCAGCGATTGATAAAATGCTTGCTGGTGATGTCAGTATGTCATCAAAATTAACGGCACACCCCTACCGAGCTCCATTTATTCACTCATTCAACAAGTACTTACTAAGCACTTACTCTAATGACATTCTGCATTTGTAAAGAACTTTACAGTTTGCAAAACACTTGCACAAACACTGACTTATTTGATTTTTATTAGGGAGACAAGTTTCTAGAAGACAGACAATGAGGCTCAGAAAGGTTAGCTCGTTTTCCACGTTACCAAGTTCTTAAGCCTGGGATCCAAGACTACAGCTTCCTCTGGTCATCCACGTACCCTCTTTAAACTCAGCCACGAGCACACGGGTAGCTCATGGCCACCAGTGCCAATTCTGACCTTGTGCACCCCCTGACCCCCTGCCTCGCAGACAGTCTGGATGAAAAGGCTCTCCTTCAAGTACTGAAAATAAGAATCTCAGGAATTCCATTTGTAAGTTCCGTATAGATCCGCACTCCCTTGCCTGGCCCTTAAACTCTGCTGCTTTCATCTCCACTGCTTTTGTGTGGAGAAGACCAAACTGCCGACTGGTGATCTTTGGGAACGTCTCCAGAGGCCCAGGATGAACTTTACAAACTCTCTTCAATTTCAGCCTGAGGGTTGGGGTCATTTGCACAACCTTCCCCATCTTTCTTCTCACCCCTCAAACTCTGATTAAAATGATAATTGAGGGCAGTCGGGGTGGGAGGAGAAAGAGGCAGAGAGTTGAGCTTTGTGGCTGGAAGAGGCAGTTACCGTTGGAGAAAGGGTGTGTGTGCGTGCATGTGTGCGTGTGTGCGTGCATATGTGCGTGCGTGCGTGCTCACGTGTAGGGCGGCCGTACCCAGATGAATGGCTTTAAGTACTTTAGTCTGTGTCATAACTCACTGTGCCCCACAGGACTGAGATACCAAGACTGATACTTAAAGATTCCCGCAAATCAGAGTCTGGGTGCTTTTCCAAGTACCAAGGTTGAATTTATCTTCTTCTCTCTTCTTTCCTTCTCTCGCTCCCTTCTTCCTTCTTTTCTTCTTTTCCTTTTTTCCTCCAATCTCTCTTCTTTCTTCTTTTGCCCCTTCTTCCCTCGTTCTCTTCTTTTTTCTTTCTAAACTCTACTTTCCCCCTTTGCACAAATCCATTCCTCATAGCACAAACGACTTCTTTGTAAACGGAGTCATCAGCATTAATTACGTTCCGGACTCCTTCGTGAAAAACAAAACTCACCCTTTAATATCTTCAAATGCTTCGAACTTGTTTTCTCTCACCCTTTTCCTAAACGGAAACACCGCTTCCCCGGCATGATACCAGAACCCCTTCCGGTTTTCCCAGCGGAGGCTGCTCGGTCGGCGGCGCTCACCGGATGCGGCCCCGGGACGGTGCTGACGCCGTGAGGCGCCCGTGGATGACGTCATTTCCGGTCCTACGGTCTCTCCCCGATTTCGAATCCCGGCACTGTCTGCTCTTCGCTCCGACCCACGTCACCAGTATGGGAGGCTCTGATGACATGAATGACCCGCCTCACACCTCAACTTCAAAGTTTCTTTACCTTCTTAACTAAAAACCTTTATTCTCAACCTGTTATGGAGACCCCGGACCTCGGCTCAGTTGAGAACGCTGCTGTCACGTGGGACTGCCGCACCTTTAGAACGTCCTCTTTGTCTTATCCCTCCCGGACCACAGCCTCTTCTCCTTCCTGCCCTTTAGTGGCTTCCGCTATTACGGCTCCTGTCCTTGTTGATCGCGGTGAGCATATAATGCCGATGTTTGCTGGAAGCTTATTACACGCCAAGCCCCGTGTGTATGTCATCTCATTTATCCTCACAACTCTGCAGACGGAGGAGCTGTGACTGTCTCGATTCTACAGATGAGGAAACCGTAGCTTGGAGAAGTCCAGCAATTTCCTCAAGGTCACACAGTTAGCGAATGTGTTAAAAAGTTGGCAAGTACCCCCAGAGCTTGCACTGCTAACCTATGTGCTAACACGCTCCCGTTTCGCCCACTCGGTTAACTCACTCGGGACTCCGCCTCTCCTATCTGCCCTCACTCCCTCCATGCGTGACTGCACGCTCCGTTTTGCCAGGCCTTCACGGCTTCCACCCCACGTCTTACCCCACTAACCTCCAGGCTTGAATCCTTCCAACCGTGTGTGTTTCACTCCAGCCCTTGGCTGGTGAGCCCCGGGCTCATGCTTTGGTTGAAGTCTGATGTCGACACCACTTTAGTTGAGGGTCTTCAGAGGCCAAGCTCCAAAAAGAGCATCACGCAGAAGATGGATCATCAAAGACAACCCCTGAACAACCACCAGGGTCCAAGTGACACTCTCTGCAGGAACTAGCATGCTTTCCACTGAACAGGGCCCATCCCCCTCAGGGAAAGGGCCACCCACGAAACAAACGAGGACGCCAAAAGGCGGAGGTGAAATGTGAATTTCGTGGAAAGGTCCTGATGTCTGCAGTCCCGTCATGGTAAGTGCCCGCACCATGCACAGTCTGTGCTGTGTGAGCACTGTCCACACCCCACCCGCACAGGTGATGCTGATGAGCTCACGGCAAAACGGCCTCAGCCTGAACCTACTGCCTCAGCCAGCTTGAAGAGCAGCCCCTGTCACTTCATTCATTCATTCATTCATTCAACAAATATTTACTGAGCACCCTGAGCTAAGCAGTAAAGGTACCACAAAGAATATGGTATTTGCATTGGGAAATGTTTAAGCTCTTCAGCCCTCAAGACTTCCTTCCTGTATTTACTGTCGGAAAATCACACATGAAATCAGAAGAGGTTCAAGTGCATTGGTAGACACTGGGCCTGAGGAAAAGAAATGGACAGGCCATGTACCTCTTGATATTTTCCTTGACGTCGTCTGAGGAGTGCACAGAAGAGGAAAGAGTAAGGCACCCGTCAGTCACAATGAGCATTGTCATTCATCTGCGGTGTCTGTGTTTACTTCAAGTACAAAACTACATGCTCATTAGGAGAAACTTAGAACACAGAAAAATAATACATTGGAAGATATACATTAATATTTGTATATACAAAACTTTTGCATTCTTAAATAATATGGATATATGTAAATTTTGTACATATAAAACATATATATCACAACATCTGAATTTAACCATCTTATCGTTTTGGCGTAGTCCCTTCTAGTATGTTTGTCTCACTCTCATCTTTCTCTAGAATTACACAAAAATTCACCCATACATAGTCTAGGTGTTATGTGATTACAGTGAAATCTTTTCATCCTCCCTGGCCTCCGTCAACATGATTAAGACTTTCCCAAGCAACCTTCTCTTTCACCCAGGGAGACATGTCTTAAGAGAAGGAGGCTTTAATTTTAGTAGCTTCAGTTAAGAGGGTTGACTATAAAATACCTTGTGATTTATCTTGGAACCGAATGCATTTATATACCATTTTGTTTGCATCTATTGCCAGTTTTCAGTGGTCCAAACTGACCCTTTGATTACTGTGCCTAAGCAGGGGTTGACCATAGCGGTATGTCGCACCCCCTGTACTTCCGTACAGGTGTGTGCATACATCCTCTGCCGCACTCTACCTTCTCCCTCTCTGACTGTGATTAAGTGGGGGATAAGTTTGACTCACCTGGGACCTGCTCTCTCTTTTGTACCCATGAGAGGTTGCGCCCTTGCTGAGCTGTGAGCCCTCCCCTCCTCAGAGCCCCACTGCCTTTCCGGGAAGCACGGAGCTTAGGCAGGGAGCATATGCCGCTGCAGCAGTTACATGGACGAGCAGGATGGCAGCTGGGTAATAAAGATCCTTGCTTCTGTTTTCTGCAGGGAGAAGGCCTGGCTCGCCTAAGCAAAGTCAGATGGAGAGAAGTAACTAGAGAGGGGCTTGTCACACCCACCCAGTCTGACAGCCCGACAGGTGAGTTAGCAAATGCTACATTGCAAGGAATTGCAAGCTATTTTCTGCAAAGTGGGCAAAGACTCTGGGATTAACGACTGTGCAGCATGATAGATGTTGCTTAAGAAGGCCATAAATTACCAGCCATAAACCTGGCAAAGCTTACCCGACTGGATGATGCAATCTGGGGCGCTGGCAGATGGCCAGCACAGGCCGGGGGCAGCAGGGTGGGGGTGGGGCTGATGCAGGAGCTGGCAATGTGGCCACTGGCCGTAGGGTACAGATGGTGAGCTTGGCACATGTCCAGTGCTCGAGGCGGTGGAGGCAGCAGTGGTGCTGGACTGGCTCTGCCTCCTCTGAACCGTGGTCCTTGGGCAGAGATGCTAGGAAAGCCCACACTAAGGTTTGGACACGGCTGGTGGAAGACCTCAGCTTTCTGCCCCTTCCCTGGCTGTAAGATGGATGGCCAAGGGGGTCCTTCCTTGAACATGAGCTGTAGAATCACATCCCAGTTGTTTTTCACCTCAGGCCTCAAAGAGGAAGATGAGAAGCAGTGGAGGGAGGAATGGAGAGGGGCCCTGGAATGATTTCTGCTCCCAACTTCCTCTGCCGGGGATTCCAAACCTGGTCAAGTACCCGGACCCTCAGGCCACAACCGTGGCCTTAGGTGCCGACCAACCTCCAGCCAGTCCCTGGTCTGTCCTCACTCCCCAAACCTTCCCCTCCCAACCCAGGCCACGTCCTCTCTCCCCATTCTCGTTTCCTACCCGCCACTGTGATTTGGGGGTAGGGGATAAGGCAATCAGAACACAGAAGAAAGGAAAGAGGAGAGAGGAGAAAGAGAATCGAACGGAAGGAAGACGGGAGTAGGAGTCGGTCACAGTGGGGAAGCCGTCAAAGCAGCCAGAAGAAGAATCGCACCTCCATTTCCCAAGGTCTGCCCCCGACCCCCACCGCCAGGGGTGCATCAGACATGACACTGATTAACTGCTAGTGGGAGATGCGCGGGGATAAAATATGAACTACCTTCTGCTTTCCCTCCGTCCAGGGTTAGCCCCACACGCGCGCACGTACAGACACACGCGCACACACACACACACACACACACACACACGAATGTCTTATACACCTACTTTTCAGAAAGTGCTCACAAAATAAAAATAAAGAACAGGCTCAACAAAGAGATAATGGTGCCCTCCCTTCCCTGTCTCTCCTGCGGTGCAGAAAGCAATACGCTTGAGCGACACAGAGACCCTTGCACGTAAGGGCTTTCGTGAACTCATGGCTGCTCCCCCCTGGGGCTGCTGGTCTCCAGAGGCACAGAAAGCAGATCAAAGGCCAATAAAGCACATGAGCTCAGCTCTGCAACAAGATGAAACGGTCAGAACAAGGTTGGCCATCAGCCTAAGTATTTACTGAGCATCTATTATGTACTGTGTCAGCCAGAAGGGATTCAGTGGTGGACAAAATAGATGCAGCACATTGCTCATGCAATTTAGCACTAAACGCTTTGGAGAAGCCACTGATGTTTTTGACCAAGTATTTCTAGCATTCTGCCTTCTGGAGACATGGTGGGCTTGCACTTTCGGGCTCCCATATGTTTGGTGGGACCATGCAGCTTGTGAGTAGAGGTGACTTGTGTCACTTCCAGGACAAAGCCTTATTTCAGTGCCAATGCAAGACCTCCCCTTGCAACATTCAAGTTGGTGGCTGCCCTTATCAGCCTGGGTCCCTGAGTGACTAAAGCAAGCAGAGTCTGCCAGCTGACTTGCAGTGGACGTGCAGCACGAACAAGAAATAAAATTGGATCGTTTTAAGCCATGGAGAGTTCGGGAGCATTTGTTGCTCCAGCATAACCTAGCCTGTCCTGACTGATACGCTCCTCTCAGAAGCCAACACCTTTACTGAGACTCCACTGCGTGCAAGGCCCCGTGAATGGACACAAACGTGCCCGGGTGCTACCACCACCCTCAGTCTGTCACAGCCTGGCAGAGGAGCTAACTCCTACACATGTGGCAGAAGCCAACCGTCATTTTAAGCACACAGATTCTCAATGAATGTGTTGGTTGCTGACAGGAGTCTGTCGGGACAGGCTAGATGATGAGACGGGTTAAAGGTGAGCAAAACTCTAAGGAGGGAGAGAGGGCCACAGGCTGGGCAGTGAAGGGAAGACTTCGCGGAGGTTCTGGACTTGAGTTGGGCCTTGAAGGGTGGACTAAGCTTAGCGCGGTAGCCAGGTGTGCACAGAGCATTCTGGGTGGGAGAGAGCGCGAGCCACAGTGCGCAGGGCCACTGTGTCTGACGTACTTGGGGCGGTGGCTGTCAAGGACTGTGCCCACAGAAGCAGCGAGAAGGCTCGGTGGCGGGGACAGTGCAGACGCTGGTGGGAAAGCCACCCGTGTGGGAGGCGGGGCAAAGAAGGGAGCAGAGCGCAGGGGCCCGTGGCGCTGCGGAAGCTGCCATTGGAGACGCCCGCATTTGGGAGCCGCACCTCCAGCCGGCAGCCCTTTCCCTCATTCTTCGCAGAAGGTAATAACCTGTCCCAGAGCAAATAAAGTCTGATTTACGTGGAATTTAATGCTAAGCATTTTCCTTTACTCCCAACACTGCGGAGGCGGGAGCCTCCAGCCCGGCCTGCTGTGTGCAGCGCGGGATTTCACTGGCTAGAAGTTTAAAAAGAAATTACTCTTCGTGACAGGGCCTGTTGCCCTGGGCAGCGGGGCCTCAGTCCGAGCGGCAGCGCCCCACCTGCTTTTCCTGAACGAGAGGCACAGTCAGATGCAGAGGGTCTGAGGAAGACGGGAGGATAGCAGGAAGTGCGGCTGGAAAGTCACTCAGCACTCACGGGCTCTGGCGGGTGACCTCAGCCTCACTGTGTCCAGGACTTGCATCCCCTAGAGCAGCACTGGTGCCACCTTGCACACGCCATCACCATTGTCACTGCACCACTGATGAGCAGACACGTTCTTTGAGGGCCAGCTGTGACTGTGCTAGGCACAGCAGCTGCAGAGACACGGCCACTGCCCCCAGGAGTTGATAGTTGGTGAGGTCGGATACTCACATAAAAACATGATCTCTCTCCACCTCCTCCATCATCCCTACCTGCTCGCCTCGAGCTTGTAAAAACTTCACGAACTTTACTGTCCTTTGCTAAATGATCACCCTTTCACCTAGAATGTCTGCATAAAACCTACCTATTATTTGAGACCCTGCATAATCTTATTTTTTGAGACCCTATTTTTTTTGAGATGCCACCTCTTCCATGAAGCCTTCCACCTCCATACCAGGATAAGGCTCCCCTTCCTCCGTGCTCCCAGTTCACACTGATTACACCTTTATTTTAGCATTCATCACTTCTCTACTCTGTGTATAAAAAGTTTTCTATTAATGGACTCTGCAAAATCCTTAAGGACCAATATAAAACCCCTAGTAATTAGCCGAAAACAGGCCATCCATTCTTCCCCATGCATGCCCCCTGGGGGTCCCAGTTCGCTCCACCACACCCAGGCGGTATAATCAGGGACCTTGGGTTAATCTGACCTGGCAGGGACGGGGAGGAGCTGGGCAGCGGGGTGAGCGTATGTAAGGTGTGCGAGGGGAGCTACAGAGGCCTTGAGTACCAGGTTAGGGAGTCTGGATCCAACTCTAGAGACAGTAAGGGACCCAGGGAAGAGTTCTGGGCAGCTGCCTGCAAGTATTCAGTCATTTTCCCTGCAGTTTACTGGACAAATGCAACAGATTTTGTTGTTTTTCTGCCCTTGGGATCCCTGTCTTAGGAGTTCACTAGGTCAGGGAGTGAAGTCATTTTATTTTCCTTGACCAAGTGGCCTGAGGATTCCTCCATCCCCATCTTAGTCCACGACGGCTCCGTTTCAAGGATCTCCTGTTGCCCCACACAGCGGACACCGGCTGTCCTCATAATGTATCTGAGGCTATACTGGAATCTTAGGGTGGCTTTCCTTTCATCTTCACTGGGCATCTGACATCGCCCCACACGAGCCTTGGTCAGTGTGGGTGCTCGGGGAGAAGAAGGGCTTGGAGGGCTGGGGCTGAGGCCTGGGGGCAGGTTCTGGGAGGGAGGCTGGCAGTCGTCACAGTGGCCCTCCTCATGATGGTGGACGGTGCTGTCCACAGTGCCATCTCTGTGCAGTGTCAAGTTAAGACTGGGAGTTTCCAGTGTCTGCGGCGCAACCCTGTGCCACCTCTTGGCCCTTCCCGCACTGCGTTTGACTATTGGCCATAGCAGAACAGCCCCAGAAAGGAAGCCTGCGGCCCCAAATGCCATATCCCAGAGCCTACAGAAACGAGTTTCACATTTTTCTGCAGGGGAAGATTATCCATGCCACTGCTCATGCGGATAACTAAGAGTGGGCTGTCAATATTCCACATATTAACTGTGTGACCTTGAGCAAGTTATTTCACCTCCCTGAGCCTTGACTTCCTCCTTTATAACATGAGGGGGAAATTGCCTTGGGAAGCTGCAGTGAGCAGGAAATGAAGACCCAGCTCGGGGCCGTGTGTACAGGATGCTCGATACAGGTTAGGGCTGGCTGTTAGTGGCAGAGAGACACAGACCATTGGCGGACGCCTGGCTGACCCAGCCGGGCCCCACGGGGGAGTTTAATAGGGGCCACTTGTCAAATGCAGGAGGCAGGCCGGCCTGCGGGGAGCCTGGAGTGGATTCAGGACAGAGAGGGAGGGCCAGGGCAGTTTAACCAGATAGATAACTAGATAATAGCAAGATAAGGGGGTGATGGAGAAGGTAAACAAGATTGATAAAAGAGATTAAAACGGAGGGGGTGGCTTGGCGCTGCAGGGGAATATAAACGGACCAGAATATCAATAGGATAGATGCCGTGGATGGAAAGGGGCATAAAACAGAACAGACAGAGAATGTTTAATATAAACAGTGCAAATGGCCCAATGGATAGAATATGAAAACGGCACAGGCAGACAGGTGGGGAGCCGTACCTAGACAGACTGGAGGAACAGCGGGGCAGATGAGCACGCAGCTGTGGGGACCGCGGAAGAACGCGACCTGGGAGGGGGAGACCTGGGGCAGCCGCGGCTCGGCCTCTGGTCTGGGGCCTCCGCTGGGGCGCTGGACCCTAACGCTTCCGCGATGTGGCTTCATGAGGGCATCCCTGGCGCTGAACTGGAACTCAAGCAAACGGAAATCCCGTCGGGATTTCTCACCTCTTCCGTGCTCGCCATGGAGAAGAGTTTAAACGAGAGCCGGCCTGGCAATCGGCGGGTCGCGCTGGGGCCAGGGGAGGAAGGCCTTGCGCAGGCGTCGACGCCGGGGCCCAGCTGCAGGGCGCGGCCTCCCCCAGGGCAGGTGGGGTCTGGGCAGGACCCCCGCTCTCATCGGAGGCCGCGCCTCAGCTCTCCAAGGCCAGGCGCCCTTTGCCTTGATGGCACTGCCGCCCCGGCGTCAGGAGGCCCGCCCCTGCCACCGCCACTCGGTGCTCCCCCTGGAGCTCTCCCGGCTGAGCCAATGACTGATTCCGAATCCTGCACCACTTCCCATCCTGGGTCGCATTTATTCAGAGTTAGAGGATGAGGGGAATCTTCCCTTCCTTCCGTTCTTCCTGCATTTATGATTTATGAAGCACATCGCCGTCATTGTACAACACGGGTGCTGTATAAGAGCCGCAGGAGCACCACAGACTGTAGGGAGGATGAGGACTCAGAGGCAGGAGGGAAAGTTGGCCGTGGGCTGGAGAGCGTGGCTGGGGCTTGGAGGATGGGCAGGTGCCACAGGGAAGAGGGTGGGAAGGGCAGCCGGGAGAGGGGAGGCCTGGGCAGGAACACGCAGGGTGCATCTGGGCAGTGGCAAGTATACCAAGTACACCAGCACAGTGGAGGCCAAGGGTTCCGGAGAAGAGCAGTGGGCAAGGGCATGGAAAAGTGGTTTGGATGAATGAGAGACCAAGGTCTGGAATTTGGACTTTATCCAGCATCAGCAATAACCCACTGAGGGTTTTGAGGGAGTGAAGACAAAGTCAGCATTGTGGGTGGTGTTTGGTGAAATGACAAGGAAGACATGGCCGGGAGACAGAGGGGTCAGGGCAGGGGTCCTTGGAAACAGAGAGGAGAGTGCCGACAGCACCCAAGCCCTCTGGTCCCTACAGTCCTTGCTCCTTGGGATGCCAGACTTTTATTCTGATCCCCAGGCAGGCCCTGCCTTTCATCCTTCCGTCCTTTCCCTCCCCCATCCTGTTCTCCTTCAGTTTTTAAGGAGGCTACTGGTCCCCATGGCAACTGAGACACACCAGAGACCCCTTGAAAGATGCTGAAGTTGGAACAGCATAGGCACGGGAGAGCTAGAGACTGGCCCCACCATCCAGGCCTTCACCTGCAGTCCCCGGAAGCCCACCTGACATCCAGACCTTAATTCAGGGAGGCAGCTCCTGGAGGGAAAGCGGGGAGGTGGCCCTGGCAGCTGACGCAGGACAGCTTGACGCTCTCATATGAGGTGGGGCCGATTATTTTGACAATTCTGTCTTGCCGTGTCAGTTAAATGTTTTGTGCAGTACAACCCAACTTCTCCAAAGATACGGGGACAGAGAATGGCGCCTGCCTTTTCTATGTGCCCCTCAGCACCTGGCACTGTGCCCCTTGCTGGGTCCCAGCGGCTGAAATACCATTTGAATAAAGGAATGGAGCCTACACCGTACCTGGGGTCTCTATTTGCATATGAAATGTGACTAACTTTTTACCAAGATCCAAGGGAGGGCTGTCATTCAAAGCAATGCCTTCGATGATTCTTCCACTGCCTGAAATATCCTTTGAACCGCTCTTAGAATTATCTTTAAGGCTAGTTAACTAGCCTCACAAGAATGGCAGTCTTATTACATTACAATCCCCCATGCACACGGAATAAACCCTCCCTCTGTCTGCAATTTTCAGCAAAGGGAAGCTTGTAGGATGTTTTTTTTACCCTCTTTCAAAGAAACCCTTTTGTGACTTATTTTATTTATTTATTTTACCTTCAAGATTGTCCGTGATATTTTCACCTAATCTGGTTTGCGTAAGAGGAGAGAGTGGTGTGTTTGTGGGGGGCATATTTGGGGGGGTCAAAACAAGGGCAGCTTGTACTGCCCTGGCCCCCCACCATTTTATGGCATGTGGATCTATTTGCCCCAATTGCTTTTTGTTTTTTTTTTTTTTTTTGAGACAGAGTCTCGCTTTGTTGCCCTGGCTAGAGTGAGTGCCGTGGCGTCAGCCTAGCTCACAGCAACCTCAATCTCCTGGGCTCAAGCCATCCTTCTGCCTCAGCCTCCCGAGTAGCTGGGACTACAGGCATGCGCCACCATGCCCGGCTAATTTTTTTTATATATATTTTTAATTGTCCAGATAATTTCTTTCTATTTTTTTTAGTAGAGACGGGGTCTCGCTCTTGCTCAGGCTGGTCTCGAACTCCTGAGCTCAAACAATCCCCTCCGCCTTGGCCTCCCAGAGTGCTAGGATTACAGGCGTGAGCCACCGCGCCCGGCCCCCAATTGCTTTTTAAATTCTCAAGACCGTCTTTCCGCTGTGAGGCGGGGAGCTCCCGTGTATCCTCACAGACAGAACAGAGGGCTTTGAGTCCTCAGGAGGCCTCTGCTTTGAAACCAAAAACTGAGTGAAAAGGTGCCCAGTATGACTGATGGCAAGTCAGCTCTCCTTGCGGCTTTCCAAGTCGGAACACTGCCAGTCCAGCCATCAGGACCGAAAGCTCGGCGGAGCAAGCTTGAGCTGACAGCTGCCTTTTAAATATCCACAGAAAGGTCTGCATGGTGCTGTTGACCCAGGCTTTGCAGAGACTGCTGCTGCCACAGTGGTGTCTGCTAGAACTGAAGACAGAGACCTTCATCCTCGCCATCTGCGTGTGTCTGCCTGGTGCCTCTTCCTCCGGACCAGGGTCTGTGGGTGCTGTGCCGTGGGTGCAGCCTCCACTGTCATTTTCGTGCCATCAGACTGGGTCCATCTGAGCAGAGAACTAATCCTTCCTTGGCACATGAGCTAACGTCTCTTGGCAAAGAAACCGAGGTCTCAGCTCGTCAGAAATTCTATCTTTGGCATCCATGAGCAGATGGATTGGGGTTTCTTGGGGTCAAGCATTTGCACTTGTCCATCTCCACCTCTCAAATGGATATTTATAGTAGAAAAACAATCTGTCCGTTGGGAAGAGCAAGGAATCCTCACGGCAGCACGGGGGTGGTGAGAGAAAACCCGGCAGGAGTTCTGGTCTCCCTGGGCTTGTCTGTGCTCAAGGCTCCTTCTCTTGGCTTCACGACAATGAGGCTTTGGAATCTTTGGGGCACTTTTCATTATCTTTTTAGGGTTCCATTTCCATGTTTGCGAAATGACAGAGACTGGACAAGATGATCAGGTTTATAGAGTTGGTGGCAGGCACAAAGTGATATGTCCCCTGCCAATATAGGAAGGTGAAGCCAGTAACCCAGTAGCATGTCACCGTCTAGCCATAGCAGGCTGTGCTAACTCACTCACAGCTACGTGTGGGGATGACAGCTCATGTTCGGGATGTGGTCAGCCAGAATTAGAGACATTGTCTCTGGTCCTGGACTAGAATGAAACCAACCAACTTCCGCAGGCAGGAATCTAGAACTCATTGAAAGAATGCCGCAACCAACTACACTCACCAATTCTGTGTGGTGCCGGGAAAGGAGCCTCTGCTTGGCTGCAAAATTTTACAGATAAAACAAAAGTAGAGCGATATTCTGAAATATTACTTCATAAATTTTTCTTTATGGGTCATTCCGTTTTACCTGACAACTCTTTCACCTTCGAAACTGGACCATCAGGCTGAGGCTAACTGCTGCAGGGCGCCGTAGGGCCTCTTGAGAACCAAGACTCAGAGCCTTGGGTTTGAGCTCTGGAAAGCCAAGCCTTGCTCTTGCAAGAGCCAGGACTCATTGGAGTTATCGTTGCAGTGTTGTTGTTTTAATATCAAACTTAGCTTTGACTGTCAACAGAAAAGTCTGAAGGACTCCAACATGGAATTTTGTACCACAAATCAGAGAAGGGGGGAATGCCTCAGGCTGTAAAGACTGTTCCCCATCATACAGAGAGGAATAAAAGACAACCTTTTCTAGGCTTGAGGGTAAATCCTGAAAAGATGGGAAGAGACGTACAAAAAAGTCTGTACTTTCTTTTGTGAGTATGCGCCATGCTCCCTGTTCCACTTTGAGGCTGAAACCCTGGGAGAAGGGGTGGTACAGAACCCCGTTATCGTGGGTAGAGGGACCTTTACCGTGCTTCCTGCCTGGGCTGCTAGGCCCAGAGGCCCACACCACTGTGGGGGAGTCATGTAGATGAAAAGGCGATAGGTGTGATGGTTTCAATGTTTGTCCCCTCGAAAACTCCTGTTGAAATTTAATTGGCGCTGTAACAGTATTAAGAGGTGGAACCTTTAAGAGGTGATTAAGCTACGAGGGCTCCACCCCTATGAATGGATTAATGCTGCTATCATGCAAGGGGGCTCATTGTAAAAGGATAAGTTCAGCTCCTTTTCTCCTTCTCTCACCCTCTCTTTGCCCTTCTGCCATGAGACGATGCCCTTGCTAGATGTTGGCATCTTGATCTTGGACTTCCCAGCCCCTAGAATTGTGAAAAATAAATTTCCATTCATTATAAATCACCCAGTCTCGGGTATTCTGTTATAGGAGCACAGAACAGACTGTGATGACAGGATAGGTATGGGCAGAATGAAGGCCAGAGGAAATAGCCCCCCACTACCACCCCCCACTGAGGCTGGGCTTGGAGGTCATCCCATAGCCTGTGTGGAGCACAGCAGGTGGCTGAAATCTGAGAGGCGGGAGGCCTGCCCAGGCAGCCAGGGGCAGGAAAGCCTAGGTGCGGGCTGAGCCAGCATTGGAACCTGAGAAAGTCTGTGCCTGTGAGAGCTGAGGGAGAAACCCAGTTGGCTGGGGGAGCCTGCTAAGCTGACCCAGAGTAGAGACAAGCATGCTAAAGAATAGTGTGGCCCCCAGCAGCAGGCACCAGCAGAGAAGAGACCCTGGACTAGATGCTTCTCCCCAATGCCAAGACCATGCAAAATTCCCACTCCTGCCCAGATCCTCCCTAGGAGGGCTGAGACAGTGACTGATAGGGGGCTAACAGATCTAAGGACCTCTTGGGACAGGAGAGGAGGGCACAGGGAGACTGCATGGACTGGCCAGTGGGGGCTATAGTAGGCAACGGTCAGCTGGGAAGGTGCAGCAGAGATCAAAGCTGATGCCTGGCGATCAGGAGAAACCAGCAAACCTCAGGGGAAACATGCAAGGCTCAGAGACCAACTCCTCCCCCATCTACCCCTTCCCACTCCCCCCCGCAGCATGTCAGGTGCCCCTGGCTGTACATGGGCAGGCATGTGAGGGTCAGCCCTGCCTGGGATCCAGGAAAGGGAAGGAACACCTCCAGCTGAGATGGTTCATACAAAGATCACAGAACTGATTAATCAAATTCCTACAAATATGTGCTGCAATGAAGTGTAGGATTACCCAGTGCCGTAGAAGGGCTGGGTCAACCTGCAGCACCATGACACAGAGGAGCCCACACACAGAAGCCAAGGAGTGTGGGACCCAGTCCAGAAGTCACAGGGTTTCTTCCAACGTCAGCTGTGTGACCCGGACACCTTTCCTGATCCCCTGAGGCCCAAATTCCTCATCTGTAGCACAAACCTTAAAGGGTAGTATTATTGGTTAAGTTGTGTTCCTCCAAAAAAGACATGTTGAGGTGCTAACCCCAGTACCTCAGAATGTGACCTTGTTTGGAAGTAGGGTTTTTACAGAGGTAATGTGATTAAAACGAGGCGGTCAGGGTGGGGTCCCTAATGCAACGTGACTGGCATCCTTATAAGAAGATGAAATTTGGATGCAGAGGCAGACCAGCCAAGAGGGGAGACTACGTGAAGACACGCAGGGAGAAGACAGCCGCGTGGAGTGATGCGGCCACAAGCCAAGGGTTGCAGGCAAACACCAGAAGCTAGAAGAGGCAAGGAAGGATTCTCCCTTAGAGACGTCAGAAAGAGCAAGGGCCTGCTCACGCCCTGATTTTGGACTTCTGGCCTCCAGAACTGTAGGACAATAAATTCCTGTTGTTTTAAGCTATCCAGTTTTTGCTACTTTGTTACAGCAACCCAAGGAAACTAATACAGGTGGCTCCCAAGGTTTGAACGTATGATGAGTGAAAAGTGTTGACCATGTAGCAGATTCTAAAAAATGGAAAACTGTAATACTAAATACTTGCTATTTTATGCTCAAACCCTTTAAGACTCTGCAGAGAGGGGCCTAGGATCTTCTGGTTCACAGACAACCTTGATTTGTGTCCACATTTTCACTCTTATAATAATTAGAACAATAATAATAAAAAGAACTTCTCAACATTCTTACTAGCCCAGAGCCTCATTTTTTTTTAAAGACTGGCTTAATTTATGTTAGGCTTCAGGGCCTGTACTAATTAGTCAGCTGAATGTATATTAACTGCAAATGAACTTTCTTACACCTCCCCCCAGCTGCCAACGCAGGGCTCCAGTGCGAATGCTCTGCTGTTTCCTGCTCGGTCGCACAGCGGCGGCTGGGGCGGGGTGGTGTGCGTGGCAGCGGTTTACTGGCTTCTTCAGCTGCCTACTGCCAGACACTGTTGGTAACAGCAAACACGAACACGAGTGTTTATCATGTGCGGGCATGTTCTGAGGACTTCACCCATGCCAATGCTTTTAACCCACTTAACAAAAGCTGATAAAGTAAGCCAGGCACAGTGGTGAGTGCCCGTAGCCTCAGCTACTCAGGAGGCCAAGGCAGGAGGATCCCTTGAGCCCAGGAGTTCAAGACCAGCCTGGGAAAAATATCGAGACCCTGCCTCAAAAACAAACAAAGGAACTGATAAAGTAGATGCAGCTATCCACATTTTACAGAAAAGAACAACAATAACAACAAAAAAGAGCTGGGGAGGGTTAAATAATTTGCCCAAGGTCCTTATAACTAACAAATATAGAACAAGGATTTGAATTCAACTACTCGAACTTAAGCACTAAGCTATGTCAACTATCATTGGCTGCAAAGTGGTTCCTGAGGAGATTCTGAAACAAAATCACAAAATATGAAGGAAAAGGTTGAGCATCTGCCATGTGCGAAGAGTATTGTGAAAACACTATCTTGCTAATTCTCCTAACGGCCTAACATCAAAACTATCAGTAATTCCCGTTTTGTGGATGAGAAAGCTGAGGTATACAGAGGTTAAATTAACTCGAACGAGGTTCCACAGATCCTACGTCTCAGAGCTGGGATTCCAATTCATGTCTTTCTGAATCCAAAGCCCACCCCCTTTCCACAAGGTCATTCTGGCTCAAAAGACAGGGGGACCTTAAATGTCATGTAGTATAACATCCTGTCCAGGCAGAAATTGCTTGCAGAACAGCCTAGTAAATGGTGGTCCTTCAGTATCTTCAATTGCTGAAAACCTGCTCCTACCTGGGCAGCCTGCCTCTTCCTTCCCTCCCTCCTCCCTCTCTCCCTTCCTTCTTTCCTGCCTGCCTCCATCCCTTGCTTCCTTCCTGTCATTAATGAAGAGTCTAGAACAGAGTTTCCTAAACTTTTCTGTGTCTTGGAGCATATAAATGATAGCTTAGCTGCGTGCTGGGATAAACAGGTGAGGCTGCTCAGGGCTCCAGCCGTCGGGATGCCCCAGGTCCCGAGGTGTGCCAAAGCCGGGGCACACCTGGAACTCACCTGCAGGACACAGTTAAGAAGCTTTGGTCTAAAAGAAATGACCGATAAGTAACGAGGCAGTGTTAACACAGCATCGTGTGTCCTGCTGAGGTCAGTACAGGACTGGGAGAGCACGACAGGGACGGTTACCCAACCGCAGGTGAACAGGGGGGCCCCCAAGGAAGAGAGGTTGCTTAGGATGTCATCTGAAGGGCAGGTTGACTTCCATCCAGGAAAAAGATGGATGTTGGGTAGGAGGCTATTTATGGCCAGGGAGAATCCTACCTAGAGATTTTGGGCGTTCTGCTCATACCTTTAGTTGTCTTTTGACGTCTCTGTTCTGTTTCACTTCTGTTTCTGCTATACCCCCTCTCATCTGGACCATGTTCCTTATTCTTTCCTTGCAGGTGGCCCCCACAAATCGCCCTGCCAAGCCAATCTAAGGTGAAAAAAGCGGCCATCTTCATTGGAGCATGTTCCAGAAGCTTTGTGAGAAGAGTCACAGAGCCACTGGGTGCTGGTCATGTCACCTAGGTGCTGAGACTCACCTGATTTGGATGGTCTTTAGAGGATGGGATACACCTTGTGGCTGAAACAATGCAAAGCCACTCTGCAGTCACCCCTGGCAAGGAGACCACAGTTCTGGGCATGACAAGTGGCCAGGGCACGGCAGCTTCTTCCTTATGTACCAAATTTGCTCTATATAATAAAACGCCTGCAACAGTCAATCCGTCAGTATTCTACAGCTCTGTGGGAAGTGATTTCATATACAGCTCTTTATTCTCAAACATTTTATTCTGACATTTATTTTACAACCAAATACCAAAGACTGATTTCTCTACAAAGCCCGCATTACGTCAACATGATTTTTCCTTCAAGAAATGTACTCATAAACAAATCATTGAATGAAAAAAGAAAATCATCCATGTCCTAGCACAGAATAGTAGACTACCACAAAAACTTCAGTTTGCAACAGCTGCTGGCCTAGAACATGTCTGATGTGTGGTAGGGTCTGGATTATTAATAAATAATTGTTAAATTGATTGAAATAAGGAAAGTAGAGTGGCTTAAAAGGAAGGTAGGCTTTGGACTCGGACAGATCCAGCTTCGGATCCAAACCCAGCCTCTTGGTGGCTGAGTGACTGGAGGGATTGCTTAATCTTTTGGAACCTCAGTTTTCTCTTTTATGAAACTAAGGCAAAAACATCTGACTCGCAGATGAGGATTAAATGGTATAGCTCAGTACTTGTGTATGGTAGATGCACAGAAAAGGTAAGTTCTCTCCTTCTTTCTTCAAATTGGCCAACCAACCAAGTCATGTGGCACCTTCCACTAAATCATTAGCCAATCAAAGCAAGAATTAAGGATCTAGCATCAAAAGCACGGGTCGGTTCTTAATGATGGCCCCACAAAAGAATTACTTGGACATTTTTTAAACATCAGAGCCCAGACGCCACCCCTAGAGTTTCTGGTTTAATGATTCAGGGGATGGAGCCAGGAAAACTATTTTTTTTTTTTCAAAAGCTGCCCAGGTGATTCTCATGTGCAGAAGGGTTGAAAAGCACTGGAGCAGAAAAAGAAAACTGTTCCGTTCTACTTTGGTCTAATCAGCCTGTGCAGGATGCTGCATTCATGCTGGGGCAACCACCAAGAGAGGAAAAGCAAACAGTGAGGACCACTCACATGGTGAAGGGATTAAATCTATGTTGTGAAGAGAAGAGCTCGAGGATGGGGAGGACGGGAGGATGGGGGGAGGTGATTCGCGTGACTGGCTGAAGACGACCAGGAGTGATCACACTCCAGTTATTTGAAAGGTTATTAAGTGAAGAGGAATTGGGCTTGTCGTGCAAGGTCTGCAGAGGCCAAGCTCTGTGAATTAGGGGTCCGAGTCTGACATGACCAAAGGAGAGATGGGCTGCTTTTAGAGGTAGTGAGTTCAGAGGCACTGGAGGAATTCAACAGGATATTGCAAGGCCGCTTGACGGCGATGGAGAGGAGGGGTTCAAGTGTTGCGTAAGCAGTTGGACTAGTCCTTATGGCCTCTCTCCACGCATCGTGGCAACAGCAGTGTAACTAATTTTGGGTGATTTCTTGGGGCAAAGATGTTGGACAACACGAAAGGACGAAAACCTCAAGCTATCATTCTGTGTGTGTCTCTACCCCTTGGGCCCTCCTGGCCCATGGGCTTAAGGGAACACACCCTTCAGACAGCTAACTTGGCACTCCCGAAAGCTACAGCCAAAAGATCATAGACTCATCACATAGTATATTAGCTAGTGGGATTATAAAAACCATCAAGACCAGTGTTTCATGCCATTTTTAAAAAAACAACAGTGGAACTTTCTTTTTTTTTTCAATCTATACACATCCTACTTGGGAATCTAATCATTAATCAAAGTAGGGTTGCTCTGGATGGAGCAGGGTGGCTATCTTCATCTTCCTCATCATTCCATCAGTGGCCCCTGAGATACCTGCTCACAACCCTAGGGTTCCATAGTACAGGGTTTGAGAACCATAATTTTGTAGATAACCCTCTATTTTTACACACAAATAAATTGGAGCACAGAATAGCTAACTAATTTGGTTGGAGTA
The DNA here is from genome assembly GCA_004363605.1 of Indri indri. Classification (NCBI taxonomy): domain Eukaryota; kingdom Metazoa; phylum Chordata; class Mammalia; order Primates; family Indriidae; genus Indri; species Indri indri. The sequence continues at coordinate 179,421 of RJWJ010000377.1, read as the reverse complement.
ACACAGCACATGAGAGCAGAGTTGGGCCCAAACCCAAGCTCCTCACTAGCCACGTGCCTCTCCCACTAGCCACACTAATATCCCCTTAGCTGTAGACAAGATCAGCTCCAGACATTCATCTTTGGCAACAATGATGCATAAAAAGCCCAAGCATTCGTTTCAACCAAAAATGTCAGCCTTCTGCCGGGGGTGCCCATTCTGTGTTTCTGGTGGTAGAGATGGATTTGCTCTAATAGTTACAGCTAGTTTCTTATTCACTGTCCCTAGTGACCAAGCCTTTCTGTTTGTACAGTGGCCAGCTAGAGCTGGGGAGGGGAAGAGTAACACTCTGTCCTTAGATCCAAACCAAGCAACTGGCCCACAAAGATGGGATCTCAAATCTTGGCCCCATCAAATGGTGCTCCAGCTAATGGAGCAAAGCACATTTAGCTGACTCAATTTGGGGCATTATTTGTCTTTTCTCCCTTTTCTCTAAACTTTGGAAAGAGTCTAGAGCCCTTGCACCAAAAGGCAGATAATACAATGAAAAGGAGTTGATAAGAACACATGAGTGATTCTGAAAGTATTAATAAATATGAAAACTTTGGATTATTAGAGGTTCATTCTGGAATGTTTTCCCGACCATTGACTCATGCTCTCACTCACTCACTCGCTCCCTGACTCTCATTTGACAGATATTTGCAAGGCACCGATCATGTTCTAGGCAATATTTTTAAAAACAAAAAATAGGCCGGGCGCGGTGGCTGACGCCTGTAATCCTAGCACTCTGGAAGGCCGAGGCGGGCGGATAGGTCTGAGCTCAGGAGTTCGAGACCAGCCTGAGCAAGAATGAGACCCCGTCTCTACCAAAAATAGAAAGAAATTAATTGGACAGCTAAAAATATATATAGAAAAAATTAGCCGGGCATGGTGGCGCATGCCTGTAGTCCCAGCTACTCGGGAGGCTGAGACAGTCGTTCGAGCCCAGGAGTTTGAGGTTGCTGTGAGCTAGGCTGATGCCACGGCACTCGCCCCAGGCAAGAGAGTGAGACTCTGTCTCAAAAAAAAAAAAAAAAAAATTAAAAAAAAAATAATGCAAAAACTTATGCATATAATTAATGCAAAAAAAAATCCAAGATGAACAAAATTTCAACAATTGAAATATAGACAGAATCGGTACTTCCGATTTTTCCTTTTGCCCCCGGCCACAGTATGACTTGGCATGGCAGTTACTGATCTCACCTTTGTTTCAAACTTTGAAGACTACGGTTAATTATATTGCATTGTACATTGAAAATTTGCTAAGTGAATAGACTAAACCATGGGACATGACGGATATGTTAATTTTTTACTCGTAGTAATCATTTTACTCATTATATCTGTATCAAAACACCATGTTATACATCTTAAATTTTAAAAATAATAAAATTTTGATATTTTATTCATCATAGATTTTTGCATTAATTTTTATTTTTAAAAATACTGCATTAAATATTGTTTCTTTCAGTCTCCTAGCGGAGACTGCCTGCCCCCCTTGTGTTTTGTGCCCCAGGAAAGTGCCTCACTCGCCCACCCCCAGCCCCAGTCCTGTTCGGCCATTGGTAAAGGCAGAATGACACAAAAAATAGATAAGACATGGCTCTATCCTCGAAGCGGTCTCCATCTAGTAGGAAAGACAGACAGGTGAACGACTAATTGAAATAGAATTAATTCTATGATAGAACCACGTGCAGGGACAGTGTTGGCACACAGGAAGCAGAGTCCACTCTGCTGAGACGAGTGGTTGGCAACGAGGAGAGGAAGGACATTCGGGCCAAAGGAAAGCGTGGGCTCAGGCAGGAGGAGCCAAGACGAGTGATGCGTTCCAACTGGCAGAGGGCGGAGTGGAAGCAGAGGACGCAATGGCAGGAGGTGAGCTCAGAGAGGCAGGCAGGGGCCAGGGGCTGCAAGCACTGAACACCCCGTGTGTGCACAGCGCTCTGAGCGTTCCCCCCAAGCACAAGTCATAATCTGTGTTCCGAGGGACTCGCCTTAGTTACAGCAGACAGTGCATGTCGCACAGAAAGAGAAACAATGAAACCAGTAACTAACAAGGAGTCCAGGGACAGACTGCAAGAGGACAGCAGTTCTGAGGAAGGCACAGGCAGGTCTCTGGACCGGGGAGGGGAGCTCACAGAGGAGGTAGCCCTTACGCTTAGCTGTAAGGGAGTTAGCGAAGTCCCCAGGCTCCCCGTCCTCCTGGCCACTCCTCTCTGATGGGTGTGCCTGCATCTTCATGACTTCCCAGCCTCTATTCACTCCTCCACGCGAATGCAGCCTGGGAACTAGCCAAGGAGGAAGAGCCCTCTGCAGCCCTACCTTGGACAGCAGCCAGGGCTCTGTGTCCCTGGAACATAATCCCAGCTGACTCTCCTTGCTGGATGAGCACAGCAAACGGTATAAATAACAGCAGCAATGAACCCCTCCCAGCACTGCTGTGGGATTAATAAGCCCTCGAGACCCTGGCACTCCAAACCCTGCAGAAAGCGGTGCTTCAATTGCTACTGTGAGCAGGCTCCCAGCCACGGCTCCTTCAGCACACGCTGTTAGATAATCTCTCCCGACTGCTGCTGGGAGCATCCATCACCTGGTCCCTGTCTCCTAACCCACAGCCTGGCAAGGGGAGGGAAGAGGCCGCAAGGACAGTGTGGGGCAGGGTGCAAGGAGGGCAGGAGACTGTCCGCTTGCTGACCCCTTCCAGAAACGTGTGAGGATACAGCCCGGGCTCTGGAATCAGCCAGCGCAGGTTTGGAACTTGATTTCCTCACCTGTTAGTTCTGTGAAGCTGGGTGGCCGATAACAGGGCTGCTAAAAAGTACTCCCATTGTCTAACTGGGCTCCTGGTCTAATTGCACTGTCTGCCCCTTGGAGTCAGCTGTGGCCACGTGGCTTGCTTTGGACAAGTAGTATGAGGGGAAGAGACGTGCGGGTGGGAGCTTTAAAAGCCGGTGTAAAATTCACTGCATTCTCTTCCCCCTGCTATAGCAATTAAGGAGGCTGATGTCCATTTTGATTAGCCTGAAAATCTATTCTACTAGGGTAAGCAGGGACCCCTGCCCACCTGTCTTCCAGAAGTAAACGTTGATTTAAGCTACCAAGACTTGGGAGCTTTTCGTTACTGCAGCGTAAGGGAGGCGGTCCCACTGGTGCAGGGCAGGTGAAGTCACTCAATCTCTCGAAGGCTCAGTTTCTCCACTTGCAAAATGGGGATAATACTATCTATATTACGGTGCTATTGTAAAATTTATAAGAGATAATTTATGTAAAATCATTAGCAAATAAGTGCTCAATAATTGTTAGCTCGGGTGCTTATTATTATCATTGCCATATTATTATCAAGCTCACTAGTACACCTGTCTTCCTAGGCCCCGTCTGGCCCCTAGTTTCTGCCGCTTTGCTCTGTCCCAGGTAGAGGCGTTTGTCCTCCACGTATAGACTGAGCCCTACTCTCAGCCTCCAAGACCAGGTCCAACTGTCTGGGGGGTTTGAGGCCCCTCCGGTCCAACAGTCACACTGTGGCCCCAAGCTGTCCCTTCCCCCAGAGCTGCCCTCTCTGTACTTCGGTTCCAACTGCTGGGCCTCTGCCCACTGCCTGGAGCCCTGTCCCGCCTCCTGTCACACCCCAGAAAGGCTAACTTGGTCCTCATGTTATTCCAATGCCTAGGCCTCTCCTGGTAACCTTAGAAGCTCGTGTTCACATCTACCTGTCCCATTCTGGGGCTTGGACCTTGTCCCTGACCTGCTGGGGCCCCTCTGCCTTGGGCAGACATCTCTGGGGGAGGCGGCCTGCCCATGGGGTCCTGACTGCTGTGCTCTGATCACCCAGTGGCTGTGCACAGACCTGTGGCTGCTACCTCGTGGCACAATGTGGCTGCTGCCCCTTTGCTTGGCTTCCCAGGGCAGCTGTCCCCTCGGCAGCTGCAGCTGCGCCTTTTCCCACTGTCTTTTCCAGAGTCTGTGACAGAACCACGACTTGCTCATACTTGTAGTTCCAAAGCTTAGCATGCGGTAGGTGCCCAGAAAACATTTGCTGAATGCTGAATGAATGAAGGCGTCATGGAGTCATTGACCCTTCGTGCCGGGAATGCTATTAAAGTTTGTCACGTCTCAAACCTTCTCTTCTTCAGGTTGAAAAACTCAAGTCCAGAGCCAGATAATCTCCCTGGAGGCAAGCGGGGGCTAGCGACCAGCATGCCGGTCCCTGCCTGGCCAGCCCCGCCCGGCCCAGCCCAGAGAAGATAAAGGAAATATACACTCTGCCTCAGTTTCCCCCATGCCAGAGTGCTGAAAAATTCCTTAGTTTTCTCCAAAGCCGGGAGTAAATGTGAAGATTCTACGAGAAGGCTTTTTTTTCTTTTACTTTTTTAAAGCAAAAACAAAAATAGAAAAATAAGGCAATATGACAAAAAGGAAACCACCTAGGGAAATATTTTCCTTTTATTTGTTCTTTTTTTGGTCAACTCATTAAAGCACACAAGGGGAAAAGATGTGTTTGGGTAAACAGAGCGGATCCTGAGTAGGGGAAGAGGGAAATGCACCTGCCTTTCCCCTCGCTGACCAGCCCGCCAGCCCCCAGCGCTGCGCCGGCCGCTGCCTTTGCCCTGCCTGGGCCTCCCACCTACCGCCCTGCCACCCCCAAGTTTCTGTGAAGTCTCACCTTCTCCAGGACACCTCAACAACCCCTTTGGCACCCATGGAGGGCTCCCCTCTGACATCCGTATGATAACCCCCAGCATGCACCGCGTGTAGGGCATGGATACGCTGCACACAGAGCCGTCTCAAATCCTCTAGTCATTCGTGTCCGCGAGTCTCTTCAATGCCAACGCCCCGTTCCAAAGTTGTTTGCCACTTGAAGGCAGAGTTTTGTTTTTTGCTTTGGGATTTTTTTCAAAGTCTTGCTCTGTCACCCAGGCTAGAGTGCAATAGCATCATCATAGCTCATTGTAACCTCAAACTCCTGGCCTCAAGTGATTTTCTTGCCTCAGCCTCCCAAGTAGCTGGGACTACAGGTGTGCACCACCATGCCCAGCTAATTTTTAATTTTTTGTAGAGACAGGGTCTCACTATGGTGCCCAGGCTGGTCTCAAACTCTTGGCCTCAAGTGATCCTCCCACCTCAGCCTCTCAAAATACTGGGATTACAGGCGTGAGCTGCTGCGCCCAGCCAAGGCAGAGATTTTTATTAAACCTCTCCTCACATCCCTCGGCGCCTAGGCCAGTGCAGTGTCCATGATAAGCCCCGAGATTTGGCTGAGGGAGAAACGCAGAAGCACAAGGCCTCTGTCTCCTGGGTTCTCTTCAGAGAAAAGCAAAGACGAGCAAGAAAGTGAGAGAGGAGTATGTCTGCTTGGGGGCTCTGCTGGCATCTGCTGGGAGGACAAGCTCAGAACTGGGTAGAGCCGCTGGTCCCACCTTCCTGTGGGCTCAAACAAGGCATGTCTCCACATCGGCCTGCAGAGGTCCTCCCGGCCACCTCTGTTCCACATGCCCTGTTCCCCAGTGGGACTCCCTCCCGGGCTCGGTGCCTCTCCCTACCTCGAGGCGGCCAGTCTTTCCTTGCACTGGTTCACAGTGACGACAGCTCGGAAGCTCACACATCGCACATTGTCTAGGGCACTGCCAGCTATGTCTGTTGTCGTGTAATTATCAGTGATGCCCCTTGGATGACACTCCCGTAGCTTCCCCAGCCCCCCTGGGAGCCTGGCCCGGAGGAGCCGCTGGCTCTCTCACCTCTGCTGCTGCTGGGGAGGTGGTCCTTGCTCTCACTGTCTCTCCCCATCGCTCCTCTGGCAGCACCTTCCCGAGGATCAGTCACCTCAGCCCTCTGCGTCACTGTTTCACCCCCCCCCCCCGTTAGCCCTCATTCAGTGGAGTGTCGTGTGAGTTAGAGATGAGGTGCTTGAAGTTCACCGAGGTTAGGCAGCTCCCACAAGGTCACAGCTCAGGACTGGAGCCTGAGGGCCCAGCCTCCTCATCTCTGGGTGCTTAGTCTCCTAGATTAGGAGACCTTCTCCTCCCTTCCTGCCTGTTCTCATGAATGGCCAAACGAGCAATTCTTCAAGGGCAAATGTTTCTTTTTCTGGGAGCTGTGGTTCAGTGGGTGTCCTGCCTACAGTGCTGGAAGACACGGCCATGCTGTCCTTGGCCCCAGGAGAAAGGAAGCATTTACCCTTCGTACTAGGGGTTCTCTTCTGATGCCACCTGTTGGATCTCTTCCAATGAGAATGGATAATGGAAGAATTTCTCCGCGGGTGGGGATTGAGGGCAGCAATCTAATCTGGTTGGAAGGCAGCCGGTGCAGGGGACTGGTCTTGAATCTGCACTATAGAGAAAGCATTTACTTTTACTCAGCATGCTTATTTGTGATGGTCGGGCGGCGGGTGCTGATAGAGGCCCCTCACGCGGCTCACACTGCCTTTGCAAACCAGGCCTCACCTGGAGCCGGCGAATGGAGAAACAGAGAAGTCACAGAGAGTGTGCACCAGTCTGAACCAGCCCGAGCCCACAGTCCACATCTCCAAGGCGGTGAAAGAATAGAGCCCCCTCTTATGCCAGGGCCTCTTGAGATCTAACAACTGGCTTTATGGGCAAATAATTTCTGTCCAAATAGAGTCTAATAGAAGAAATCCAGCACCTCCATCAGCTGAGGTTTTAGGTGCTGCAGATTTTGGGAACTAGCATTGTTGGATGGGCTCTCAATTCCCTCATCAGCCTGAGCTTCCTTTACTGGTTGAACCAAAATCAATAAAATCACATTTCAAAAGAGCCTGTTCCCCACAGACGCTGTCCCCGGCAGACCCAGAGGCCTCATCCGCGCTCCGTCCTGTGCTGCTTTGTCTGCACGGAGGAGAGGAGTGTGGGTGTCTGCCGCCTGGAGAGCGGGGCCGGGATCGTTTGTTTCCTCTGTGAAGAGAGAGATCCTGAGGGCCCCTCCGCAGCGCCAGCTGTCCTCCCAAACGGGCGAGGCACGGGCAGAATATTTCACGTTGATGACTTAAGGACTCTGGGCTGGCAGGGGTGCTGAATTTCTTTTATTAGACTTTATTTCTCTAGTAATTATTTGCCCATAAAGCCACATGGTAGACTTCAGGAGGTCGAGCGCAAGAGGCTGTCTCTCTTCTCACACACCTCCCACCCCCGGAGCTTCCGCATCTCCTAGGAGATGGCTGTTTCCTGGTGGGAACTTTACTATCTTCCTGGAGTTCCTTGAGCCCCATAGCATGTTTTCTAAAGAAACGGAGAGAAGTTGAATGTACCAATTAGATAACATAATTTTCCACGGTCTTCCTAATGGGAATTAGAAATGTTATTTTGGGGCTTGTAGAAATTATGCTTCTTTGACAGTTTTTTTTTTTTCTCATTCCTCTGAGTCTATCAGTCAGTATGGAGAAAGGCAAAAGTCTTCCTGGACATTTTTAAACGTTTCCTCCCTCTTTGCTTTTGCTCCTGCTGTTTTTCCTACAGAATGCCCTTCTCTCCCCCTTTCTTTGGTGGCCATTAGAAATACCCCTATTACTCAATCTTTTCCTTATCACTGTAGGTCTAACTTACTCGTGCCTTTCTTCCTCCTAAAGCGTTTCTTTGTATCTCTTGTTTTTCTATTTGATTATACACTATCTTATGTTGTTATCTGTTTCAGGTATATAATGTTAATCTTCCAAGTCAGAGAAAAGTCTCTTAGGATGGGAATGATACTGACGATTTGGAGAGTGCCTGGTGTTGGTGGCGTTGTGCCATGCGGAGGGAGATACAAAGCGAATGCTCAGACTCAGGAAAAATTAAAGCTGGAAGGGGCTCGGAGGTTGCCTAGACCAAATCCTTCGTTTTACAAATGAGATGCAACAGCAACTATAAAAGGAGTCTTTCACATGCCCAAGTATGTATCTGAATCGAAACCCAGATTAAGCCCTATTTCAGAGCTTTCGCCCTTGCCTCCCCCTCTGCTAGAGTTTAGCGTCAAAGATTGCCTTCTGGAAACAGATGGATGGAGAAGTTGAACTCCTTGGGTTCCTTTTAGAAGCTGCGAGGGTAAAATCGGGATACTTTTGCCTTGACTCAGTTGGCTTTGCAGCTATTTCCCATCCCCTGAACCCCAGGAGTGCTGGCTTTCAATGTCCTGTCCCAGCTTTTTTGTTTTAAGCCGATAGTAGGCCCACAAAATGATCAGACTAAATTGGACTGAAGTGAATTAGGCAACGGAGATGGTGTCATAAAATAAAAAGAACTTGATTCCCGGTTTGTGGCCGGAGAACCAACAATAATGATGGGTAGGGTTTACTGAGTGCTCATCATGTACCAGTATTCCAGCGTTTTACATAATATTCTCTCAGCTAGTGCTCACAGCGCTGCTGTGAGGTAGGTGTTCTTATTGCACTGGTGCTATTTAACACAAATGACACGGCCAAGGCACAGAGAAATTAAGCAGCCTGCGATGGAGGCCGGGGATACAACGATGGAGACCGAAGGGCTGTCAGAACGCTGTGATTCAATGTTCTGTTATTCTGAAGCTCTATTAGTCTCAAAGAGAAAAAAAAATTTTTTTAATCCTCTCTAGTTTCATTGGAAATTTCACATTAGTCAGAAACAATATCCTGTGACTCACATATTTGGTTTGGCTATACAGTGTTAAAAAAAGAAGAAGAAGAAGAAGAAAGAAAAAGAATTTGTGAATAACATTTAAAATTGGGAGACGGTATATAGAATTATTGATTTTTTACCTCCCTTGAAAGACGAAGAAATGTGTTTCTGCATGGCAAGAGCTAGCTGGAGCTAAGGAGTGGTGGGTCCTTCTAGCAGGTTCTGCAGTTCCCCTTGACCCCCTGCCCCCGCCACTTTCTGCCACTCCCCACCTCTCCCCAACATGGAGGTCACCCTCCGTTGTCATGATGCCTGGTCTACTTCACTCTCTGACGTGGCTACCTGGCCTGGCCCCCAGAATCGTTTTGGTTTGAGACACCTGCCATATACAGAGGTCTGCTCTGCTACTCAGGGGCTGATCCTATGAAAGAAAAAGAACTTTGAGGGCTCTGAAAATCAATAAACTTTCTAAATTGGAAGGATGGATTATTGTCAACGTAACAAACCTCATTTTCCAGTGTGGGAAAAATCACTGGAATAATTTCTCTAGAAAGAAACAATTCTGTTTTTTGGAAAAATCAGCCTCTGTTCAGCAATCCTTGAATGGCGGCTTCAAACATCAGAACCTTGCCAAACCAATTTTCTCCTTTCAGATTTAACACTGCTTCATTTATCTCAGTGGGGACTAAAGACTGGCTAAATTTGAAGTCATAAAGCTCAGCCTTTTTGAAAGGTTTTGGTCAAAACAACTCTTTTATAAGCAGACAAAGTATGCTTATTTAATGCTCTTCCTTCACAAAAGAGACTAAAGAGAAATTTCTAAAATTTTCCCCAAACATTTCACCTCTGAGCTGATTATGAAGATGGAGAATTTCAGTTGGAAAAGGGACGGTATTTCAGAGTGTCATCAGCTCTCGGGAAATAGATTATAACGGAATCAGGGCTCCTCCCCCCTTGCTTTTAACTAGAGTGAATGCTTCTGCAATCACTATGATAATGATGTTTTGCATTTGTATAGTGCCATTCATTCTTCCGAGGAGCTTGAAATGCTTTACAAATATTATCTCATTAAATCCTCTTGACATCCCGTGAGGCAGGCAATGACAGGAGAGATTATCCCTCAGGTATGAGGCTCCCTCGGGGACAGTGCAGGGGTGAGACGAGCTGCCCTAATCCCAGGCCAACTCCCCAGGGACTGGGAATGAAGCTCTGTGTGCACCATGCCCAGGGGAGCCTCATGGGAGGAACGGCATCTCCTAGGGAGTGCCTGGAGTGACTTTGGTCCCCACTGGCCCTTGCACGGCTTCCAGAGGCTCATGCAGTGGGAAACCAGGCCTGGTGCTCCCATCTGGAACCGGCTCCTGGATGCCGTAGATAGAGGGGCATTCAGGGACCGCTGCTGAATACATGAATGCCAGTTCAGTCTCGAGGGGCCCAGCTGCACTTGGTTGTGCTGAAAGTTCAAAATGTGCCCAAGAACTGAATTTTCAGAGGCTTTCCTTTACTTTTGAGACACTGGGACCCATTCTCCAGTGTCTAGACCTGGAGATGGTTTCAGCTGGGGGAAGAGGCCTGTTTCTTTGGGATTCTGGAGTAACAATCTTGCTGAGGGGCCTGCTGGGAGTGCGCGCGGGGGTCGGAGGTGGTTAGCTGGACCAGTCACGGAAATTAGCATCGATACGTTGACCTCCAGAGCCATCGGCCAGGCCCAAAAGGATAGTAGATGGCAGCTGGGGAAGTATGAATTTTAATAAAAATGGAAACCACTGACTTTTCTGCAGTAACATTTATCGACCTAAGAGGAAGAAGCTGAGGCACAATTAGTATAAGTAGAGAGTTTATTGGGGCCAAGCTTGACGATTGCAACTTGGGAACCTAGATTCACGTTGCCCTGAATATACACCCTGGTCAGCGGCAGGTACAAGTGGATTTTTAAAGGCAAAGAAAGGGGAACAAGGGAGCGGGCTGATATAAAGTCGTTCATCAGGAATTCTCCCTGGGCTGCAGAAATAACATTGATCGTGATTGCCTATATGCTGTAAAGCTATGGGGTGTGGGTTATAGTGTCTGGGGTGGCATTATTAAGTTAATTAATAGCTATTTTTGGCAATAGCAAGCAGTTTCAAGAGATGACTACGTAGCTCAAAGGGGGGCAGCGGGCCGCGATCGCTGTCTCATTTTACCGTCTCTCCGGGTTTGGTAATTAAGCGGGCTGGCATTCCTCAGACAAAAGTTCTTTCCTTTTCTCACGTTACTCCTCTAGGTTCATTTCCATGGTTCTGTCATAACTAGAGAACTGAAAAGGGTTAGTAAAAATTGAACAGAACTGCGGGCCAGCTAGCGTCTTTAAAAGCAGCTTCTATAGGGTAATCTTTGGTCATCTCTTTTCTGGACCTCGCCTTTATCATCAACAAGTAATTCTTTCAGGCGTGTACACACAGCGCACAATACAAGGCAGCAAGGCAAGGGGCCATCCTTGCCTTAGGGGACCAGGACGTGCACTTAAGAACGGCAGTAAGAGTCTCCAGAGACCAAATGTAGGAACATCTCGGAGGACGTAAAGATCACCATGCAAATGGAAGGTGTTTCCTTGCTGGTAATTTAACTGTAGACCTCGTTTAATCCAAGTCTTTATTTCAGTTGAGTTTAACTATTATTTATAGAGCATCTATCAAAACTAAAGGCCATATAGGTTAAGTAACTTGATCAAGATGACTTCATTACTTGTATCATTGAAAAAATAAAAACAAATCAACTCACCAGAATTAATGGTGCTATTTTTTCATGGGACACACAGAAAAGGTGCATACGTGAAGCACTGTATGCATTAGACAATACAGTTATGGTTTTTAGCAAGCATGGTTTCCGTGTTTTCAAAAGCCCTGGCCACGGGCATAGAAGATATGCTCATGGAAAGTAGGATGCTACATACACAGGAATTCTGCACGAGACAGGGCATAGTGACTATCAAAATCCAAATGCAAAAAGATGATGAGGGTCTAAACCATAGGACCAAATGAATTCTGGTCCGTTTTAGGAGAAGTATGGGCTCTGCGTTTAGCTCTAGAAGGACAGAATATGGGTCCCCTATGACATTGATCAGAGACTTTAGTAAAGTGCAGTGTGTGTGTCTTTTACCCTAAGGGAAGGCACCCAAACAGCAAGGACTAGGGAAGACTCTATTAGTCCGGCATCCAGCCACTCAGGAGCATGTAAATCATCCTGCCACTTTGATAAATCTCAACACGCTCAAGTCTTCACATTTTCTGGAATGCTCGAATGCACCTGTAAGCTCCACGAGAGCAGACATCCAGCACGTGCAGGAACTCCTCGGTCCTCGTTGCTGGGCAGAGAGGAGGAGATACACCTTTAAATCTAACGCACTCTTGGGTAGCTCCAGCTCTCGGGGAGCTAAAGAACTTCCCTAAGGTCACAACTCCAGTAACGGAGAGGCAGGATGGAGCAGTGGTCTCCAGACTCCACTCCAGGGTCCCTTCCAGTACACGGAGCGAACCCTGAAGGGCCGGCTGGCTGAAGGCCGTGGTCACGGACTTCCTGGGCTCAGGGAGAGGAGCAGAGAAGGGAGGGAGGAGGGCGGGAGCGAGGCGGAGCGGTGGCCGCCAGGACAGGAGGCTTCTCAACTTGGTCACTGCTCCTCCCTTTTGGGTGCTCCGGGGGTCTGCCCACCGCGATGACCCTGGCCGCAGGGTGGCCCACTGCGCAAACATGCCCTTCCGCTTTCACCTTCAATGCTGGGAGGGCGATGGGGCTGTGCTCTGTTGCCATGGCGACGGAAACAGGCCATTAGAGCATTACCGGGAAGTGGGAAGACTCGGGCTTGGCCATCGCCGCGCGTGAGTGACGGAGTAATTCACATATGCCACCGAGTGGCCGGGCGGCGCGGCTAATGGGGTCGCAGCCACACGGGCATCTTGCATTAGCCAAATGGGCCGGCCCACCGCGTGCCGCGGGGCACTGCAGCCCAGCAGGCCGAGGGGAAGTTGGCTGGCCCCGGAGGCTGGCGACTGGAGGGGCAGTCGGAGAGGGACCCAGGGGCGCAGGTGGGGCGTCGGCAGCCAGCCCAGGCTGTCTGTAAGCCGGGTTGGCTGGTTCCCTGCCACCACGTGCAGTCTCACAACTCTTCCGTCCTACTTGACACCAGAAAATGCACTTCCCGGATAGCCAGGGGGATTCGGATTCAGCGCAGGAGGATGCTACGAATCAGGAAGGAGGCAACCTGGAGATGTTGACGAGCTCAGGTGCTGGAGCTGGTTCTCCAGGAAGGAGGAGGGGTGAGCCAGAAGATACACTAAAATCCTTTGTAGGACTTCCCTTTCACCACGTAGCTGCCTACCCTGGCATTTCGGATGTTTCCTGCATTTTACAGAAGTATGATAGTGGTTAGTTAGCACAGACTCTGGAAGTGGACTCCTGGGTTGGAATCCCAGCTCTGTCACTTATTAGCCGTGACCTTGAGCAGGTTACTCAACTCTTTTGTGTTTCAGAGAAGTTCTGCCTTTGTACAATGGGGATAATTATAGCGACTGCCTTAAAGAGGTGTCATGAGGGCTACACGAGTTAATGGTATGTAGCATAATGTCTGGCATATAGTGTTAAATATATTAGCTATTGCTAATTGTATTATCAGTATTACTAGTATCAGTCTGGACTTCCCTAGTGAGATGTCCTATAAATAAGAGGGTGGGAATAAGTGATCTTCCACTTATGCAGCATGTGGAATAGTTCTGCAAATACACTCATGCATGTCATTCTTGGCTACCAATATCTATTTGATTTAAAGGTGATTTGCCTTCGCAGCAGCCTTCTGTTTATGTCTGTACATGAGCTGTACCACCAGATGCTGACCATATTGGATTGAATGGCTCTATAGGTACACACAGGATTTGCACACAGGGGCAGGACCACTGTGTACAGTCGAGCTGGCTGTATCCTGCTCAAGGGTGCCTGGATGAGGGGTGAGTTGAAGCAGAAATTCAGTCCCTGCTCCACACCCCAAGCCTTGTTCCCTGGTGTGGAGCTAAGTCTGCTTGGAGGAAGGAGCACCTTTTCTTAATTTTCAACAAGACACCCTGTGGGCTCTCAGCAGCCTTGTGACCTTTGGGAAGGTCACAGCAAAATAAATAAATAAATAAATAAATAAATAAATAAGATCAAGACATTTTACTCAGACGCAGATCCTGAATTAACAACTTATGCAGGAGGCCAGGTGCAGGGGCTCACTCCAATAATCCTAGTGCTTTGCGAGTCCAAGGCGGGAGGATCGCTTGAGGCCAGGAATTGGAGGCTGCAGCAAGGCAGTGAGCCATGATCATGCCACTGCAGTCCAGCCTGGGCGATGGAGTGAGACCCCATTTCTAAAAAAGTAAGAAAGAAACAAAGGAACCCCTGCATCCGTGCTCTCGAGTGAAACGATTTCTTGCATTTTCTCAATCTAACAATTTGTCATTCTCTCTCTACTATCGTATGCAGCATTTGTTCAGACTAATCTTGCTGAGGAGATCAAGTCACTTTGCTTCTAACAGAAATGACATGCGGTTTCCACATCTTTATTCAGATTTATATGTGTGCAGAAATATGTCTATATGTGTGGAAACAGGAAGGTGCAGAAACACCTTCATCCCTTTTATCTTCAGTTTGTGTTTAGCTGATTTTGATAATCTAATAGCTGTAACTCCCAGAGGAGTCTGGAAGAAACCACCACGTCCTGGACTTGCTCTGCAGGGTGGAATTTGGGTAGGGTTGCACGGCCAGTCCTCACTCAGAGACGCGGCTGTGCGCGATGTCCTGAGGCGCTGACAAAACCGAGACCCTTGCCTTCGTCTCCTGGAGCTGACTGTGGTTGGCCACAGCAGATATTTGTGTGCATGCCTTTGGGAGGCCCAGTGAGTGACCCACATGCTTCTGGTCACCGTGGAAGAAGAGACAGGAAAAGGGGCCAAAAGTCAAGAGGTCTGGGTTCCAGTCCTGGACCTGCAATGTTAAAAACTGTGCAACTTTGGTAAACACCCAACTGCTCAGGCTTGAGTTTCTTGATCTGAAATCAGGGATATTAATAATAGCATTCATAGAATGTTTGTGGGGATAACATGCAAAAAGGCATGTGAAAATTATGAAAACACAACATACAGTCAACAGATTCAACATAGTCACTGATAACCTGCTAAATGTCAAGTGCCAAGCAATATGGGACATCATTGCTGCTCGCTACTCACTATGACCTGTAAAATGGGGCGGTTGTATTACAGTATCTCCCTTTCAGAACTTTTTTTTTTTTTTTTTTTTTGAGCCAGGGTCTCTGTCTGTTGCCTGGCCTCATGATAGCTCACTGCAGCGTCCAACTCCTGGGCTCAAGTGATCCTCCTGCCTCAGCCTCTCGAGAAGCTGGGACTACAGGCGTGCACCACAACGACCCGCTAATTTTTTAATTTTTTTGTAGAGATGAGGTCTTGCTATTGCCCAGGTTGGTCGTGAACTCCTGGCCTCAAGTGATTCTCCTGCCTCAGCCTCTCAAAGTGCCAGGATTGCAGGCATGAGCCACTGTGCCGGGTCACACTTTCAGCTTTTTTTTTTTTTTTAATTCTATTCCTAGCTAATGGAATAATCACAGAATTTTAGAGGTTGGAGGGACAGTGGGAAAGAAAGATGAGGATACATGCAAAACACCTGTGGACAGTTTAAAAGAAGCCGTGAAGAAATGCACACGCTGCTGGGAAGGTACGTTCAGAGGAGACGCCGACCCCACCGTTGGCCTGCCCTAGCACCTGCACAGAGCAGGGGACCAGGGACCCACTGGGGACACAGCATGCAGATGAGGGAGGATCACTCTTCTTTGAGTAGGTTTTGAAAGTTTGTGGGTCTGCTTTCAATCGATAACATAAGTATTTGCTCTCCGGGCTCTTGCCAAGAGGATATATCCTCAAACTACTTGCTGCCCAGCTCTCATCAAAGAGTCAGAGGCCAAAAATAGTGTTCCTGTACTGTCAAAAGGACATGCAATCTACTTATTCCTTTTTGTATCGCTGGTCCTAAAATTCCATCAGAGCTTGTTAAAATACAAATTCCCTCACTCCGCCCCCAGAGTTTCTCATTCAAGTAGAACTGGGTAGAGCTAAAAAAATTTGCATTTCTAGTAAGTTCCCAGGTGATACTGATGTTGCAAGTTCAGGACTACACTTTGAGAACAACCAGTCTAACTCCTATCAAGTTTATCAACAGGTCAAGCTTAAAACAGAGAGACGCATACTTACAGCACATTTTTTTGATCCCTCAGTAAAGAGTAGGGATTCTTTTACCGATTTTACTATGTCCTTCTCTTGCATTGAGTAATAATGCAAGTAACAGCCTTAAGGAGTTACTGGCATCTTCACTCTTGTGAAGTTGTTGAGGGTGGCAGTTCCTACATCTTCCAATTTCGTTTTGTCGGTATCCAAGAAAGAGCTCTCTGCCAGTCCTCAGAGGCAGGAACAATTGCTTGTTTTATCCCCAGAACAATTGGGATGCTTGCTTCTTTTATGTTACATGACTTCATTAGGCTACTAGAAAGCTCTGAAACCAACAAACAGCCCATTTCTATCAAACAGGGAGAACCTTGCGGCACATATTTTCGGGTACTAATTTTCCCTGTCATATATTTTTATTTGACTTCTTTTTTCTTTGTCTTTTCTTCCTTTGCAAGTTTTCTCAAATCTTCCCTAGAATTAAGGTGGAATAAATAAATACATAAATAATGCAATAAAGAAATGGCGAAAATTACGTGCAGTAGTTCTGAGGGGACAAGAAATAATCAGGTAATAGAAGTTGGTGTCAGCAAACCTATGTTGTTTGTCTGTTTTAGTGCAGTAGGTAACAAAAGTGATTTACCCAAGATCCACCAGCTATATGCTGTAGACCTGGCACTAAAGCGTAAATCTTGCTCCAGCGACAGAGACCTTTTTCTAGTCTTTCCTGTTTCCCACGCATAAAGCACTGCACTAACTGGGCCCCTGCTCGGTGCTCGGTGTCAAGCTATCCAACCTGAAGAATCAATAAAATGAGTTTGCTTTGAGCCCAGTCACTCCCCGCTCCCACAGGGAATAGCAGGGGGTCAGCGAGAATTGATAAAAACTTGAAAAGATGGCCCAAATCATTAATAAAGAACTTTTTCGAGTTGGGAGGGGATTGATCATGCTTTCCACTCCTCAGCAGTCACTGTAGCAATTGTTAAATTGGCACCAGCAGGGGCGGAAAGTGTTAGATTTTTATACTAAATAGAATGTTAAAAATGATGCTTTGATGAATTCAGACTAAAAATCACAGGGGTGACGAAAAGTGCTTCTAATGGTTAAGTAACGGCCACTGCTCACATATCCCTCACCTCAGGGGTTAACTCGGGGGCCCTGGCTGCGCAGTGGGCTGAGCAGGCCACTCTGGGCTCAGCATGAGATGTGGGAAACCGTCTGACAGCCCAGTGCCTGCGCCTCTTCGGGAGGCCTGGAGGAGGTGGGCAAGCCCTTCCTCTGGCCTCTCACCGCATCCTGTGTCCTGCACCCACCGCACTGTACCGAAGTTACCTACCCCTGTCCACTGGGCTGCACTTCAGGCTCCTCTAGGGGGCAGCCAGAGAAGAGATCCCAGCCCGGTCAGCACAGAGCGGGGAGCTCCTTTCATTTTCATTACTTTGTTTTCAAGTGAGTAGATTCAAAAGCTTTTCACCCTTGCTCGGTGCTTTCAAGAGAGGCACACCAGTGCTAATTGTCATTCACTTCCCCCATGAGCACCCACCCCGATCAACTGTGACCTTCTTAGTTGAGGAAGCCAAACTGAGGGGGTCCAGGGTGGGGAGATGAGGGTGGTGGCTGCTCTCCCCTTTCCCCGCTGCCCTCTCCTGATGAATTCTTCAAGCAGCGTCCAGAGGAGGCGATGGGCCAAGGTGGGTGCAGCCTGCTAACCAGCTGCATTAATCACACGCCATCCCTCAGCCCTGCGGAGATGGATGGCCCTTCACAGGCCAGTGTTCAGGTGCCGTTCTAATAACAGGCTTAATTCAGCACTCTCCACTCTCAGTAGCTCCCTTCTCTCCCAGCTGATCGAGTAGCCCCATGGAGTGACAGTTCCACCAAAGACCTCAAAAGCCATGGAGTTTCAAGGAGCTCCAGGTTGGAAAAATGGGCCTGGCCTCAGCCTTCCTTTTATGGTTTGGAAGACTTAGGCTTGGAAGGACACCCAAGGTCACAGTGGGAAGGCTGGGCAGTAGTGAAGAAAAACACACTTCCTTGCCCGATGCTATCTTGCTGCCCAGAGGGAAGGAAAGGGAATTAGAGACAGACAGGCTGACTCCACCGTGCTCCAATTTTTTGAGAACCTATGTCTATGCCATCCTCTCCCCTCCTCTCCCTTTGCTTAAGTCCCTTTTGTCCTTCAAGAACCAGTCTGTTTTGTGTACAAGTGATAGATTGATTCTGCTATTGGTGGAGCCTACCGTGCACCCTCCCCGTTTATGTGCCGCAGCCCCTGGGTCCCTGGCACCCTCATTCTGTCATCCTCTGCATGCGGCACCTGCCGAGGGGGACATGGCTGCCCATGACCCGAATCGTACCTGTACATGCCTGGGGAGGAATGGCCGCAGTAGTAAGACATGTGGCTCTTGCCCCCAAGGAGTTTACAGCCTAGAGGCGAGGAGAAAGCATATCCAAACGGAACACCCGGAGAGAAGCTCCTGACAAGGTATAATTAATGGGCTAGCTTGGAGTTCATCTTTTTCCTTCCTCCAGGGTACCAGACGGAGGGAGAGATGGCAAATGGCGGGAGCCCAGGGAGAGATGATGACTCATCCTCACGTCGGTGCCAGACCTCGTATCATAAAGAATCATCTATAGATTAATAGTCAAGCAGGAAAAACCATAGACTTTGGAGTCAGATAGACCTTGGTTTGAATTCCAGCCCTTCAATTTATTCATTGTCTAGCCTCAGGGAAGTTATTTAACCTCTCTGAATTTCAATTTTCTTATCTGCAAAATGGCTATGATTATATCTATCTCATTGTTGACAGACGTGCATGACTCCAGGAGGTCAAGTGTCCAGCTCTGTGCCTCGGTCAATATTGGTACTTCAGTACTGCCAGTTCACGTATTCACTTGCTCAGTCATTTAACAAATATATAATGAGCAACCACCATGTACCAGACACTGTACTAGGCCTGGCACGCATCAATGGTGAGCAAAACAGACAGGGTCCTTGTGCTCATGAACATGGCATTGTGGCCAGGGAAATAGATAAGCAAATTGACAATTATAATTCAGTCTGTTAAATGCAAGGATGAAGGAAGCACAGGTTGGGCCATGGGAGACTAGAGAAGACATCCTATTTCATTCTTAATATTTATTCCCCATCCCCTTAGTCACTTGCATTATTTTTTCTCCTTCCTTCTCTTTTAAGATTATCTAGCCAAATAGATTTTTTTTCCCCTTATGCTGATAAATCTTTAGTGCTCTAAGGAATTGCCGGCCATTTCATCTGCCCAACCAGCAAGCATGACGGCTTTCCCATCCTTCAGTTCCTTTCCTCCCTGCCTGGTTGTCCTCACAATTCTTCACAAGCAGGCTTACCCCCTTGATGACTCTCTGCCGTTTGGCCCCACTTCCATCAGAGGAGCCGGCGATGAGATTTAGTGTTGGGAAGGGTTAGGCAAAGCTCTGGATCAAAACATCTCAATATCGAGCAGAGGGAAATGAGAGGCGGAAGCAGATTGTGCACTCTTAGCTTCATCCACTCTTTCCTTCTTAAACAGACAATAATTTATTTGATGTGGGCTGAGATTTATTTCATGACTTACAGGACTGGAGATTTTGGGGCAATAAAAATTTGTCAGACTATTCAGACCTGTCATCTTCCGAGTGCCTTCTTCAGGCGCCAAGGTTTCCTTAACTACTCAGATAAGTCTTGCGGATGACTGCCAGGCCCTCTATCAAGGGAATAGGTCTGTTTTCCACCGTGCTGCCAAGCAGGGCCCAGTGGGCTGGCCGGGCCTGAGACGACAGACCCTGGGCCTCAAAGAAGCCTGACTCCAGACAGAACAATGTAAACAAAATGCAAAATGTGATCCCCTGAGTTGGCTCTTTAGGCCATAAGGGCCATGGCCATGGCAGGGAAGTGGGGTGGCGAGAAGTGGTTGAAAGGGACCTGGACTTAAATTTGGGAGCCTGAAATTCAAATTCTGTCACAGATTAGTTTACATGACTTGGAGCAAATACTTTAACCTCTCTGTGCCTCTGCTTTCTCATCTGCAAGCTGAGGGGGACTCCTGGGATCCTTAGGAATGGCCACAGGCTGGTGGAGTTCCTGAACTTGACTCGGAGATGCACTGCCGACCGCGGTCCACGGCGGCTCTGCCGATGCTCTGCCCAGGCCCCCACCCCCGCCCCAGCTCCTGTGAGACTTTGCTTCTCTGTGCGCTGTTCTTGTCTGAGGACTACTCCGGGACTGCTGGGGCTGCTTGGGGTTTCCGTTCCACCACCCCGTCTCCCTCCAGCCTTGAGCCAAAGCCTGAGGGACAGTGGAGCATGAAAGTCCCAGCAACTCTGAGATGCCCTGTGCACTCCAGAGCTCCCTGCAGGGTCCAGCCGAGACTAGGACTCCCTCCCTCACTAGGTTCTCCTGGTCACTTCCACAGGAGTCCTTGTCCCGGGGTCTGCTCTGGGGAACCCAGCCTGTGACACCTTTCAGATCCTAAAAGTTAGTAGGGTCTGTTCTGTTAATAAAATATCCACCTATCCCATTTCTTTTTGTTCCTTCCTTTCCTATCTCCAGCATGTCCTGTTATGAATTTGTGTCCTATTTGTTTCCTTTGCCAATGGTGGAGAATTGTTGAGAGTGAGTGGCCTCGAAACTATGAGGTCAGATGACAAGCTTGCAAGTGGCTCAAGTAAGAAGGACATTTCATGCTGGATAGAGGCTTTCTCCTTTAATTGCTAGAAGCCTAGAAGGAATCCTTAGCACTGCAGTCTTGCTAAGCATTTATGCAACCCAACAGCCAACAGCCAAATCTGTTGTGACTACAACATACGTGGAAGTCTAGTAGGAGGGTACTTCTTGGAAAAAGGTAAGGATTGGAAATGTTTCTCCCAATTCTGAGCAAGCACAGAGCTCAATTCTCCTCTAAGGCAGCTCTCCTTTCCTAACCTCTACTGTACTTGTTTGTATTGTAGATGTGTCTGGCCTTCCAGGCAAGACTGTATGCTCCTCAAGGACAGCCTCCTCACCTAAGGAATCCTTTCTGCGCCATGCACAATGTCCTGCGGCAGTCAGAACTCAGTAAACATCGTGTCTGAAAGCATCCGAACGGATGTGAAGAGCAGTGTGAGAGAGGGAACGGTCAGCAGTGGAGTGGAACACATCCAGGTTCAAACCCAGCTCTGGACCTTACCTGCCTGGCGGGCTGGCGTGTGTTTATTTAACCTCTTTCCATCTCACCTTCCTCATCTGTAAAATTGAAATGGCACCAACCACTTCCTGAGGTTTCCTAAGGGTTAATGAGGTAGCGTGCTTACAGGAATTATGAAAGTTTCCACCCTGCTGCCGCTTCACGGACATACTGGTTGCTGCTGAGCTTGGTCAGTTCTGCAGAGAAGGGACCGCAGAGGCTCCCAGATCTGAAGCCACTACGCCTCGCTGGACCAGCCAAGCAGCTTTGCTATCTGCACAAGTTTGTCTTAGATTATAGCTCTCCTTGGAAGTACTACAGGGTTTTAGAGGCCTTTGCCATCCTTATTTTCAATAAATCTTCTAAAGTCTCATTACTCCCTAACACGTGGATCCAATCGATAAACTTTCTGATAATACACATTGCCATGGAAATTTAGTAGACGATGAAGTGGCACCACAGACCAGTGGGTGAAGGATAGATTGGTTGGAAGATGGTGTTGAGAAACTAGTCGATTTCATGAACTTATCTGACTTCTACATTTGCCAAAGATATCTTTTAGGAGAAAAACAGAACTGGATTCCTCCAAATGAACATCACGCCCAAAGGTAGAATTAGGGATAGATTAAAGAAGTAAATGCAATGGTCAGTAGAGGTTAAAAGAAGACAATGAAAGAAAACAACTCTGTGACTTTGGGGTGGGCAAGGACTTCTTACACAAAATTTCAAAAGGGCAAAACGTAAGGAAAAAAAGGTTGAATTTGACTAATTGAAAATTATGGCTTTATGGGCGATGTGGATTAAATTGACAAATGATATTGAGAACAAGTAGGTGTAATGTCTAAAACTGACAAGGGATCGATACACAGAATGTCCAGGGAGCGTCTGGAAATCAACCACAGAAAGGCTGGAAGTCTAGCAGAAAACACGGGCAACGGATAGGAACGGGAAAGAAAGAGAAGATTAAACCCCAACGCCTTATGAGCATGAGAAGGGCTGTTCCAACTCTTTAGTAATCAGAAATGTGCAAAATAAAGCAGTAAGACGCCAATTTAAACCTGTGGGTGTGGCAAAAATTAGAAAGCTGGATGACACTACGTGTTGGCGGCGAGGACGGGGGCTGTGGAAGCCCCCAGGCCTGCAGGCAGGAGTGTAGCCTGCTCAGCCCTCAGTCACCTCGAGTGCACATGACCTGGGACCCAGCAGTTCTCCTGGACACGTATCCCAAGAAACCCTCCCGTAGGTCCGTGAGAGGAACACCAGGGGCCTCTCCTCACAGCACCATCAGCCGGGAAGCGTGTTGGTGGCTCTCTGAGTGTCTGCCCCTGGGGAGTGAGTGAGCCAAACATGGCCCGTGCACACCGTGGAGCACTGAGTGCACCCACAGTGGCACAGGTGGGGCTCTCAAGCACAGTGTGCAGTCAAGGAAGCAGGAACTTGAGTGAGATCTGTAACCTGGTTCGACTTACATAAATATAAAACACAAATCAGTAATACGCACAACTTGCAAGAACGTCCACAGGCATCAAGTACATTAGAATCCTTTCCTACGGGGTAAGAGCGTGGGAGTGAGACCTGAGGACAAACAGCAGTAAATCAGTAAAAAGAAGGAAAACGCCACTGGGAACGGGGCTCACGTTTCCTCTCACTTTACAGCGGCTGTTGAGGCCGAAGTGATTCCGGGGATAGACCTTTATGACAGTCTTTGGTTGAAGAGACTCGAGGGCTTCGTAAGATGGGAGCTGGACATAGCAGTGGTGTCACCCAAAGAGAAATCCAAGGTGTCATCATCAGAGGGTACCTTGGCAGATGCTCTGCACTCTTGGATTTGGCCTTTATTTTGCAGGCCTAGAGACAAGCTTGTCATTGGCCAGGAAACACCGGCCTGTGTTACGGAGATGTATGTGAGACAGAGGTAGAAGGCAGAAGGCCACTGTTTAAGGTGCAATAAGTAATTGTCATACGATGGGGCGCTAAAAGCTGCCTGATTAGTGCATTCTCTTCCTGTCGTCAAACGCCAAGGGACGCCAGATCATAATCAGAAATTTCCTGCGATGGGGACAGAAATGAAGCATAAGGAATTTAGATGATCTTATAAAATGTCACTCAACTGAGAGAGCTTGAGGAATTGTCCCAAAACAAGGATAGTCTTGCTAAGGGAACGTAATAGCAGATCATACGCATATTGGAATCTGGACACATACATAAAGCCTAATTAGATGCAGCCGAACAGAAAGACAGATGCTGAAGACCGGCCCTAAGCAGTTCTGAACGTACCCAGAAGCCTGACTCCAGCCCAGTAATATAACCAAGCACCTCAGGACAAATGTGTCTCAGCACGAACCTGCCCCAGCCTGCAGACTGGAGGGAATACGTGCAGGGCTCTCGCACGTGGCAATGTTGGATTCCACCGGAGCCCCAAGATCCTGGCAAACAGCAAGGTTAAGAAATCCCCGCCCGCCTTTTGTGTTCCAGGAAGTGGCTCACTGCAAAGAGCCACTGCTCCCCACGGGACTAAGCCAAGACTCACGGTGGCCCTGGTGTGCCCAGGACAAGGCCAGATGCAGACCCTCCCGTGCCTGTCTCGTAATGACTCCTGACCACCTCGCCCTGCCCCGTCAAGTGAAACAAAAGTGCTTGTTAACCAAACTCCGCGTAGGTTTCTCTTCTTCCCCCAGGTGCCCGAATTTTGGTCAGGGTACGACTCCCCCAGCAGCCTCTCCTGAGAAGCAGGTGGCCTCGGGGTCACTCTCTGATCTGCTACCCACCCAGCACGGTGGCCTTTCACCCCCCTTCTCTTCTCTACACCCAGTTCTTTCTATCCTGGTTTACTCCCCGCTATGAAGAAAGACTTTTGCCGGACCCTGGAGACGCTCGCAGACCTTGTGGTGAAAGCAGTGGCCCGACTGAGACAGCCCCTGCCACCCGCTGCAGCAAGCCTCCCAAGGAGGCCTCTCCTTACCTAGTCTGGACTTGGCTTCTGATCTGACCCGTCTCAGAGACCACCCCCTCCAGCTTCTCTGGCACCCCTGGAAGAGACGCCACCACCACAGAACGGGACAGGGAGGAGGAAAGGCCACGTTCGGCAGCCCCCACTGTGAGCGGGACGCCGCAGGGGGCCTACCCCGCGTGGGGAGTATCACATCCCTGACCACCGCGTGGGCTCAGCGTGGAAGCCCGACCCGTCCAGACGCTCTTGCCCACCTTCTACTTCAAAGCCCACCCCTGATGTTTCTGCTAAAAACCCTTTCCGCCCTTTTGCCCGTGGCTTCCTTCTTCACGGACACTTTTCTTTAAACTTTAAAAACGTGCAGACTAACTTAACCTGTTCCTTCACGTGGGAAGGAAGCGGCACAGCTTTTGACCGTCTCAGGCCTGTGGTCATCTGGGAGCTGCTCTTCACTTCGTTGCGTCAGTGGATGACATCCCCTTCTCCTCGGTGGTTTCTGGCTCTTCCACCCACCCTGCTCTCCGTTTCCTTCATTTCTCCTCCTTTTCTTGCCCTCCGCCTCTCGGGGGCCCTTTGTCCTGACCCACTAGGAAGTTAATTAATGGGTTCGCTCACTAAATGAGCACCTGGAACAGCGCCTGGGTATGGGGGTGATTCGGGGCACTGGAAATGCATCGACGCGTGTCGCTGCCACCGAGGAGCTCGCAGGAGCAGAGGAGACAGACCTGCAAAGTAATCAGCACGACGCGAGTCCTCCTGTGATAGAGATGTGAAAACCAAAAAAAGTGCTGTAAATTCCACTTAGACCAATGGCGGGGCAGACAAGAAGAACAGACCCGTAACAGTTGAAAATGTTTCATGTTTTTTATCAAATACTCAGCCTCCCTCAGGGCTCCTTAGATGACACTAGCTTAGAGGTCACGGACTGGAAAACATGGTTCTTAATCTGTTAGGCACCTGTTACAGAGTCCTCCCTAGGAAGCAGTTTTATAAACCCAATCTTGATTTTGGAGAAGTAGCCTGTAGGTTGAGTTTTTGGAGGAATCGCTGGCCCAGATTCCTTGACCATCCACCCTTGTCTTTCCACAGCCCCTCAGAGTGCCTCCCACACTAGGGTACAGAGACGGGAGTGGGCTCCAACACACCCCTGGGATTCACGGACGCTGCCTGGGGCTAAAAGGTGTTCCAGCAAAAGTGACCCTCGAGGCTCTAAATGAGCCACATGGTTTTGCTCAGAAGGTCTGAGTCCCTTTTCTCCATAGTCTTCGGTCTTTGCATATCTGGTGAATTTTATAGGAATTCCTCCTGTCGCAGAGGAAATTCAGGTTGTGGGCAATGTCCCTCTCTTTAAGGAATGCCCTGCCGGGACAGGCGTCAGTCAGTGGGTCAGGCCTCTGCTCTGTTATTCAAAGGCTGGGCCCACAGGCAGTGCAAACACTGGGATTTTTCATCCCCCTAAGTACTCGACAGTTTTGTGGGTTTTTTTCCAATTACCAAAAAAAAAAAAGAAGAAAAAGAAAAACCTCTACCTTTCTTAACATATAAAATAACACAGCAGTTTTACAAATGAAATAAGGACCTTCTAACCTTGACAAATGTGCCCTTAATCTTTTTTGTGATGTCTTTAAAATCCCAAACCACTTACGAGATGAGAGAAAGGCTGGAAAGAGAAGAGAATCAAATACCGTGGGAATATAAACTCTTCTGAGCTCCCTGAAGATATGTTATCTTTCTTTAATTTATTTTTTCCATTAATGAACTTGATTCCGATCATGCACTCAACAAATGCACAAATGTCTTCTGTGTGCCTGGCACTGTGCTGGCCCCAGGATACCAACGCTGTCCTGTTCCCGAAGGTGCTACCGTTGAGAGGAAATGAGGATCTAGGGGTTCCACAGGGTGGCTGGCACCTCGGAAGTCCTTAAAAATGTTTTATAAGTGAGTGGATGGACCGATACTTTGTGACTGGAGGTATTTGGTTCAGATTCCCAGGGCTGTGTGCTTAGCAGAGTTCAGAACCAGGGGAGGTTGCCAGGAGAGACCCCGCAGGGCCTCCTTGGTGCTGTGTGAGCATTAGCTGTCCTTCTATGCAAGGACATGGTCCCTCCACTTCCTGTGGTTCTCCCCAGACCTCTGCGGCTCTGGAGCTAGGTCCCATTCTGCTGGCCAGGGTCCAGGTCTTTGTCTTAGTACTTTCCTGGTTCCAATAGTGAAAGCTGATTGTCAAATTTGGGGGCATTTTGTGAGCCAGCTAACATCACATTGGTAGCTTGAAATTGGCCATGGTAGGAGGAGCATTTACACCATGGAAAATGGCAAATCCTGCAAGTTAACGCGCATACCCCTCTCCACCCACCCCAGCCTGTCCCACCCAGAGCCAGGTTACCGGGCTCCTTGCCCGATTCCTCTGGCCAGCAGCTACTCCCATTGCCATGACTGCGCCCCGCCCGCTGTAGCCAGGCTGCTCCTCCTGCCCTCTGATCCCAGGCCCTAGTTCTCTGCCCACTTCCTTGCCTTGCTGCTGTGCGTATGTTATTACCACACCTCCTGGCCCTCTGGCCTCTGCTTTGGGGCTTCAAGTCAGGCCAGTGCCCTCTGCTCTACAATCTACTGCTGTCCTTCCCAACTCAGAGAACACGTTGTCGCCAAAGCCGAGCGAGACCGGATCAGAACCAGGTCTCCTGCATGCTCAGACTATATCTGATCTTCATTGAATGCCTCCTGTGAAGATGACCATGACGTCATGTCTGCCCAAGGAGTATCACAATTTGAATCCCTGTCCTCTCCCCTTGGAGATTTACCCTTTAGGTGTTGGGTTTAAGAATTGAGGACCTGACCCTCAGTCAGGTGTGAGTGTCTGGGGACAACCCTGGTCTGCCCGGACACTGCTTGCATTTCAGTCACCGCTGTCTGCACCGGGAAGTGCAGCTAACGTAGACACTGGCGCTGGACGTGGGTAGGGTCAGTTTGGTGGCCATGAGATCACTCTGCCCTGTGTCCTGTCAGGTTTCCCAGCTGGCTCCTCGAGTCAGGATGACCTAAACCCATCCTGGTCATAGTGTGGTCTGAGGACCTCCTGGGAGCATGTTAGAAACTCAGAACCCAATGCCCTGGAGATCCCAGGTGACTCCTGTGTGCATCGAGTCTGAGAAGCACTGGCTGGAGAGGCTGAAATAAGAACAGTTTTGTAGTCTTTCATCATCAGAGGACATTCCTCACCCTGGGAATACCAGTAATAATTAGTAACTACACAAGTTTTTTTTATTTCACTGAGCTTTTTCATGCATATAATCTTTTTTTATTTTTTACCTTTGCCAAGTAGTTTTTATTTATTTTATCCTTTTAGATCAGGAAACGGATACCCAGAAAAATTTAGTTCTTGAGCAAGATCACGCAGCCAGTAAACAAAAGTGTTAGAATCTGAACTCAAGACTCTGGACTCTAAACCCCGACTTCCTGCATCACACCTAGGCAGAGTTGCCTATTCTCCCGCCAAAATCTCTTTTGTTGCTTAATTGGGAGGGACACTCAAGTTCAAGCACCTTTCCTTAGGATAGTTGCAGTATTGGGGCGGGCTCCCTGCACTCACACAATTTGTATGTTTGCATTCCTTCTCTTACGCTCAGTAAATTGTATGGAAATAGATCTGGATCCTGTTTGTAAACGTTTATTGCCCACTAATCAGAAGTGAGTTGCAATTAGACTGGAGTTAGAAAGTAATGGCATAGTAGTTACCATGTAATTAAGGAGTAATGGCATGTAATTATATCTCTGGCCTTGAGATTTAAAGTGATAGCATCAGAGCCCACCTCCTATTCAGAGAAACCCCGTGTACAAATGCAGCGTCATTGCAGACACTACAAATCAGCCTGAAAGGGCTGGTTATTTTTCCCCTCTCCCCTTTATTTTCAGCATGGTTCCTGGACTCAACTGGAGGCATATTGGCAGCCGCTTAGCTGCTTTTGTTCCGTGCCATTAAACGGCAGTTCTGTTTCACACGGAGCCTCTGTCCCAACTGGCTAAGAGGAAACCATTTGTTCCCTATACCCATCCTGCTGGCAGACACCCTGCCCAGCCCCGGGCTCTGCTCTGTGCAGGAGAATGCTGCAGCAAGCCGCGGGAAGTGGAAACCCCCAACCTGAACACGCCAGCTTTGGAATCTACTGACAACCTACACCTACTTGTCACCCTGCTTGCCGCACAGTCTGGGAGGAGGCTGACCTGGGTGCAAGGACTATCGGAGGCTCCACCTCAGGCAATGCCATGGGTCAAGCGCTGCCCTCGCCTTCCGCCCAGGAGCACCCAGCACACAGGTTGCGACTCGTTTCAGAAGCCCGAGGATTCGCTTGGCCACTAACCTAGCGTGCCTGTTTGCTTTTCCATCTGGCTGTTTATTAGTGCACAGCTGTGTCTCACTGGCCATGTTCCAGCTGGGGTGAGGGCTGGCAGGGCAACTTCTGCAACTAGAGAGCACGTGGCCTCTGCGACAAGAGACCCTGCTGCCCTGAGACGCTAGAAGGGTCCCCGTCAGTGACTGAGGACCCTCTCCTTTCAGTCCCTTCCTCTCCATGGTCCACGTTCCACACCCCCCTAGGCAATCTCTAGTTGTCCAGCTTCGTAGTGGAAGACAAACACAACACTCGACCACGAGAGCCCTGTCCACTGCTGTCCAAAGGGCCCAAGGGAACGTCTGGTATTTATAGAGCCCTTTACCAGCTTGCAACACGTAAAACTGTGTGCACAGTCCCAGCCTAGAAATGGCCTCCCAGGACTTTGGCCCAGAGCACCAGGTATATTATTAAGCCACTTCAGTGCAGGACCATTTTAGTTTCAGGAGACCAGGAAAATCGCACAGATAGTGCACTTGATGTATTGGGTGGAACAAAGCTAAGAAGGTTCGTTTTTCTATCAAATGCCAGCCTGGTTGGGGAGAAATCAAGTATCCCCTGCAGCTAGCTTTGGACCTGAACAAGAGTAAACCAATACTAGCCGTAGAAGCATGGAATTTAGAACTTGAGTCTTGGGAATAATCCAAATCCAAACTTTCCCCATCTTACAGATGAGGAAAGAGCCCCAGAGATGTGGCAACACTTATTTCCAAGACCCAACACTGGCCAGGGCTGAGCCAGGAGGAGCACCCAGGTCGTGCTGCTCAGGGAATTGGTAGTAATCAGACACATTTCCCTGCTCCTCTCCCAGAGAAAAAACACAATAAATAAAGCCAATCACCACTAAAACAGAGCAAACATGGTGGTCGTGTGCTGGAATAGAAAAAAGATGGCTCCAGAAGAAGAAAGCATTTGCTCCAATTATTCCCACCCAGTAGCCCGGCCTCTTGAGTAAATCACTGAGACTTACCTATCTATAAAATGGGAATAGTAAAACCCACCTCACCAATTAAATGGATGGGGGTAATTAGATGGAAGGCAAAGTGCCGTGTAATTATCACACCGTCAGTTCCACACGGATGGAGTTATCTCTGCTAACGACGCTCCATTTGGCTCTTCCTCCAGCAAGGACATCCAAGAAGTGATTTCAGGGGCCCAGAGATAAATTCTGGCACAGAACTCTTTCCCCTTGGCTTGTAAGAGCGTAATAAGTAGCACAGACCAGCACCTAGGGAGCTCAGAAGCAATGAGCACCTCCAGCCAGATGGGTTTCTCTCTTTCATCACCAACCCCACAGTTATAGAGCCTCGACTGGGCGAGCTGGGCTGATGGAATCGGGACAGGCAGAGAGAACTGGGTAGAGTAATGATGGGAAAAATGTGACCCAGTAACCTCAACCCGCCTTCCCCTCACCTGGCTTTTATCAGAGCCGCTAACAACGAGCAAGAGGAACTAGTCCGAGTTCTGGAGCCTGTCCCACCCCTCCCCCACCTGCAGCCGCTGCGAACAAGCAGCACGGCCCACAGGCCGGCGGGGCAGAGATAGGGGGCGAGCGCTGGACGCGCCGGACCTGTGCAGGAGGGCAGGGCAGTGCTGAGCAGGGTTCAGAGACTGCGGGCCCGCGATGTGCTCCCGAGTTTAGTCACTCCAGTCGCGCTGTGCACCAGTGGCCTCCAGTGTCAGCACTGCCGCGGTCACAGCCGTGGAGCCCCCGCACCAGGTGTGGGAAATGCTCTTTCATGGAAGCTCAACCTCAAATGAGTTTATGTGAGTATGGGGGGAGAAATCCCAAAATCGAAGCTCTTCTAAACTCCAACTTACTTTATAAGCCCAGTTGTTATTTTGAGTCTCACACTTGCTGCCAGGTGGGCGGCCTGGTTTCACTTCCCAGCAGCTGAGCGCAGGCTGAATGTCCTGTTGGTTCTAAATGTGAAACACCGCTGCCACCCGCCCTTCCCTTTGACGCTGCTCTCGCCTTGATCTGGGCCCTCACTGCCATTGTCCTTGACTGGGCACAGACCTCTTCTTTCCGCGCCCTGCTCTGTCCTGGCACCTGGCAGGAACTCAGTATGTGCTGTTGACCAACCGATGGACACTATGTCCTGCAACAGGACCTCACTCATCTCCCGGTCAGCATCTGTCCTCCCTG
Source organism: Indri indri (assembly GCA_004363605.1). Classification (NCBI taxonomy): domain Eukaryota; kingdom Metazoa; phylum Chordata; class Mammalia; order Primates; family Indriidae; genus Indri; species Indri indri. Next base: position 148,922 of record RJWJ010000377.1, on the reverse strand, counting down.
CAGCCTGAATTCCGCTGCCAGATCAATCTTCCTGATTAAAATCTTCTAATGCCTCCTCACCGCCTGCGGGTGTGAGTCCAGACCCTTAGCTTTAATTCCCCACTTGTCCTGCTCCGGCCCCATCCGACCTTTCCTGCTCTCCGTCATGGATCTGACACCCCCACCACTCTTGGCTACTGACTGCTCCCAAACCTACCCCCGAGGTGCCTTTGAGGATGCTTTCTGCCCCTGGCCATGGCCCTCACTCCCAGATGTGTCTTTCCAAATTATATTCAACTTTCTGTGCTTTCAATGTCCTAGTCTATTAAATGGGCTAATAATAGTACCTCCCTCATAGGGTTGTTGCATACAGCATTGACACAGAATTTGATGCGTAGCATGTGCTTAATAAGCTCTTGTTAATATTATTAGCCACCTGCCCTTCAATGTCCAGCTCACATTTGACCTCTGCATTCGGGACTTTCCTGCTCCCCCTCCTGGCTGCCCACTCTCCTATCCCGTGCACTCATACGGTCTCTGAGCACTTAGAAACGCTCAGCATTCAACATGCTTTGAGTTACGGTTGTCCCGTCCTTCATGCTAGACTATAAGCACATTGGAGGCAAGCTTTTGTTTTGCACAGAGATTAAGGGCATGGCCCTGGATTGAGTCTACCCTGGTTCTAATCCCAGCTCCCCAGCCCCTGGCTGAAACACTTTGGGCAAATTATTTAGCCTCTGCAGGTTTCGTATCCTTCTCTGTGAAATAGGGATAATAATGTTATCCACTCTGCCGGGTGTTAGGAGCATTGAGTGAGATAATCCGTGTAAAGCACGAAGCATGGTGCTTTGTACACAAAACATGTTGGGTAAATGTTAAGTATTATTGTTATTATACATTTCTGTATCTTACAAAGCTAGTGTAGAACTTTGAACACTAAATAAATATTTGGGGAATCAATGAGACTTGCGGACTCTGAATCTGGAGGGGGCACCATACGCAGACAAGCGCTACGCACCGTCCTTTTCCTGCCGACCCCTCCGCCAGCGCTGCTCTGCAGCAGGGGGTCAGGTGTCCATAGCTGCAGCGCAGAGCTGGGGCAGGAGAACCACCCAGACAGGAGCAGGCGGTCTGGGTCCTCCTTCCCTCCCGAGCCACAGTGCTGACCTCCGTGTCACTAGGCTTCCTTCCCCAGGCCTTGGTGTGTGCCGTGTCCTTGCCCTGGGACACCCGCCAGCTTGATATCTGTGCGCCACTCGCACCCTCCCCCTTGCCAACTCCTACTCACTCTTAAGGCTTCAGTTTGGGCACCTCTTCCTCTGGGAAGCTTTCCCAGAACCCTCTAGACTGCTTTAGGTGCCCGTGTTAGTTTCTTAAAGTTGCTGTAACAAAGTTCCACAAACTGAGCATCTTAAAACAACAGACATGTGTTGTCTGGTGACTCTGGAGGCTGGACATCCAAAATCCAGGTATCAGCAGGGCCACCATCCCGCTGAAACCTGCGGGGGGTGTTTCCCCCCCTTCCTGGCTTCAGGTGGTTTGCAGGCGCTCTTGGGCATTCCTTGGCTTACCGCTTCCTCGCCGCCGTCTCTGCCTCCACCTTCACGCGGCGCCCGTCCTGTGTGTCTCTGTCTTCACGTGGCTGTCCTGCAAGGACACCAGCCAGCCACAGCTCTGCGCTGTGTGACCTTACCTGAACTAATCGCATCTGCACAGACAGTTTCCAAAGAAGGTCACATTCTGAGGCACTGAGGGTTAAGACTCCAACATGTCTTCTTGGAGGACACAATTCAGCTCCTAACAGTGCCCCCGCTCTTGTCTCTCCTGGGATAACAAACTACTCCTGTCGGCTCCCCTATCTATGCGGTAGATTCACCTGGTATGTCGTAAACTCCGTGTGGACAAGGACCTCATCTGCCAAATTCACCACTATTGTACATCTGTGGTATGATGTTTATCGAGTACCTGACACTGTCCCTGAATGGATAAATTAAAGACATTCAGGAAAGACTTTCTTGCCCAAATTGTAGCCTCCTAGGAGTTCCCGACGCTGTGAATCAGCCCTCTGGCCCTGGGCATCCCAGTCTGGAGGGGTGCAGGGGTGACGTTCGTTCACGGTGCTACCGCCTACGCAGGAGAGGCAGCAAGGGCGGGAACCAGCAGGGAATTCAAGGCAGCTAATTAGCCCACATTGTGATTACACAAGTTAGAAGAAGGACTGACGTGGGGTCTCCCAGTCCTATCCCCTGATATAACAGAGGAGCCTGAGGCCCACGGAAGTGCCCCAGGGCCCACGCTGGTTAGAGGGACAGCCAAGGCTTGGGCCCAGGTCTCTTGACACAAGTCAAGGGTCTCTTTCCTCTGTACCGCCCCACTTTTTTCATTCTTTCTCTTTCCAAGAAGGCTCTGATATTTTATTTTCACCTCTATGAAGATGTTGGTGTGGAGATAGCTGCCACTCAGTGAGATCAGGAAGAGTGGACATATACCTGCTTGGAGTAATCTGGTTCCCAAGGCTCCCTAGTGCACAGACTTCTACCATCAGGGATTCATTCATACACAATCTTCCCCTCCACCAGCTGCTCCTTCTCTCCACAGCTTACATGGTAGTACTTCTTAATATATCTGGCACTATATCCAGGCTCGTCAGTCATCCACACTATAGTGAGAATAAGATTATATAATTATCTTCTGAAAATGGATGAAAGAGAGTGTGTACTGGGTTGAATAGTTTCCCCTGCCCCCCCCCCAAAAAAAATTCATGTTATTCCTAGAGCCTCAGAAAGTGACCTTATTTGGAAAACGATTCTTTGCAGACATAAATAGGTAAGATGAGATCATATTGAAGTAGAGTGGGCCCATAATCCTATATGACTGGTATGCTCATAAGAGGAGAAGAGACACAGATACAGAGAGACACAAGGGAGGGAAGCCACGGAACAACAGAAGGAGAGATTGGAGGAGGCAGAGATTACAGCTGCAAGCCGAGGAATGCCGAGGAGAGCCTGCAGATCACCAGAAGCTAGGGAGAGGGGAAGAAAGGTTTCCCTGTGGGTTCAGAGGGGTCACGGCCTTGAAGACACCTTGATTTTAGACTTCCAGCCTCCAGAACTGTCAGACCACGCAGTTCTGTTGTTTTAAGCTGCTCAGTCTATGGCACTTTGTCACTGCAGCCGTGGGAGCCTCACGCAGCAAGCTAAAGGGGACGGCAGGCTCCTGGGATGGGGGATGGAGAGCTCTCAGGAGGCAGGTGGAGAAATGTGCAAAGTAAAAAGAGTTCCTAAAACAACTGGATTCTACTTCACAATTGACTCCCTCAGGATGGTGCCTCCTTCTTTAGCGCTAGGGAAGACCCGTCTCCAAATGAGCACCTCCTGCCTCCCGACTTCCTGTTTGCCCCTGATTCCTGGGGAGCTGCTGGGTGGGCGGGGGGAGCTCAGAGGCACCCCTGGGGCCTCATCCTAAGCCGGACCAGAAGTACCGATGCTCTGACACCAAGGAGTTAACCATCCATCGCAGATGGAAGAGGCCTCTATTTACCCGCGAAAGCGCCCCAGGGCCTCCAATAGCCACCAGTTTGGCTTCTGCGATTCCCAAGTCAGCTCCAGTAATACTTTTTGATGTTTTTTCTTTCTTCCCATATAACCCACAAATGCGAAAAACAACGAGGTGAGTTTTCTGCCCGCTCCGTCTGCAACAGACCCCCTCCCAAGCGCCAGGGAGAGCGCGCATCAGGGATGCGTGTCAGAGGGGAGTCCGGCCCATCCCGGGGAATCTGCATTGCTGGGGAAGGGGGACGGCGGGGCCCACTCTGGGGTAGGGGCGGGTGCTCTCTGGCACTGGCTGGCTCTGGTCTGCCAGCGGCATCTGGGGAAAACGGGTTTTCTCGCCCGTAGGCTGCCCCCGCTCCCCGCAAGAGCCCCCCTGTGGCAGAATTCCCGAGGGGGCCTCCGCGCCACGCGGGCTGGGCCGGGCCTGCGGGCTCCGCGGTTGCTGCAGCAGCCCCGGCGACTCTGCACACAGCCTCCTGGATTCGCAGTCCTGCTCTCCCCCACGGGGAACGTTTCTGCTGCTGTTAAAGCCCCCCCTCCCGCCGCCCAACTTCTAGCCTTCGCCCACAAGACAGGGGCCGGAGAAGTTGGTTGGAATGGCGGCGACAGAGCAGCGGGCCGAGGCTGTGCCGCCCTCTGCAGAGCCTGACTGGGTGGACGCTGGGGGCTTCCGGGGCGCCCAGCCCATCCCCCCTCCCCCGCCACCTGCACCTCTCCCCGCAGGGCGAGGGGACTGAAACCCAACGCGAACAGCAGGTGATGTTTGTCTTCCCTCCCTCTACCGTGCCCAATCCAGAAGTAGGTTTCGATAGCTATGACCGTGTGAAAGTCACCTAGACCCCACCCAAGTGGGTCAGGACTGTGAAGTAGTTGCTACCAGAACCTTTCCACCCGCCCCCAGCTCCCTTTCCGCGGCTGCCCCAGTGCCAAGCTGCCATCCTCCTTCCCCTGCCTACTGCGTGGGCCCTCGCCTTTCGGAGCCACCCACTCGGGTCGCCCAAACCTTGAGACTCTTTTGCTCCAAAAGAGTCTCTCCCTGTCCCTAATGCTCATCAAAAACCATTCCTCACTGCAGCCTTCAATTAGTTCTTGGGAAGAAAACAACTGGGAGATAAACGGAAACGATGTGTATTTGTACTTATGCCTTATTTATATTTATGTCTTAAAATATTAGCAACCTGGTGTGATAGGTGGACTGTTGGCCACAAAGATATGTCCGTGTCCTAACCCCCAGAACATGTGAATATGACCTTGTTTAGAAAAAGGGTCTTCGCAGATGTAATTAAGTCAAGAATCTCAAGATGACACCATCCAGGGCTACCCAGGTGAACCCCGAATCCACTGACAAGTGATCAGAGAAGGGAAGACACACAGAGGAAGCCTGCACAGAGGGAGGTAGGGGTTGGAGCTACATAGCCTCGCGCCAGGAATGCCTGGGGCCACCAGAAGCCGGAAGAACAAGGACAGCGTCTCTCACGGGGCCTTCTGAGGACCCGAGCCTGCTCACACTTCCATTGTGGACTTTTGGCCTCCAGAACTGTGAGAAAATAAAATTGTGTAGTTTTAAGCCACCAAGTCTGTGGCAATTAGTTATGACAGCTTTAGGAAACTCACAGATTAGTTAATGTAAGGAAATAATACTGCTGCCTCTTGGGTGTACCTGGAGACGGGTGTGGCAAGAGGACAGAGCAGGGTTACAGGAAGAAAAAGCCCCGGATTGAGAATAAATGCCCTGAGTTCAAATGTTGATTGTGTTTCTTATTAGTGCATGACCTGAAATGATTAATTCCTCTAATCCTCAGCTTTCTCATTTATAAAATTTGCGCTGTCTCCCTCACAGGGCTGGTGTAAAAACCAAAACAGGATAGTGGATAGGATTGGGCTTTGGCTCTCTAAATTGCATCTCCCTGGAAAGGAGTCACCAGCTGCAGAAAGATCAGCTTTAAGTTCTATGTTGTTGCATTAGTTACTGGTTCTGTGATTTCAAGGCACAGTCTCGTCTTCTGTAAAAGCAACATAGTGATTCTCACCGTGAAAGAACACTGAGGACTCAGTGAAATTATAACCACGAATGGTCCGCGTCAGGCTTAGAACCTGATAGGCCTTCAGTAAACAGTCGTAATTATAATTATCACCTTCATTGCTGTCCCCCATCCACACTGCCCTCCCCACCCCCTGCCGTGGCAGTGAGTAAGGTCAGTGCTATTCTCAAGGCTGTCCTAACATTTTTACCTATCCAGATGTGTTCTTTGGAAAGACTCAACTTCTCCAGCTGGATAGAGCCTCAGAGGATAGTCTGAGAGGAAGCTGCAAATTTCTAAGAGGACGTTACCCTTGCCAAAGTAGCCACCAGGAGTCATGAGAGGTCTATAAAGGCCAAAGCAGCCAGCAGTCTGAGTTGCCCCGGAGATAATCCATCAGACAGGTGGTGGCCACAGGAGCCAGGGCCCCTGAGATAGACGCCTCCAAGTTACAGCCAATGGCTCTCAAGCTGCACCTTAGAATTTCTTGGAAGGCAGGCAGGGTACAAAGGTCATTGGGCCTTGGAAGCCATGGCACAGATTCTGATTTAGTAATTCTGGGCAGGGAACTAACAATATGCACTGTCTCAGCGTTCCAGGTGATTCTGACGCAGCTTGCCTGCAGACCACGCTCTGAGACCTGCTACCACAGGTCAGCAAGAACAACGTGTTTTCAGGGCTTATCTTTCTCCCCAGCGGAGCAGGTCCACGAGCTGTGGTTTGGGGTCGGGGAACCTCTCCTCCAGGTTCCTAGAGCCTCGTTAGGATGTCTGAAGTCTGTAGCTTAGCTATTCCTTTGCTGGTGGGCCACTTAAAAGGAAGTATGAGGTAAAGCGTTAACCCGTTTTGGTGCTGCTGTTCACATTTTCGCTCCGATGGACTCATCAGGTGGTTCCAGCCGAGAGCTGGAGAAACCCAGTGACACTGGGTCTGGAGCTTCTGCGGCCGCCGGGCAGCTGGAGAGCAGGGACTGGCAAAGGGCAGAGGGGCGGCGGGGAGGGCCGGAGAGGCGCTGCGAGCAAACCTCCTTTACAGCACTGTGTGCTTGCCCAGCGCAGGCCTGGACGCAGGTGGACAGAGGAGCCCCTCCGGCGTCGCCGGTGGTGGGGCCAGGCAAGGAAGCAGAGGAACCGCCGATTCATTCAATTTGCCTATCAGATCCTCTGGGCCCGCGACGGGGCTTCCTGCGGCCATCTAGGTTAAGTCACCAAGAACGCTTATCTACAGGACTCTGTAGAAAACAAAAGAAATCTCATTTTCTCTCAAATTTAATTTTACCCTGTGCTCCGAGAGTGTGATCCTATCAGGGCTGGAGTGTAATAGCCCCGTTGGAGTGGATCAGATTGGATTTTGATAGCGCCCTCGAGCTCCCGAGAGAGAGGCACATCGCCCGGCTGTCTGCAGCGCTCAGGACCTCCGAGAGGCGGGAAGACGGGTCGCCTCCTCTGGCAACTGCTCTTGTCACCTTTCTACTTGAACGTATGGCCAGCGGGACCAAGGCACTGAAAATGTCCAACCTGTCCAGGCTAAGATGTTTCTATTACAGGTTCCCAGAGGAACCTGGGCTGTTTTAAACTTTTGTAACCATGGGAAGGAATCACCGCCAGGCTCACAGCCTCATCTCAGACTTCCGAGAGCAGCAGGAACGTTAGGCAGAGATGTGCCCTGCAGAGGCCTCCTGGCGAGCAGCCCGTGAACACAAGAAATGCAGAAATGTGGAGGGCAGGACCCCAGAGACCGCAGCGCAGCGAAGTCACCAGCAAGCGCTGTTGTTGAGAACCATTTTCCCTGCAGCAGAGAGATGGGGGAAGATGGCGGGGACAGGTGGCACTGGCCTTGCCAGGCCTCTGCAGTCGCCAGGCTGGGGTCAGAGACTGCGCGTAAGAGGGGTGGAGCTAGGGGGCTGCAAGGGGCTGCAGGAGACTGAGGACGGGGCAAACCTCACAGTTAGCACCAAGAGACCAAAGCCAACGCGGAGGCCAAAGCTGGGACTTAGAAGCCTGGAATTTTAAGGGTTGGAAATAAGGTTAGAGGCAAGAGCCAGATAATTGCTAAAAAAAAGTAGTCTTAGGGTACTTGAAACTCATTTTATTCTTGGGTGGTCCCTAAGGAGCTAGAGTAGGGCACATACAATCATTAGTAGAGTAAACGAATAGAGATGCAGACATGGTATAGAAAATAAAGGTGGCAATAGTTAGGCGTGGCTCTTCATCATGTGAGTAAGTTACAATCAGCTCTTTAGGCTGAGCCTCAGATACATACTGAGTCCTGGGGGGGGCACTTTCTGGTACGACCTCTGTCCAAGGTCATTCCCCAGGCCACCCCTGATGGCACACAGAGTTCTCCGGGGCCTGGAGGCAGCCTCGCCATGGCTGCTGGACCGCAGGCCCGGGTCTGGGAACAAGGGCCCTCCAGCTGGAAGACTCCAGGGACTCCATGGCTCAAAAGTACATCAGGAGCCAAAGGTTACTCTGATGCTCTGAACTCCAAGGACAGATCTGAAGAGTAGCGGGGCCCCATTCTGCTTTAGAGAGAAGAGCCTTTCCTTCAGGCCTGCAGAAAAAAGGGACTCGTGTCTTATTCCTACAAGCTGCAGATCAGTGAAGCCTTTTAATGGAAACTTTTCTGAAATCGCAGTTTATTGTGGAAGTGCCTGTCAGCAGCAAATCACAAGTTGTAAACAACTATGTTGCTTTGTTATTTGATAACGATCACAGCGATCACAATTTAGGAAGCTGCATGTTACCGTGTAGCAGGCGTGGGGTTAGGCGCCGTACGTACTTCACCTGCAAGGGGTCAGCACGTGACTCCACTCTCAGTCTCTCTCTCTTCCCCCTCCCCTACCTTTCTTGCTCATTCATCTTTAGCAAGTGGAGCATTCTGGCCTGTTTCAAATATACGTCCTCAGGTATACGTCCTCAGGTATACCTCCTCGGGTGTATTTGAAACAGGTGTTTAGGGGAGTTCCTTTCCTACCACGGTATTTAGCTTCACTGTTAGGCCTCCTTTTAATGAATAAAACACAACCTTTTATAGCTGTCAGGGCTGTTTCACACTAAATTTACTTGTGCTCCTAAAGCTACCTGAAAACCCAGCTGAGCTCCGCCGGCAAAACAAGGTAAGCTGTATAGCTTGTGGATACAGCCTGAATTCTCCCCAAACAGGGGTCGGGGCAGGGCTGGCCCTCTGCATGGTCTGTTGGCACCCAGACTGTGGCCGTCCGGCTACTCTGGAAAGAAGGGGGAGGGGCAAGAAGATTAATTTCATTAATTTCTGGTTCATCTGATTCGCAAAAATTAGAAAGACTGATACTACCCAGGACCGGGAAGGATGCGAGGCAGTGGGAGGTCTCAAATGTCAATGGTTCCATCTTTGTGGAGTAAGACCTGGAATGTCCTGCTCAAAATAAAAATGCACAAGTCTGGCGGGCACAGTGGCTCACACCTGTAATCTTTGCACTCTGGGAAGCCAAGGCGGGAAGATCACCTGAGCTTAGGAGTTTGAGATTGGCCTGAGCAAGAGCAAGACCCTGTCTCTACCAAAAATAGAAAAATTAGCCGGGCATGGTGGCACATGCCTATAGTCCCAGCTACTCGGGAGGCTGAGGCAAGAGGATTGCTTAAGCCCAGGAGTTTGAGGTTGCAGTGAGCTATGATGATGCCACGGCGCTCTAGCCCGGGTGACAGAGAGAGACTCTGTCTCAAAAAAAGAAAAAAAGCACAAGTCCGATCAACAGCCCCTCATTGTGAAACTTTATTACAGAAATATATATATGTATATACAGATCTATATACACAAACACACACACATATATAATATAAAATAAGAATATTTCTTTTGGCATTACTTGTTGGGGCAAAAAACTAGAAACAATGTGCATTCTCATCAGAGACTGGTTGAATAAATATTGATGCATCTTTACAAGGAATGTTACATAGCTATTTAAAAATGAGTTTCGTCTATAGGTTTATAGGTTGGGGGAGAAACTTGGGTAATGTGTAGTGAATGGTCCCATTTGCCAAATCGAACAGGAGAGCGTATGTGTGTATCTGAGTGTGAGTGTGCATATGAGTGTGTGCGTGTTTGTGTGTATGAACGTGTGTGTATGTGTGAACACAGAGAAAGCCGTGGAAGGATTCACACGCCAAACTGCGAGCGTCGGTTCTCTGGGTTGAGTGAAATTTGAGGGGTCAGATATTACGATATCAGCACTTTCTTATGCATCACTACACTATTTATATGTTCTAAATAGCACATAATGCTTTTTGACTAAAAATGAAATTTTAGAATCATGCTCCAGTTTGTTTAGAAAAACCAGGGGCCTGTATAGCCATTACCCACCAGTGTTGCTGACATTATCTATGTGTGAGCCCTCACTAACACGATTTTGCATCAGAGGAGCCGGAGTGGCATGAGGTACACCCCACCAAAGTGCCCCGTGGATTGCTGTGGGAAGAAATCTTAGCTCTGTGTAAGGTCGCAGGCTGGACCTCCAAGGGCATCCCCAAGCCCTTGTAGAGGGGCTTCTGAGCACAGTCATGCGGCTTCATCCATAGGTCTGTTTCACTTGGTAGAAACTTTGCAAACAAAATAAAAGCAGTTTGGTGCAAGCGCTTAGCAAATCTGCTAATTATAGATGGTGTGAGTAGAGCTGGTTTCTCTCTGTTCCCAAACCTCACCAGTTTGCCACTGTCAAGAACTGAGGACTGTCAGCGTGGGGGCGGGATGAAATGCTGGGACACCCAGGCTCTCACCACGTGACTGTTGAGGGCACCCTTGCTGTCACGCGAACTCTTATTTCAACATCAGATTATTTTATTTCACTTAGAAAATAGGGTCTATACAGTTAGACAAGGCTAAACAATAAACTATCCGACAGCTGAAACTGCTGGTAACCGTGAATTAAGGGTGGACTTTTTACTGTAATACTTCCTGTGGAGACTAAGTAATTCTATACATTTGTAAGGCACCCAATGGTTTACAAAAAGTTCTGGCATTAGAAATAAAAGTAATATTAATATCCACCTCTGTTAAATGCCTATTTAGCACCGTGCGCCTTTCTCATTTAATCTTAAGAATGGCCCTGTGAGGTCTTATTGCGTTTATTTTTGTAGACAAAAAAAAAAAAAAAAAAGAAAGAAATGGAATATTTGTGACCCGCCCATGACCATACAGGTGGCACATGGCAAAGCTAGAATTTGAACCCAGAGCACTGGCGTCCATGACTCAAATCCAGAACTTCTAACATTAAATTGGGACTTTCTCACTGTACCATGCTGCCTTCCCATAAAAGATTATGATGACCCTTTCCCTAAAAGGAACAAATAGTCTTTAGTGTAGTTCTTGGCTACCTACGGCTCTATAGAGGGAAGAAACATACACCATCCCCCAAGCGCCTGTCTCCCTGCCTTTGTATAAGCTGTCCCCTCTGTCTAGAACAACCAGCTCCTCTTCTCTGCTTTGTAATTATTTATGACTCATGTCAAGACTTGGCTTAGCTCCTCAAACTGAGTTAGATGTATCTTTCGTCTTCCTGCATTGCAAAACTTAGCCTACCCTGAGTTGTAATTTTTTTGTATCTAATAAATTCCATTTGTCCATAAGGGTTTTGTGAATAGAATCATGTCTTCATTTATGTCCCACAAAGCCTAGCACAGTGCCTGCCACATGGAAGTTGCTCATACATGTTTTATGAACAAGTGAATAAATGAAACACAAACGAATGAATGAATAGCCACCATTCAGGTCCCCTTTTAGAGTGAAGTCAGAATTCTTCCTGATGGGAGGACTTAAGAGGGAAAAAACTATGGAAGTCATAAAATAAAGATCCCAGAGCAGATTCAGAGCCCGGCTTTGAAAGGCGTCTCATGCAACCAAGAGGTGGGTCCAGTCCCAGCATTCCAGACACAGGCGTTGCAGGGACCCTCCCCGGGCTGGAATGTTGGAGCCTCCATGGGATGCTGAGGCTGGGAGAACGGCAAAGGGCTGGGGACCCACTGGGTAGACTTCCCCTCTTGTGACCCTGTTGCAGTTGTGATCTAAGCCCTATTCCTTTACGTGGAGTCCTGCCTCCAGTCCGGTGAGGACGAAACCAGGACTGCCACAGCTGGCAGTGGACAGTGGCCGGGCCTGCCTGAAGCACCTGGTGAGCAGGACACATCTGCTGTGTCTCGAGCTCGGGTAGGAGGGTGCAGAGCATGGGGTGTGGGGAGTTCTTAGGTACAGAACAGACATTATAGTGGCCACTGCCTGGCATTCAATAGATGCTCAAAACCTTTGAGTGCATGAATGAAGAAGCGGATAAAGAGAAAAGAAATGCAAATCACGTTTTATGAGTCCAAGACCTGTAATTCCTAGGAACTTGCTCCTATTTTCTCTTTATCAATCCAGTGCTCCTCACACCTCCAGACCTGGCTCAAACCCACACCCATCCTCTGCCCATGTGATCGTCATCAGCGGGTCTTTGTATCCTGCACACTTTCTCGTCTCTGGACCGTCTCCTCAGCAACGTTGTGTGCATCTTGCAGGCCAGGACTCTCTGTTTCCACTACCCCTAGCACGGAAATAGGGTACGGCGGGCCCTGCTGAGGGCCTGCACCTCGAATTACAAGCAAAGAAGGAAATGAAGATTGGAGGGATAGAGGAATGGTGGGAAAGAAGGAAAGAAAGAGACAAGAGGTTTGGGCGGCAGAGAGAAAACATGTTTTGGACAATCCAGCTTGTGCTAAAATTAAAATAGAAATGGCTTTTAAGATGGCATATGTAATTATAATTAATTAAATATTCTGTTACCTAAATTATTTAATTACCAGAGCTTCCCACAGCCTGAGTTGATTTAATCACAAATGCCATAAAAATTAGGGGAGCGGCGAATGGATGGCCTCTTAGCACATGCTGTATTACAAACAGAAAAGGGAGGCAGGCCGAGAGGAGAGAAAGAGTGAGACAGACAGTGCCTTCCCATGCTCCGACCTGCGGGCACGTCTGTCTGGGGGTAGGGGAGGAGGGGACGAGGAGAGGAAGAATGGAAGGAAGGGTACCCAAACCCATATTCCACAGACCGGAAGTGGTTCTGGCTACAGCACGGGGCAGTGAAAAGATTGTGGGCTGAGAAGCCACAAACCCAAGTTCAGCCCAGCACTAGGCTTTTACTAGCTGAGTAGACCTTCCCGACTTTGTTTTTCTTGTCCATAGAGCTGTAATAATAATAACAATAAAAACAAGGCCAAGCCCGTGAGGTCACTGTCAGATGAAACGAGCTGATCTATGTAAAGCCCTCGACACAGTGAGTGGTTTCTGCGCAGTGACTGCCAATTCCTTGCGTTGATTTGGGAAACGCGTGCCGTGTGCATCAGGGACAGGGAGGGAGCTGAGAAGGAGGGCAGAGCTCTACGCCCCTGCGCTTCAACGCCCGAATGACGGCCTCTCTGCGTAAGACCACGCCGATGCCGATGAGACACTTGCTCCTCTCGTCCCCAGCTCTGCCACCTCCCCTCCACTCATCCGTCCAGCCGCCGACATCTCTTACCCCACTGCCCCATCAGCCTTGCCCTCTGCCTCACCTGCCGGTCTCTCTGCCTTGGGTGCGGAGCCATCTGTTCTCCGGATGGGACTTTATCGTCTCTCTTGTTTTGTTTTCTTGGCTAAATGGTTGTCTGCCTATCTCAGGTGAGGGTTTATCTCAATACCCCAAGTGCGTGTGAAGAATGAAATGTATCAGAGAGGAAATGGAAGCTGGTGCAGTGAAAATTTGGGTGTTGGTTGGGACTCGTGTATGGGGGCACAGGACAGGACTTATGGGCTTGAAATACTAGGGTTGGAAGGGTCCTGGCATGTCCCCAGTCGTCCCTCTCTCTGCCGCCCTAAGTTACAGGTGTAGAAACTGCGACACAGAAACGAAAAATTGTTATACTTTCTTGTGTCCCTAGGACTCCTGCAGCACCCAGCGTCGGTCCCAAGTTTCCTCTTCCCTAGGGGTGCTCTTTGTGTGATAAACCACTGCTTTTCCAGAGCAAGTTATAGTTGTACATGGTGCTACCCTACAGCTCCCCTCCCAAACCAAACCAAACCAAACAGCAACAACAACAACAAAAACTCAAAAAGAGGTTGCCGTGGCTATTCTAGGGTGCCCAGCCCTCCTTGCCTTCTCAAAGGCAAACGGCCCCAAGCCCATATCCTAGTGCCACTGCTCCCTCCGCAGGTCCTCCTCTGCCCGTTTCTGGGTGCTGCTGAGGCTGGCCAGAGGCACCAGGGACAGGTGCCCTGGTTTGCTGGACGGTTAATGTGTCCCCAGAAAGCAAGAGGTCTGCTCCATGCTTGCACGCACCCTGAAGCTGAAGGCACGTGCCAGGCTCATCCCGCAATAAGCTGATCCAATACTCGGGCCTGACTCAGAGGCCGGCCCTCACTTAGAAGCCTTGATTAAACCTGGGCATATCTGGAAGCTGTTCTACTTTGAACAGTCGGGACAGGTCCATCTCAAATATGTTGACCAAACCGAAGGGTCTCTAATTTGATGGACATCGCTGGCAGTTTGGAAATTCTCCAGTCGGAATGTGTCCTGGTTTTAACATTTGCCTGCAACCTCAGGCAGATAATTCCAGTATTCAGCAGAGTGAGTTTTCTTATCAGGACTCCATATCTACATTTGTAGAACACATTTTATCAAGTACTTGGCAGGAGATACGGAGTGGCAAAGAAGTAATTCTCCTCTATTGTACCGATTTGAGAATTTTTAATAAAAACTCCCCCAAATCCAGTTGCACCAATACAAGATGGGATTGGGGGTGTGTGCTTCAGACTGAATTAACTCTATGGAGACTGAACTAATTGCAGGGGTCCTCAGCAACCATCCCATGATCCACACTTCTGAGTGGTGCTCTGTCCTATGCCTGGTGCAGACGACCCTCAGTCAAACAACAGAGCAGAGTCATCTTGGACCGTCACAGTCCATAGAGCCCCATAGATTACTGAGAACAGAGTTAGCCTTATCCACATTTGGATTCCAAAGTGTTTGTTTTAGAAATGCAAAAATCAATTTCAATTCAAGAGGACTTATGTTTCCCCACACAGAGATCATACATGCTCAGCTTTGGAGAGCTATTGACTACTTACAACTGCCCCAGAGTCACCTATCTTAGGCTACTCTCAGACCACACTGTGGGTGTCAGCCCCACCCCTCCTTTCCTCTGTATACAGGTCCCCGAATTGACCTACTGTTCCCTTTACCTGATGGATCATCCTTATTCCAATTCCCAGATCAACACTGAGATGTGAAAGGCAGCATCTAAATAGCCTAAAATCCCACCACGGTTGGGATCAGCATTGGCTGCCTTGCTGAGCTGAGACCCAAGTGTTCAGTGTTAACCCCTGCCTCCTCTGTTGTCAGGATCAGGAGCTGGCAGGCCTGGGATAGTCACATAAAAGTGGTAAGAGTGGTGGTTATAATCATAGCCAACACCTAAACATGGCTCACTGTGTCCTAAGTGCCTTACACACGTAAGCACATTTAAGTTCTCCCACTAACACCTATGTCGTGGTTGCTCCCTGAGAGCTCCCTGCCCTCTTCTCCAGGCCCCAGGTCCCAGGCCACTTTGATTCTCTACTGACTGCCCAATTCTCTTGCTTTTCCTATTTCCTCTTCTAGGACTAACAAGCTGCCCCTGAGCCCCAATTTGAGGGCTATGAACAGTTACCCATGGAAAGGACTCCCAATAATGACTGTATTGTCTTCTTCATGGTTTCTAAAACCCCTCTATGCAGAGTCTTTGCTAGAGCCAGCTCCCTGTTATTGGAATTCCAACGCTCTCTGCTGTGTGAGTCTTGGCTGTTGTGGCCTGTTTGGACACTAAGCTTCACAAGCCCCAACACACCCATGTTTGGTGGTTGTAGGTCCCACACCAGGTCTTTACTGGATGCCTTAGGCCAGAGTCTGGAAGAAATAACCATGAGATGTCGAGACTGTCCAACAATGAGTTCCTTTGGCTACCTCCATAACTAACACGCATTGGATGTGATTTAAAACCAACTCAATTTATACCAATAATGAAGAAAGTGACAGTGTGGTTCCATCATGGATATTACAGATTTGATTTTGAAAATTTGTAAGAAAGAATAGACTCAGTCTATATGAATCTGATGTTTAAGAACCTAAGAGATAATGAAAGATGGCTGGGAATTTAAGACGGCGCTTTGGGATTGTGTTTTGTTTATTTTTGTCTGTCTCCAGCATCCTGAATTCTAACAGTCTCTGATAAATAGCATGCCAGAATATGATTACAGAGCAGACATTGCTATTACATGGTGCAGTTGTCAACTGTGCAGCCGTTACTGCCAATGTTCAGGGATGCATAATAATGAGAGTAGAAAGAACATGGATAATTAAGACTTAAAGAGAATTCAATATCATTTTTAAGCCATTTGGTTTCTCCCACACCTAATCTTGTCTCCTAACTTACAGAAGCACAGACTACATTGAGCTGTACCTCTCCTTTGTACTCATACCCACCCATGGTGGCCAGAGAGAGGACTGATTTATAAAATCATCAAAAGACAGAGTAGTGAAAGAAAAAAAATGGAGAAGCCTTGGGTAATCCACGGCCTGATTAATCATGCCTGGGTGACAACGAGTGAGAGGTAATACATTTATATTTTCATGATAGGTTCATCTTTAGGGGCCAAAATCATCCAGGTATCAGCTAATCAGTGCCTGGATAATTAAGTGTTGGAGGAACTTCGGTGTGGTTCCAAGAAGAAATCTTCTGCTAAGGGGGAAATGTCAAATTTAATGTCCCCCAGGCTCCTATTTTACTGTCTAAAGCTTGTCCCGGCTGTGACTTTGGATTAGATGTCTTTGCTCAGACTTCTTACCTGTACATGTGGCCTCATGATCGCCATCAGACACCGCTCTGCAGAGAAGGAGATGCTGCATATGATGAGAGGGGATGAGCATCAGTCCCCAGAGGTGACAAGCTCCTTCTCCCCACCCCCATCTCCAGTGAACTTCAGAAAGGACTCACGGATTCTCCAGGTCCCTCCGTTACTTGTCAAACTGCACATGAGCATCTAATTGCTCCTCTCTGCAGAAGCATAACTCATACAGTGGGGTCCTATGAATCAGGCTCTTGCAGAGGAGGGAGTGCAGACCTTCTAGTAATGTCCTTAATACCCTGATGCTGAGATCTTCTCAGGGTGGGGTAGAGACAGCAAGAACAAACTTCCTTTTATGCAGAGTCCTGCTGGAGAGATGCCTTACAAACCTGCTCTTGTTCAACTGTCCAGGAGAAGAAATTACAAAAGTTTTCTCAGTCATTAACAATAATCAACTGTGACACTCTTGGGCAGGATATGAAGTCCCCCTCTTTAATGACTTCCAGAAGCTGTTCAACCTCCTTCCTGGGGGAAGTGTCAAGCTCTCTCTCTCGGTTGTGTATTTAGGATCTCAAAACCCACTTGCACCAACTTACTTTCAGATGAGTTTGCAGTGAATGGGCACTTGTGCATGTGGCCTCAGGCCAGGTCTCAGCACAAAAGGACCATCCAGGACAATGCTGCTCTGGAGCTCAGCACCAGAGCTGGGGAAGGGGTGAAGCTGGTATTGAGCCCTTGTGAACTGGCTGCAGGTCACTGGAGCTCACACGCAGCCAGAATGCTGGGGGAGGGGAAAGTTAGGGTACCAAGGCCCCCCAGCTGAGATTAGAATGTCGCCAAATCATCTTCCACATTTTAGCAGGATCCCTCTCTTGATTGATTGATCGATTGGATGACTCTACAAATCACCTCGTCACCAAGTCCAAATTCCAGCAAATCACCCATTCATAGGGCTATGTGGCCTAGCCCTGTGGCATAATCTAACTAAGCAATTCCTACTTGTTTGCATCTAGAATACTTTTTTCCAAACAGAAGTATCAATTTTCCTTATTTTGTTTATCTTCTAACTCTTATTCTTTCTTATGGAAACACAGAGTTTTATTAACTGAAATATTCTTTGTGTTGCTCAAACCAAAAATCTTGGACTCATTCTTGACTTCTTGCTTTCTCTCAACATCCACGTCTATTCTACTGGGACATTCTACCGCCTCGATCTTCAAAACATATTTGGATTTTGATCACTCCTCCGCCTCTGCTCCAAGCCACCAGCCTCTCTCACGGAATCTGCTGTCTCCGTTTCCCTGCCTCGTTAGTCTATCCCATACACAGCAGCCAGAGGGATTCTTTTTTTCTTTCATTTATCATTTATTTTTATTTTTTCGGACAGAGTCCTAGGCTAAACCCCATGTCCTACCAAGTAGAGGTGCTTTGTGTGAGGTCATGTAACTGCCCAGGCAGAGTTGAAAAAGGGTGACAACCTAGCCTGATGATGTAGAAATTTCACATGATGCTGTTTTCTAAATTATATGTGTTCTCACTTTAATTGTTGTGATATGTATTTACGTGTTGATATCTTGCCTTGATAACAAAAGAACTCAAAGTAGCTGACAATGAGATATACTACACAGCAAAATAAAATTTGGGGAAATTGGGCAAATGAAAATAAGGTAGAAAAAGGATGCAAATCAAGAGGTTAATATAGAAAATGTATGCTTTCGAAGCCTTAAATACCAGCAAGTGGCTGACTACAAATTTAATTTCAAGCTTTCTAGCAGCCAATGAGAGAGAGAGAGAGAGAGAGAGAGAGAGAGAGAGAGAGAGAGAGAGAGAATATCAATTTTATGATTTGCATTGTCCATAAGATAAAAATAAATAAGTTGTCTAGGAGGAGCATCCAGGTGATAATGCCAGATAAATTCTCCTTAGTATCCTCACAGGGAGGACGTAGTAATGCAGGATTAACACACTCAACAGCATCTTCCACTACTCACTGCGGAGAAGGACAGTGGGTGGGGTGGGCCATGGGGCAAGGGGTTTTCGCCCCGTAGGTAGGAGAAGGAGGCTGCTCAGCAGTGCTTTGACCCTCCTTATTTATTTCTGTCTTTCAGCCAGGATTTTAAAAAATCTTCTCCAAGTCTGACGCTGGAATAAAAAACTACTTTTCATTAATGTAGCCCTTTGTTCATGAAGCCAGGTTACAAATGGGCTTGCTGTAGGCTCTAGGTTTGTGCTGAGAATCCTTTGTATTAAACCGAGGGGGAGATGTGTTTGTTAGTCAATTATTGACTAGGAAAGCCTCAGGTTAAAGAAACGAGCTATCCGAGGCGCTGGAGTCTATCACTACAGGAAGAAAATGGCATTTTCGTGCCAATTCACTTCAGTTTAGTTCAAGAGACATTTATTTGGAACCTAATATGTGTTAGATACTGTTAAGCTAATGCTATGAAGATTAATAAAACCCTGTCCCTGCTATTGCGTAGGTCCTAATCAGAGGAGACAGAGAGGCAGACCCAATAATCCCAGTCCAGGCTGTGCCGACTCTCTGGATTGGGATTATAGTGCAGGTCACTCTGGCAGCAAAGTGAAGGGGCCTCTAACTCTGCCCAAATGGACCAGAAATGTGACACAGAGGAGAAGATCTGTGAACTGAATCTTGAAGACACTTCCCCCAACAACCTGTCCCCAATCCCCAAGAAATAAGCAAAGTATGTGAGAATAGTATGGGCATTGTGTGCATGCACATATATGTGTATACGGGTTTGGTTGGGGTGAAGGAGCATTGCAAACCTAGGCGACAACGTATGCAAAAGCAAGGGAACAGGAAACCGCAAGCGACTTGGTATATCACTGAAACCGAAGGCTGCAGGCGGAGAGTCACAGGAGATTCGTATGGAGAAGCACCCAGAGGCCAGGTCACGAAAGGAGCTTGGACTGTTTGTAAGCAACGAGGGGCCACTGGAGTGATCTAAGTGCAGGAGTGACATGATCCTATGTACATTCTCTGTCACCCCTGCGGTGCTATGTAGGAAGGACTGAGGTTGGCAGCCAGGATGGGATGCGGGAAGAGTGAAGACGTGGAGGCTGGCTAGGATGTCGCAGTGGTCCATCAGAGAGGATGGGGCCTGGAACAGGACAAGGACAATTGGAAAGAGGGGCAAGGCATCGTGTTGAGAATCACTAGAAGAAACATTAACAGAATTTTGTAATCTACTGTGTGAGAGGTGAGGGAAAGGAGCCTAAGACGTGTCTCCTCTTTCCAGCGGGCGATGACGGGGACGTGCGAATTCCTGCCCTGCACCTGTAAATAGGCTTCTTTTCAGACAGACGTTGCCCCCCACACCCAATTCCATAAACACCCTTGACACCCTAGCGTTGTGCTCCCTGCTCCCTGAGTTGCGATGCGGTTTATCCCCCACTTCATCGCCTCTAGGTAGGAGGCAGTGCTCCTGCGTGGGAGGCGTTCACGAGTCAGAAGCAGGGATCCTCGGTTTCACCTGCACTGCTGCTGAGTGCCAGTGACATCTGTCTCCACAGGTCACCAACTCTCTGTGCCTCAGTTTCCTCCTGCCTACAAGCACAGGCCTTGGAGTTTCGCAAGCCCTGTCCATCTGTCCAAGAGTCAATGTGAGGACCAAACACGGTCGGTGCTTTGTTAGACAATGTTTTTTAAAATACGTGGACTATGCAAAGGTGAGACACTGTTGTTATGGTTACAGGAGGGGAAAACAAAGGATGGTAAGGGAGGGACCTGGGAATGCAAGAGAAGTTGTGCAGAGCCCAGAGAACTTTTTAATTGCGCCCCTCCTTCTTTCCGTTTTCTTTCAGCAGGCAACGAAAAACATAGAAATATGACCATGGAGGTGATGCCAAATTCAATACTCGTAATGTCTATTCAATACTCAGCAATACACGTACGATACTGCAGATGGTCGTGGGATGAGATGGTCTCTTTCCAATAGTTCCAAAGGGGAAAACAAAATGTTATAAGACAACGGCCGGTCGTTTGATGCATCCTGATTGTTTAAGTAATATGAGAGTCAGCAATCATGTGCAAATTAAAACATAATTATGCACGCAGACCACCTAGGATTAAGTAACATTTCACAGATGCATGCTAAATTACTAAACACCCTCTGAAATAAATTATGACCATGATTTGCTATTTCTCCGAGAATATTGTTACTTTAAAAAGTCAAAGTACAGAGATATGTATTGCTTAGTATGTTAATAGCACACACGTGATAAGAGGTTGTTGCTACAAATTAGGGGGTGTGGTAGCTACTAAGCAGTCATGTTACCCCACAGGGTCAGCAAACAATTTATGTAAATGTGCATCAACAGACACGTTATCCAACAACATACCATTCCTCCCTTGGCAATGCAGACCGTTTCGCTCTGAGGTAGCAGGTCTCAGTTTATCTGATCTAATCAGTGCCACCTCATCCTAATCCCTAGCTGCGAGCAAGTATGTATTTCCGTATTCCTGGTGTGAGCTGTCCAGCCGGATGGTGGCTGTGGGCAGAAGGGTCAAGAATGCGGTGGTGTTGCACCTAGTGGTCCAACACTTGGGAGATGAAAAGAGACTGAGCTGTGTGACGACATACATTATAAAGTGGACCAGGGGTTGATTCCTCACCGTCACCATTCCTTGGCACCCCTCATCAGTCCCACAAAGCTGGGCGACTCCAAGGGAGAGCGGACCCTAATGGCAATGTCCTGGGGCCATTTTGTGAACCGTGGCCCTGAGATCAGTCTTCTTTTCTATGCTACCCCCCAGACTAGGCAATTCCCACCATCATCCTCATCTCTGTCGTCCCCCTCTTATCACAGGGCCAGGCACACAGTAAATAGTCGATGCATATTTGCCAAACAAAGGAAATCTGAAAACAAGTAAGATCCACGTCCTGGTCTTGAAGAGCCCTTGTTGCACGCTGGGGGTTCCTACTGGAGCCCAAGCTTGTGTGAGGTCACACTTCTACTTCTATGTCAGATGGCCTAGACATTTACCGAGGAGGGAGACAGTGTGTGAAGACTGTTCTCTCTGTCATTTCGTATTCATGAATAAACTTTCATTTTTTACATGATTTAAGCTTTTTCTTTCTTTCATTGTCTTGGGAATGAGCCATTAGTCAATGGTGAAGTGAACAAATTATCAAGCATTTATTGAGTGCTAACTGGGTGTAGAGCTCTGAGTTAAGTACAATTGAATTTTTTTTCTTAATTACAATTTCAGCTGGGAAGATTAAAGCGATACAAATGAAGTAATTTGGAAACAATAATAAAATGGCATGTGTTTTTAAATGATCACAAAATATATGTATAATTTATACACTGTTTACTTCCAAAATTATTTTAATCAATGTACAATAAAACACATACATGCAGAAAATAATTGAAATAAAAACAACAGGTCAAGACCAAGAAAGTAAAACAGAAAGATAATTATGCTCTAAATTTAAGGATATGTGGTTGATTCCACCAGCATGGGGGAGGGGGCTTTAAGATTCCCAGCAGCCACAGTGATAAAAGAAAAGGAGCATTCTGGAGTCTAGAATCTTTGCAATCACTTAAGGGGAAGCATTCTATTTTGCCAAGAGAAGCAAACATTTTCCTGATGTTAAATCCTAAGAGGAAATTTATAGTGTGGATCATTGTATCAGGGACATTGAACAACATAATGGACAATATCTTCCACAACAGTTTTTAGAGAAAATGTGGAAATGTTCTTCATTTGGCTGATTCTTAAAATGGCCTTCCATAAAAGTTGTGGGCATCATAACCAGCACGACTCGGTGGAGATATTTCTGCAGGGAATGAAGTTAATATGGTCCAGGAATATAGCTTTCTGAACAGCCAATGAGACTCAGGGAGAAAATTTAATTATCATTAAGCAGTAAGTGATTGGCATATACTTTGATCTAACTTAAAATTTACCAGTTATCTCAACTAAGCTTTTGTCTGGAGCTAAAAAGCAGTTGCTTTAGTGCTGGATAGTAGCAAACACTAGAACATTGAATGATGAGAGAGCCATATGCTTTAGATATCAGACAAAGCTGGTATTTTGATATGAAAGTTAAGAAACCTGATAATTTTTCTTGTGTGGACTAAGGGCCACAAAAAGGGCTTTGGACAGGGACAAATTTTTCCTAATGCCCAGGTGCCAATGCAAGAAGGTCGGTTTGGGGTAGCATATTAAGGGGTGAACATGTTTGGGGCAGGGCAGTGAAATAAAGATATTCCAGTTGCATATGATCATGCAACCACCCCGCCCCCCCGCTTCCCCTCCGCCCTCATAGCTCAGGTTTCTGCAAACTTCCCACCTCATGGCCACTGAAGGGGCTCCCATCTGATTCAGGTGGATACTCTGTTCAAATGTTCCTCAGGACCTTGGGACCAACTTTGCATCTGGATTTGACTGCACCGACTGGGTTGCTTTTACTAGAAGCTCTCCACACAAACAGTGCCATCCTTAAATGTGGGCAGAGCACCAAGCTGCCAGGACAGCATAGTCTGCTGGCACAGCAGGAGCACAGCCAGGTAGAATCCCTGCTGCAAATAACTTCTCAATGGCCCATTATAAAGCTTCCAGCTCCATAGCTAGAGACGCACTGTTTGGGCTTCCTATCTTTAAGATGTTCTATTAAAATACTCAGTAGAGAGAGCAGAACTTTAATCTTCTACCAACCACTCATAGAACCAGAAGGGCCATAGATATTATCTGATCCAGAGATTACAAGCGGATCACCTACAGGCCAAATTAGGCCTGCAGATGTGTTTGCCTGGTCTGAAGAGCAGTTTGGAAGTTCTGGGGTGGCTGATCTTAGGGCAGCCAGCAGTCAGCTGGAGTGGACTAGCCCCTGCCCCTTAGTCCTGGCAGGGTTTCTCCACTCGGCCCCAGTCCCCACCCCTCCCTACTGTCTTCTGCCAAGCCCAGTTCATCCATTTATATAACCCGTCTCATCTTGTGGTCGTTTGAGTTTAATTCTTCTTGATCCAATAAGTTCCATTTATGTCCCAAAGAGGGGAAGGGACTTGCTCAAGGTCACATATCTGGTTAGTGGCTGAGCCAGGAGCTGACCCCACCTTCCCAGTCTCCCAGCTCTCTCCTTTGCAGACCTAAGCTTTCAGCAGGCAGGATGGGGCAGGCGCCAGCAGAGGCCGGCCCCTGAAACAGGAAAGAGGAGTCAGGAGAGCACCAAAGACAGGCTTCCCACCGCTCCCACAGTGTTGCTGTAGGCTGGCTGGCTCTGCCTGCAATAACACTGTACGGCATCCTCCAGAAAAATCGATCTGTTTAAAACAGCAACTGATTTCGCCCTGGGTGAAAATGTTTGGCATATGTAAAAAAGGGAACATTGTGTTTTCTTGAAAGCTCTTCCTAACCTATGAACAAGCAGAATTGCTCGCTGCACACACACGGAAATTGCTGAAGTGTATTTTCTTGGAGGGGAGGCACAGACTTAAAATTTAGGAAAGTAGGGTTTTGTTTAATTCTTTAAGAGCCTTTCTTTCCTCCACATAATACCTTTCTTTGTTATAGTATTCAAAAATACGTTTGTCACTATTTTGTGCTTAAAAAAATAAAAGCTCATGGTTTCGGGTTCTCTTTCAGGAGAAAGGAGCAAAGTAAGGGAGGAGGGAGGCCGGAGGAGTCACGGCAGAACATTTCCCAGCTACTAAGCACCAGAAGGAGATAACAGGCAGTGTGTGAAATGCCAATTATGACGGTAACAGTAATGAAAACAGTCCCACCCGTGGTCCCCACTGTGCTTGGGAAAGCCTCAAGTCCTGGGCAGCTGTGAGCGCCTTCAGGGCTCAGGTGTTTTTGGCAGTGGAGCCTCCCTTACCCGGAAGCTGTGTGATTCCAGCGGTGCGTCAGGAATAAGAAGCCCCAAAATAGCCCCCAAGGGGAGATGCTCCATGAGACCCTTTGCTGCTGTGCTGATTGGCAATGATTTCTTCTCTAAAGCAGAACCGCTGGTTCCCCAACCTTGCCCACTTCCATCTCCTCAGCCGGGTTCAGCGCAGGTGGCAGGAGCTTTGCTCACCTGTCCCGCTTTTAGAGTGCCCTCCACCCCCCTCACCTTGAGGTTCTCTTCTCCCCGAAGCCATTCCTGATCCACTGCACGTCCTCCCATCAGAATTATGTCTTACTTCCTCTCCTCGCTGCGAGCTGTTGCTTGCAATTCCTTTCTGGCACTTATTTTATTCTGCCTGGTTTTATGGCCGTGGTGTAGCTGTCACCATCCCTAACTAGATTGTGAGTTCCTTGAGACTGAGGACAATGCCTCAGCTATGTTTACATCCTTAAACCCACAGAGCTTTCTGTCTATAGTAAGTACTCCATAGGTGTTTCATGGATATAAGACTCTGCTTTTAAAAAATGAGCTGCTTCGCTGGAATGGGAAGGCCCCGTGTGATACCAGCCAGGTGACTGTAAGTTAATTATGGGAACACAGCCTCAGGCTATCCAATCAGTTTAAACGACGGAAGGGGACAGCCAGGGCCCCGTACCACCCATCAGTACACCATCACAGGCAGCCGGTGGCTGGGCATCCTGTCTAAGAGACTGAGATGGGCCCATTTTAGTTCTGGCCATTTCGGATTTTCTCCCTTTCTTCCTCTGTCTCTGAGGAGGGAGCGTCTCTTGCTCTGACAGTTCGCTCCTTCTCACTGCATCCACCTGGCCTCCCCTCACTCCGTCCTCCACTCTTCATGCACGTGTGTTCTAGAAGCTTCTCTACTCGGCATTCCTCACGTTCACCTCTGCATTCTCCTGCGCTGTTTCCTCTGCCTAGAAGGTGTTTCCCTCATTATTTTTTTTGGACTGGTAAAATATTATGACTTCCCCATGTTAACGTAAGTTAAGATGATAAAAGAGTAATATTTAATATTAAAAATAAATAGAGCGAATCATGCAGGCAAGTAGAAATTTTTAAAAAACAGTGCTTCTCAAACTGGGATCAACAGAACCATACGGAATTTTTAAATTTTGTGCTTTGATTTTGATATCTGCCTTTACAGTATTACAGCTTTACACTCACAGAGCCAGGCCCAGGCTTTGGGGACCAAGAGACACAGCTGTTAGAAAAGAGCCTTTCCCAGGCAGAGGGTGCAGCCTGTTCTCCGAGGGGAGGGTCACCCTGGGGC
This sequence comes from Indri indri, assembly GCA_004363605.1. Taxonomy (NCBI): domain Eukaryota; kingdom Metazoa; phylum Chordata; class Mammalia; order Primates; family Indriidae; genus Indri; species Indri indri. The sequence goes on along the minus strand of RJWJ010000377.1, from coordinate 123,352 downwards.
GAGGGAAGGAATGGGTACCAGATGGGAATGGTCAGACACGGAGAGGAACAGAGAGGCTTTGCCCTAAGGGAAGTAATTCAGACACAATAAAGATTTTTAGATATAATATAAGAAAACTGTGAATGTTTTAATATGATCGAAAAAACTAGATAAAATAATATGAAATGTAATACATATTATGGATATTAAAAAGGTAATCGAAGAACTATTTTAGAAAAATCCTAGGTCTGTCAGGGCAGCAGCTCACCCCTGTAATCCTAGCACTCTGGGAAGGCCAAGGTGGGAGGATTGCTTGAGCTCAGGAGTTCAAGACCAGCCTGAGCAAGAGTGAGACCCCGTCTCCACAAAAAACAGAAAAATTAGCCAGACATGGTGGTGCACACCTGCAGTCCCAGCTATTTGGGAGGCTGAGACAGAAGGATCGCTTAAGCCCAGGAAGTTTGAGGTTGCTGTGAGCTATGATGACACCACTGTACCCAGGCAACGGAGTAAGATTCTCCTTCACGAAAAAAAAAAAAAAAAAAATCCTAGGTCTGGTCAATGTTCAAGCAATAGATAATCCCTACATTATATAAGTTGTTCTGGAAAACAGAAAAAAAATATGTCCAACTTGTTTCATGAGGTTAATATTATTGAGACTAAAACTGGATAAGGGCAGTACAAAAACAAAAGTTATAGGTTCATTTCACACATGCACACAGAAGCAAAAATTCCAGATAAAATATTAACTAACTGAATACAACAGTGAAATAAAACAGTTAAAAGAGTATAACAAACTAAGAATTATCCCAGGAAAGAATGGGTAGTTTAACTTCAGAAATCTGTTCTAAATCACTCTATTCATGGATGAAAAAGAATAATTATACTATTACTTCGATATATTCAGAAAGAACATTCAGTGAAATACAAGTCTATTTATGATTTTAAAATAACTTTCAGAAAACTAAGAATAGAACTTTCTTAACCTGATATAGGCTACACTATATACTAAACGCCTAGAGCAAATCTCATGCTTTTAAACTAATAGATTAATAATATGCATAGGTGAGACATATTTGTCACCTTGAGTTAGGAAAACACTTTTTAAAAAAGACTTAAGGAGCACAGATGACAAAGTGAAAAATTAGTAGATTAAACTACATGTGGAGGCTAGAGCTTCTCCATCTTGGATGCTAATCCACCACGTTGACTTCCAATTAACGCTCTACTTTATCTATTGTTGCCCTGACCCTGACCCTAAGTCTTACCCTTAGGTAAATTCATAAAGCATTCCTGCCTCTCTCTGCGGGGTCCCCTACACATCCCCTCCCTATGGTGTGTGAGCCCTGGGTCTTGGGGTGATGGAGCGGGATCTACCATTCGTCTCATCTCCCCACCGCCCAAGACCTGGCTTCTGTTTGTAAGTGCCTATCAAATGTTCCTTTCTGACAAACTGGTTATTCAGCCTCTCAGCTCCCTTGGACTTTGGGGGTAGGTTTGCATAGACCTGCCCACCACGAACAAGCCATCAAAATTAAGGATTTCTATGCATCGGTGGTCATTAGAGACAACATTCACAGATAAATTACAAACTTGGCAAAGATTTTTCAATGTATAAAACCGTTAGAAATTACTATCTGTGTTACAAAAACATTTCCTGCAAAGAAACAAGAAAGGAAACCAGGTAGAAAAGTGAGCAAAAGCTATGGGTAGACAATTCACAGCAGGAGAAAGAAAATAGGCTAAGGCTAAATCGTCAAAGAGATGGTCGATCTCACTATTAATCGAGAAAGCAATGCCAATGGAAACAACGATGCAATACTTTACACCTATCAAGTTGGCAATCGTTTGAAGTCCCCACTGTCAGGGAGAAGAAGGCAAACCTGACGCATTGCTGTTGGAGGTGTCAAGGGCCCAGGAACTCTGTGCTGTGAAATTGTCCACATGAAGGTATTTTACAACCACCAGCCCCGTTCCTGGAGATACACTCTAGTGAAACTTTCACATGAATCTTTGGGAGTATTTGCCACAGCTTTGTTTGTGTCAGCTGGAAATTGGAGTCAACTAGGTGTTCCTCCCTAGTAGAGGAGATGATTAAAACGTAGCCGATGCGTAGCCTGACCCTGCGTGCACAGTTAGAAGGATGTTCAGAAGTCCACTCGGCAGCACCGGCAGTTCTTACAAACACACACAGTCAGTGAGAAAAGCGAGAAACAGAGAAAACTCTGTTGCTCAATATTGTTGATGTAAATGAAACCCGAAGCACAAAACAACACTAGATATTTTATTTGAAAGCGAAACTTAAAAAGCAGCTGTCCAAGGACACACACCCCAGTGGGCGCTTACAGGGCTGGAGGGCACTGGGAAGGCAGCGAATGAAGGAGAAAGATTGACATGGAAAAATGCGAGAGAGTGGTCCCGTACTGACAACTTGGGATAGTTGGCTGTGACTTGAAGGGATGTAATTAATTCAACTTCATGTGTCTTCAGTTTACAGGAAAAAAAAAAAGACAAGTGTTGGAAACATTGGTTTATTATATAACATATGCAGACATCTCAAAGTCAGAAGAACTGGCGCTGTATTACCCGACAGTCAGATTTGATATTCACTTTGTAAGCAGAGATTTATTCTGAGCAAAATGATAGAATATCATATTAAATGGATGTTATTAGTGTGAATGTGGTTTTTTTAGTTCTGATTTAACGTGTGAATTTACTTTGTTCTATAGTCGCATAAGATTTCCAAGTACTAGGACCATATGCTGGTGAGTGCTGCAAGAGTCCTCGAGGTCAGGGTCCCTCTTGAGGAGGGTGGGGCGTGTGCACAGAAGCCCCTTGAGCACTGCGAAGGAGTGAAATTCGAAATGTGACTATTGTAACAGGTGTTAGCATCGCTGCTTCTCCCATCATCGTTAGCGAAGAGCCAGCCACGGCCTGACAGGAGTGACTTGCTCCGGTCCTTCCCCGAGTAGGGGCAGTGCGAGCCTCGCACCTCACCCATGCCCTGGGCTGTCAGGAGACGGGAACAGAGAGGTCTAGGAGAGGCTGGTCACCCTTTGGTCCTGTGCTGTCACTCAAGGAACAATGAGGAGACTCATGAAGGCCAGGTGAGGAGAGGCCTGTCCCGGTGGTTTGTATGGCCACACACGTTGTGCTGCCCAAAGGCTCAGCCCTGGGGTCGAGGGTGCGGGGACCCAGCAAGGGCTCTGCTCATGGAGCCATGCACCCTGTGCAGAGGCGGCAGACAGAGCACACTGAGGCATCAAGCCACAGTCCATCTGCTCAGCAGGGCACCTTTTAAAACTCCATCCTTACAGAGGGAGAGGAAGAGGAGACGAGGAGGGTTGGAGGGGGTGTGTGTGTGCGTGTGTGTAGGGAGTTCAACCGTTTTCTAATTTGCACCAAGCCTTCATCAGCTTGCCAAGCTCTATGCCACCCCTGTGCCAGCCCTGAGGTGCTCCACAGAGCAGCGATGACCTTGTCCGTGCGGTGGGGCGGGCAGGGGAACCTCTGCCAGCTAATTCAGGGCAGCCGTCAGCTGCCAGGCAAATAGAGTTTTCAGTTCCTGCTGCCTGGACCTGGGTCTGAACCAGTGCCGCCTCGGTAAGGCTCTCCCAACTGCAGGCATTCAGCCAGCTCAGCCCGGCTCCTGCCTGCGGTTTGGTCCTGACCAGAGCGCCTGCTTGGGCTGCTGTTCGCCGAGGTGCTCTGTTCCAGCACGTGCCCGAGTGGGCTTGAAGCTGACTCGCTCCACCGCCCGCGCACTCTCCTATCCCGATTAGCCGAGGCTGGGGGTGGGAGTGTCACTGGAGGAGATGCAATGGGTCCCACGGTGTGACGGCTCATAAAAGAGAGCTGTCGGTCACATCGGCCCTGTGCTGGGAGCTGGCAGAGGCGAGGAGATGAGGACTGCCGGCGTGGGGGTGTTTTCCAACTGAGGTTGCACGTGACTGGGTTGGTGTGAGGTTTTGCGTTACATGTGGTTGTGTGAGCTTGAAGCTGTGTGTGTGTGTGGTGCATGCATGTGATTGCACGTAAAAGGATGTAAACATGGTCGTGCATTTTTATGATTGTGAGTGTGGTTGTGTGTTTATTGTGTGTTTGTTGTAGGAGGCTGTGCATATTGAGTACAGAAGCGAGACAGAGAGACAGAAAGCTTGAGGAAGAAGTTAGAGAGAGGAAGATATAGGAGGTAAGGAAGTAGGTCCAGGAAGGAAGAAGAAAAGGTGCCAATGGAAAGATGGAATGATTAAAAGAAAGGGGGCGAGCCTGTCCTTTAGAGGTGATGGTTCTCAGAAGCAGAGGCCTAGAACATTCTCTACCAAATGGAGTGCAGGAGGGGATGGAGAGAGGAGAAGCAACAGCAAACCCGCTGCCCCCACGTGGGCGCCCGGCAGCACTGCAGACTGCGGCTCAGGCGCTAGGTGGCGTGTCACTGTGTCGGGTGACAATCCCAGGGCTCAGGGCCCAGTTCCAGGACTCTCACTCTCAGCCGACTCCTGGTGAGGCGAGGCCCCGGAACTCAGCGTGTGTAGCCAGGGCTGCCGCGCTCCCGCCCCACACGGCCCATCAGTGCTCAGCTGGGCGGGACTCAGCTCCCAGCAGCCGGACCCTCCGCCCCGCCAGGCCCAGGCTCTCAGCCCCCGGGGTCAGGGCCAGGCCGGGTAGGATGGAGGCGCCGCCTCCCTCTGAACTCACGGGGAGGAGAACCGAGGCACAGGGCAGTTAAGCAGGTTCGCCAGAGTCTGTTCGCTCCGCACACGTCCTGAGTACACGGAGGGGCGGAGCTGGGGAGGCAAAGTCTCCGGAGGGGACCAGCGCTGTGGGTGGGTGTTGGTCCCGTGTGCTTCCCGTGGACTGGCGGGAAGGCCCGGCATGACCTGTGCACGGGGCAAGGTAAATCCCCATGCCGCCCACCCCACCTGTGGCTTGGCTGCTGGACCTCGGGCTGCGATGGCCGGGTCAGGAACAGGACAGTCACAGGGGAGGTGCTGAGGAGCTTGCAGGAACCTTCCATCCAGCAAGGATCGTATTCTCAAGTGGTCCCAGTGGCCGGAACTTTTTCAGAGCCGATGTCCAAGATCCGGCATTCCCTCCCCCTCCTCCAACCGTTTACACAACTCACGCCTGTGGCTGGGGCAGACAGACTTTACGATAAACACATATCCATTGATTCCCTGAAAACAGGCTCACAAATAGGGATTTCTCTTCCCTTCAAAATCGATACTAGCAGACAGAATTTCTCCTTCACTCTCTTGCCCGTCCCTGGAGCCCGTTTCAGGAAACAGAACCACATTAGCGGAAGGGAGGGAAGAAAACCAAGGCCAAGCACTGACTGTGCTCAGGGTCCTGGGCTTCCGCGCAGGGTTCTCGGGCTCTACTGAGCTGAGCTAGACCCGAGGAAGCGGGCAAACGTTCAGCGAGGGCATCTCAAGCTGAGCCACACTCCCAGGTAGAGAGAAGAAGAGGAAAGAGGCTGGGGGTGGAAGCCATCCCTGCCTCTGCTCCCCCCAGCTCCGCTTCCGCAGATGCCGAGCATGACCCTAGAGGCCCCAGCAGGCAGCTCAGGCCTCAGCTGGGCAGAGCTGGCTCAGTGTGACGCTCGTCCCTGGCCCAGGAATCCTGGCTTCCCCCAGAAGGCTGCATGCAGCACACGCAGGTGATTGGCAGGGGCTGAAGGCCGGGGGAGGAGCAGCGGATCAGAACCCTGCTGGAACGGATCCCTCCAACTCATCACGGATGAAGGTCTCTGCCAAGGAGGAGCGTATCAGCCAGGAGCAAGCTGCTTTTAGAGACCCTGCGTGCCAACGTGGGTAGGGAGAGCCGGGAAGAGCCAGGTGACCAGGCATGCTGTTCTGGGAAGCAATGAAAATGATTCCGTTGATGAAAGGAAGTGAAAAGCTCTCGGTTAATCTTTTACTCATTTTCTTATCTATTTCTTTATCAAACATTTGTGTTTCTCGTGTGCCAAGTGCTACATCAGACACTGGAGATAAAAGGTAAAGAATTCCCTGTATCTTTTCAGGTCCGAAGTACTTTATAGCTCAGGGAGGAAGTCAGGCCCCTAAACAGGAATCGCCCTGTGAGCACGACCCTAACGGTGCAATGAGACCTGGGGTAGGGGGCACAAGTCTGCTGCAGAGAGTCCAGGACCCCTGACCCTAAGAGCTCCTGAGTACGTACTATGTGCTGAAACTCCACTAATGACAAAGATCATTCCACCCTCCTGCAAGGGACCAGTCTCCTGGGAAACCCTCTTAGTTTACGATGAGTGAATAAGAAAACTTGTAATGGTCGTATATTAATTTCTACAGAGTACCTGTCCTGTCTTGGGGGCACTGTATGCATGACCGAGCTCATGCAACCCTGAGAGGCAGGTATTTTTATTGCACTCATCATACGCCTGAGGACACCAAGAATCAGAGAGGTTGTGTGACTTGCCCCAAATGGACCGGGACAATTCTTGTGTGCAGCGCCCTTTCTAAGGTGGGACATTGCCCGGCTCCGTCTCTCTGGCCAGCTGTCAAGGAAGTCAGTGTTTTGCCTTCTGCCGCTGCTTTCCCAAGGACCTGCCAGAAGCGGTCGGGAATGGTGGCCAAGGGCAGCCGCCCTGTGCAGCTGCAGGAGCAGCTTTCTGGACGGGCTGTCATGGAGCCACGGCTCCCTGCCTCCCTGCCGACCCCTCTTGGGAACCTACCCTCAGGCCCCCAGGGAGGCTCTGGGCTGCACAGAGTGACACAGTCATTTCTCTCCGACGTCTGCCGCTCTCATCTCACCTCGTGGCCCGACGGCTTCAGAGAGCTCCCGGTGGCTGCCCGGTGCTCCTAACGCAGCGCTGCCAGAAACCGGGAGGCCAGGGCCATGCTGCCTGGCCTGCCCTCAGTGAAGCCGCTTTCTCCCACCGGCGGGAGGCAGGTCTGGCTGGGCCCGGGGTTGCCCCGACAGCGTGTTCAGTTCCCACACCTCTGGGACCGCATTCTGGATGCTTCGGGGCCCTGCTTTTGAATCAAAACTTGCCCAGCCCCCTGCTCTTCGCCACCCGGCTCCTGCTTCCTCCATGACCCTCCCACCCTGCTTCACCGTTCAAAAACCTGCCCGTCCTTCGAGGCCTGGACTGTGCAGCTCCTCCCCCGTGACGTCCTCTTCCGCTCCCCATCCTCTGTGCTGTCCCCACAAATGACACTTGGCACGGTCCGCTTCGTGTGGCCGCTCACGGCGGACAGCGCGTCTCCCGCAGGAGCCTGGAAGCTGCGACAGTGAGGACCACGCTTTACCTTCCATTTACACGCTGGCCCACACTTCCTGCTTTGTAAATACATCTGGAACGTGAGCTAATAGGAATCCAGGGAGTGAAACCCGCCGGCTTGTATGCGAATGCGTCATCCGTTGCTCTCTCACACACACGTCTCAAGCACCTACTATGTGCCGGGCATTATGCCATTGGCCGGGAACACGACGTTGAATACAGCCCTTCCTGAGAGGTTTCCAGGCTAGTTGGTGAGACGCGCAAGTCAACAGGCGATTCCGACACAGAAGCACCAAGAAGGCATCCTGCTTCCTGGCAGCCTCTCTCCCCTGAGGCCCTGCCCTCCCCCCTCCTGCCCGCACACTCCCGGTCAGACACGACTTTCCTGTACGCTGCAAAGGGCTCTGCCGCCCCAGCTGGTGGGAATGGAAGGGCGAATTGGAGGAACCGGGGGGGCAGCGCCAGTCTGCAGGTCAGCCGAGGAGACACGGTCTACCCGTCCCTTGCTTCTCAAAGAGTGGCCATGGATTGCACCGTTAGCGTCGCCAGGGAGCTTGTCAGAGATGCCGAATCTCAGGCCTCGCCCCAGACTTACTGAATCAGAAACGGAATTTTTAACAAGATCTCCAGGCAATTCATGTGCTTATTATTCACATTTTGAAAGCACTAGTCTAATCCATACTTTTTGACCAGTTTTAGTGGGAGCAGACTCAGGGCCCTCCCTTGCAGGAAAGGGGTCTGGGGGCATCTCTTGTGTACCATCTGCCCAAGAAATCTGCATGCGTGAGATTAACATACACAGCATCTTACCCGAGAAAAGACGTCAGGATGCGAGGCACACGGGGAGGAAGGGTAGCCCCGCATCTTTTGCTGGACCTCGGTTTTAGTGGTCCAGTGGCTTTCAGGTTAGCTGTTTGAGGAGAGATGTCTTGGGTCAGCGTCAGCCCCAGGGTCTGCTTCCTGCCAACTGCTGTGCCCCTGCGCCGCCACCATGCACGCAATCTGGCACCCCCACGGCAGGGAGGGTGCTTTCCTTAACCACGGCCATTTCGAGACTCGCCCGCTGGGTACTGGGAAGCGATCCACCCTGGCGGGATGCAGAGTGACTCAGCTGCCCTGGGACTCGCAAAGGGGAGAAGCAGATCTTGCTGGCAGTCACCAATATCGCCACCTGGCGTCTCAGAAAGAGTCAAGGACTTAGACCGGACACGGCTATAATGAGCGTAAGAATCACCATTTATTGAGCACCTACCATGACCAGCACTGCGCGAATATTACACACATTCTCTCTAATGATCTCAACAGCTCTACAAAGAAAGCAGCATCACCTTCCTTTTAAAATTGAACAGATGAGGTTGAAAGAGCAAGTGACGTACATGAGTTCGAACAGATGGCAAGAGATATGATTGAAATTTGAACTCAGTTTACCCCAAAACCTGCGATCTCCCACTGCCCCTCGCCTCCTTGGCCTGGAGTGCACAGCCTCCCTCCAGCCTGTTGGGCTGCTAGAAGGAAGACCAGCCTTACTCCTTAGTCAGAAGCCAGTGAGCACATCGGCTGCTGCCTCAGTTTCCCCATATTCTCCCAGCAGGCAGCAGTAAGTGATAGTTAATTATCTCATGAGGGACTCTGAACACACTGAAGAGATAATGACAGTAAAGCATTTGAAAGGTAAAATGCAGTAACCGTTATAATTACAGCACCGCTTCAGCTGGAACTCCCGTCTTCCCTGCAATCTGGAGTAAAAAACATTCACTGGGCAGGCCTGTTGCCAAGCACCGTGCCTGGTACTTAGTGTGGTCACTGAGCAAACGAATGAACATCTCAAAGCTTTCCTAACCCCACTCCTGGATCTGCTCTGAACCCACACTCCATTACCCACATCAAACAGGGGTGCCGTGCAGTGCTCAGCACCGTGGCATGACTTCACCCTCCGCAGAGCACAGCTGCACCAGGGTTCAGGGATAAAACAGCTAATCATTTTTTCATAAAACTCTAGGTGCTCCAGTCATAGGTCATGTAATTACCCACTTGGATTTTGTCCCAGTAGAAATCCAAGTTAAGGTTTTGTAAAAAGGCCCTGCAAGAGTGTTCATGTTAGCAGCCACCAGCCGAGCCAGGGTTTCCAGGGGGCGTCACCGTGTGGGCAGAGAGGCAACCTCTCAGATCTTGGCTGCAGAGTCAGAGCTGGCTGTGGCGAGAGGACTTTGGGTCGTGGGCAAGAGAAGCGGAGGAAAGGGTGGCTCCCGTAAAAAACAGCAATCGGAGCCGTTGGTTCTATGTTCTCAGAAAAAAATAACCCTGTGCTCTCACTGCATGGCTCCTGAGTGTCTCCAGCTCAGGGCCAAGTGCTCTCCTGGCATCTTGGTGCCAGCACTTGGCAGAGAGAGAATCCCAGGGCAGGACGGGGCGCTGCACTGTTATACCATGTGGCTTGCACCATGCCAGGCGGCCTGGCCGGGACAGGCCAACTCCACAGCCCGGCCTCCCCCTGCGCTCTCATCTCTCCTGCAGTCAGTCGGCCAACAGCAACGGGCACGCTGAGTTTCTGGAGTATTGGAAAATGTCTGTGTAGGCACTAGATTGAGGTCATGACGTTCATTTCACTTACGCTGTGACCTCCGCCAGTGCAGTATTTTGTACCTCCAGGGGCACAAGGCTGGTTACTTCATTAACCCCTGACAGCTGTCAAAGCCCATTTGGGGATTTCAATAACTTCAGGATCTAGGCATTTGGGGTCCGAGAACCTCAAAGCCAGGATATGAGGCCCGTGTGAAAAGCCAGGTGAACTCCTGGTCCTACTGTGTCCCACAGAAAAGAGTGAGAGAGGTCGGTAGCATCTGAACAACCAGAGGAGATAAAAAGTATTTTAATTCTAGGTTGGCAATTTGCGAGCTCAGAGAGTTGGTACAGAAGTTGTCAATCTGGTAATTATTCATACATTTACTTATTCTGCTGCCATTGGTCGCCAGCCCACCATGTGTTAGCCACAGCCCCACACAGGAGCTCAGTGCAGCAGAGACGAGTGACTGAGACCAGCAGGCCCAGGGTGCTGGGGACACAGAGGGACAGCCACGTCACTTTGGAGGCAGGGAAGGGTCCTAGAAGGGAGGACGATTGGGCTGAATTCCGAAGGACAAATGAAGTTAGGAAAGAACATGACAGGTTCAGGAAAACACAAATGGTTTCAGATGGAGAGATGGATTCGGGAGGTGAGGGTGGGAGGGTCTGGAGAGGGGAAGGACACAGCCACCAAAGGCTGTGTGCTGGGCTAAGGATTGTCACGCTGCTCTGAAATCTGAGGGGAGCCAGTGACAGTCTGAATGTGGGCAAATACGGAGTCGGGTTTGTATCTTGGGAAGACCACCCTGAGAGCGCTCCGTGAGGGGCTGGATTAGGAGAATGAGCTAAGAGCTGTTAAAGCGCTCAGGTGAAGGATGACGACGGCTGGCACTCGGCCACAGCACGGAGGTGACTGAGTAGAGGAGCCGGATGGAGAGAGCTGTGAGGGAAGGAGACAGCACGTGGTTACTGGATACCTGCGGGGCTCCCCAGGAAGAGGGAGTGGCCGAAGTTGGCCGCTTGGGTGAGTGCACTCAAGGCAAGAGGTGCAGATTTGCGGGTAAGGCCGTGGCTCAGCTTCGACATGTTGGGCTTGAGTTTGGAGGAGCCTGTGGCCACCCAGGAGGAGGTGCCCACTGAGCTCCTGCATGCCCAGTTCTCAGGAGTCGTGAGAAGCAGGAACAGAGCCCCACCCAGGAGCTGACGCTGCGCAGCCGGGCAGGTTTGCTGCCTTGCAGAAAGGCTGGCGCACCGAGAAGCTCTGATCCTGCAGGCATGAGGGGTGGGGCCACCCTGGCTCCTTTGCGGTCGGCTGAGGCCCCTGGCACTTCTACCACCTTGCCAGGACCCCTGAATGGGTATGGAGACGTTGTTCTTCACTCAGCACTGTGGCAGGGGCAGGTGGCAAGGGGATAAGGTTGCCAGATAAAATACAGGACACACAGTTAAATTTGAATCTCAGATAAACAACAAATAAAATTGTAGTATAGTATGTCCCAAATGTTGTGTGGGATATACTTACACTAAAGAATTATTCATTGCTGGCCGGGTGCAGTGGCTCGTGCCTATATTCCTAGCACTCTGGGAGGCCGAGATGGGAGGATCATTTGAGGTCAGGAGTTCAAGACCAGCCTGAGCAAGAGTGAGACCCTGTCTCTACCAAAAACAGAAAAAATCAGCCAGGCATGGTGGTGCACACCTGTAGTCCCAGCTACTCAGGAGGCTAAGGCAGGAGGATTGCTTGAGCCTAGGAGTTTGAGGTTGCAGTGAGCTATGATGACACCACTGCACTCCAGCCTGAAAGAAAGACTGTCTCAAGAAAAAAAAGAGAATTATTCATGTTTATCAACTTCAAATTAACTGGGTATCCTGTATTTGTATTTGCTAAATCTAGCAACCTTACAATGGGGTGAAGCAAGGCTCACCTCCAGGTCCTGATAGTACCAGGCCAGGAAAACTGCACTTGTGCTGGTAGCGGTATGATTCCTCAGGCAGCCCTAGCTGGGTCTGGGGCCCTGTTATATGCTCTCCTCATCCAAGGGACACTAGCAGCTGCTCCTGTGTGTGTGGTGCTGGGGAGGGGACAGGAAATATTGGTCTTCCACCGAGGGCACGGACTGTGGCATCAGCACAGTGGCCGGCTCACAGGAGAACCCCGATAAATCTCTGAGTAAAGAGATGGATGGATAGATTCAGATTTCTGCTCCACAAGTGCAGTGACTTTGGGCAAGTTACTTATCGCTCAGTATCCATTTCCTCATTAGCAAAACGAGGACAATAAAATCTTGCAGAGGTATTGTGAAAACCAGATAAGAAATCCTGCATAAAATGCCAAGCACAGGCACACAACAAACGTTCCATGCCCGCCCTGCCTACCCTGGTGGGCTAGCTGACATTCCCCCACCTCACCTACCTGTAGCTGACATGGACAAGAAGATTCTCATGGATATGACAACCTTATGCAGCAGCCGCCCTGAGTTAGCCTGTGAGCTGTGACAACCCAGGGACTGGGCCTACAGTAGGGAAAGACATTTGCTGACTTTAATCATTTGATTTTTTTTTTTTTAATGCAGCAAGTAGGTGGGACAATCCTAAATGATGCTCTTCTCCCTAAGTAAGGACCAACTGTCTTTGTCATTTAATATCCATTGACTGACAACTGTCACTCTCACCCAAAGGCAGTCTCTGCAGGCCTTCTTAGTGAAGACAGCTGTGCCCAGGCCAAAAACCTGTGCATGTATAGAGGTGAATTATAACCAGGCCAGAGGACACCCCAAAGCTCCTTTTGCTGATGGCACCTGAGAAATTTCCAAGCCACTCCCCATGCCAAGGGACCATGGGCTCCCAGCAAGCTCCAAGTTTGCAGAGGAGGAGGAAACAGGTGCATCCTACAGGGATCGGGTCTGATTTATCATTGTCATCAGCCTGCATTCATATGCCTTTTCAATTCCGTGACGCGTTCTGAAATGCTGCTTCCTGCTAGGCCAGTCACCATGCTTTTCCTTCAATCAACACACTTCTCATTCCAAGTCTGCGTATCTCTGCTCTTCCTCTGCCTGGAGCCGCCCTGCCCAGCACCGCCCCGAGCTGCTTCTGAGTTCCAGCTGAGGCTGTGAAGCATCCTCTTCCCTCTGGATCCACAGGGCCTACCTCACCTGTTCCTAAAGCAGGTGCATCTGCACCCTTCGCTGGGGGCCTATAGTTAAAGTCTGCCTTGATCTTGCTACTTCACTATTTCCTCCAAAAGCCTTGTCTCCTCGACCTGACTGCAAGCTCCTGGAGGGAAAGGCAGAATGAGACGTTTCTTTCCCGCCCTCCTCAAGCACGGGCTCGTGCTGGCCCAGGAGTAAGCGCTCGATGGATGCTTAGAGAACGGATGAAGGAATGAAGGGCCGGCGCCAAGGACATTTGTTTGTCCAGAGAATTAGCACAGCTCCGAGCCTTGTGGGGAGACAGTTAACAGAGGTCCTGCCCTTCAGGGATTTATAAGCTAAGACAGACAAGGTGACTCTGATGGAGAACGTAGCAGCATTCAGTGCAATGAGCAGGCGCTGGATAAACAGTTAGATGTTTGCTTTACGCGGAAGCAAAGGGGCAAGCATACCTGGGGCCCTGGAAGAATAAGAAAGGGAGTCTCGAATGCGAGCTCATTCACTGAGTCATTCAACAAAGGCTTTTAAGTGTCTCCTATGAACTTCAGCTCAGCGCGGCACGCTGAGGACGTGCGGTTGAATGAGCCTTGCTTCCTGACGCTCAGGACCTCACGACCGAAGTGAGTAAACACTTCCCCTCGGCCAGACAGATCCAGACAGTCTTCTCTGGAAGGTCAGATTTGACGATCTTCTGCGATGGGAGGGTAGAATTTGAAAGAACTGAGTGTGAAAGACGTTTCTGGCACGCCAGCTGTAATGAGCAGCCATCAGTGTACAGTTATTGCCAGTTACCGGAGCCATGAAAGCGGCACCCAAAGGACAAGAAACTGAAATACGCATCGGGAGACTTGAAGTGGCAAAGCATGGGGCGCCACCACCCCGGAAGTGCTGGGCGTTTACTGAGGCCACACGCCTGCCTGGCACCTGCCCAGACTGCGCCTCCCCTTCTCGCCCTGGGGGGTGGAGCAAGTGAGGGAGGGGGTGCGCTGGTGCAGGGAGTCGGTGGTCTCCATCCGGGTGTCCACTACGCAAGGCCGGAGTACGTCCAGCCCAGCCAGGGCGGAGATGCCACGTGGTGGTGGGGTGGGGGGCAGTTCTGCCTGGGGAAAGGTTAAAGGAACAGGGGACAGGGCCCAGGGAGTGTGGGACGAGAGGCTGGGGACCCAGGGATGGATGGTCATTTTCTTTCCTTTTCACCATGAGATAGCTCCCCTCCTGAGCAAGTCTCTTTAAAATGGAACAGAAAGACACAGTTCTGAATGGCAGCTCCGGCCCAGAGCGAGACCCTTGGAAACCACAGCCCACCTCCATCAAATTTCATTCTTTATACTTGAGCCAAAAAGCCTCCCGCGAGGCTTAAGCTGTCAGTCTTGCCCTCCCCCACCCTGCCCACCTCACTCCCCAAAGTGCATATGTGTGCGCGCACACACACATACACATACACACACGTACACACACACGTACACACACAGGCACACACACATACATGCACACACATGTACACATGCGCACACACATGCATGCACACACATACACATACACACGCATGCACACACACGCGCACACAGGCACACACACGCATACACACACGCACACACGTACACATGCACACACACGCACACATACACACACGTACACACGCACACACACGCACACAGGCACACACATACACACACATACACACATGCATACACACATACACACATACATGCACACATACACACACGTACACACATACATGCACACATACTCGCTACTCGCACACAGGCACGCGCACATACACATACATGCACACATACACACACGTACACAGGCACACACACATACACACACATACACACACACATACGCGCCACACACATACACACACGCACACACCCCACCACTAGCCTTCCACATCAGCCTGTGGGGCCAGAGGGAGCAGTGACTCCATAGACTACAGTGACCACCTACCCCCTTTGCTAAACCTAGCCTGTCCTGGGCAATCCAGGACACTTGTGCACCCCGCAGCAGTCTGACTCCTCCGGGCGTAGAGACACTCAGACAGTAAGTGCTGGTGCCTGGCCAAGTGGCCTTCCTGGCAGCCCCTCCCCCAGCTCCCTCTGCCTTCTGGTCCTGTTCCTCCTGCTCATCCCCTGGCAGGGAGGAGAGGACCAGGCCCCCAGCATCGATCTGGTGGGCTTCAGAAAACCTGTCCTGCTGTGATGGATTTTTTAATTGGATTGTGACAAACATTTAATACCTAATAGAGCTCTTGCCAGCACAGTTAATTAAGAATGTGACTAATCTAATTCAGTGGGCGCTCAGAAAGAGAGAAAGAAGGGAGAGTTGGGGGAAAGGGGGGCTGCATTTGGGGAGACGGGGGTGGCTGGAGTTGCAAAATGACGACGGAGCTTATTTTTTATTCAGTGTGAGGGGGGACCCCAGACACAGAACGCAGTCTGCAAGAGAGACGCAAAACGTTGGCAAGTTGCGGAGCAGCCAGGCAGACAAGGACCTCTCTTCTCAGCTTCTAGCTTGGTCCCATTGTGCACATCGGCTTGTCGCCGCCGGCTTGTTAGCAATGCCTGAACGAACTGGGCTTTGTGGACCCTCTAGAGCTCTGTAGATAACTGCTGAGTGTTACAAGCCTCGTTACTGAACCTGCCAAACAGAGGGCAGCACGGCTTGGTACTGCCAGCCCAGAGCAAGTGGACTCCTTTGTGGACCCCCACTGTCGTGGCAGATAGCCGTGTGAGCACAGATACCGCATTCAGAATTCCCTTCACCACGTAAGTGCATTCGCGCCCAGTCGCGCCACGTGAGTGTGTTGTGGATAAATGCCCACCTGTGTGCTGTACACTTCACGCTTGCAGGTGGCCCCGTGCACAGCAGAAATGCATCACATGCACACGAGACACACACACAGATGCAGTCGCTGGCACAGAAATGCACAAGCAGCTTATCTGGGAACACCCGCGGGAGCACAAAGCCTGCACGTGGGCCCCTTCCGTCTGCGACACAGGCTCGTCTCTCGCTCAGCCTTGCTGGTGCCTGAGCGGAAATCTCCCCATCCCCCTGAGGGCTGAGTGCCTGTTCCCTGATGGGGTGGAGAACAGCACAGCTGTTAGACGGCTGTCACTTGCTTTGTGGCAGGCGGCTCCACGCGCAGGAGCAGGGAGGGGGTCTGTGGAGGACACGGGGCTGGTGTCCTGGGACTCTGGGCAATGAAAAGTGCCCTGGAAAGCCCGGATGCTGTCACCCTCGCACCTGGCTGCGGGGCATGTGAAGGGGGGCTCCGTGTCGGGGCTACCTGTCGAAGGGAGTGCACGCGGGGTATCGATCCCTGATACGCGCGGTGCCGTAGTAACTGCCGGGAACAGAACTATTTCGAATTTCTCTCTGCGGCGGCTCGTTGGAGGCCCTGCGCTGAGCTTTACAAATGAGCAGCTTTCATATCCTGATCTTTAATGGCAGGTGGTGAGATTAGGGAGCGAAAGCTGTGATTTACGGTTTCCAGGTACTTGGTATCTCACCAGGGCTCAGCCACCAATGGTCTGCGTTAATCCTCAAGACAAACCTGTGAGGCGGGCGGTGGGAGCCAGCTACCTTTTGTCTCGGGAGAGGGAAACCCAGCCCCTCGAGCTCCAGCTCCTGGAGGGAGACAGCTCCTCCTGTGGCGCCACCTCCCCAGCCCCGTGCTCGCCCGCGCCAACCCGAGGCTGCGACTTGGGGAGAGAAGCCGGCGCCCCATAACCAGCCTGGCGGGTGTGGGCCCAGCACCCCCGTGGGCCACACAGACCCGGCTCTGTGCACGGGGGCTGCGGCAGAGGCCGGGACTCTCTTTGGGACCAAAACACAGGGCAGGTCTCCTGACTGGGGATGAGAGTCGCAGCCAGAAAGGCCAGAGGACGCATCAGCAACAGGCAAAAAAGCCGAAATGGAGGAAAAGCAGCCAGGAAGGGAGAAGATCCCATTTCTCCCTTCCTTCTTCACTTGTCTGTCCCCAATATATAATTATTCCTTACATTTGTGTGGGCATTTGCCATTCTCGGACGCCTTCACACAGCCTGTTGAATACTAATGCCAGAAAGAACCTGGGAGCCCCTGCTGGTTGGAGATGGGGCCACGGAGAACCCAGGGCTCCCGGATCCCATGCAAGAGCTGCTCCTCTACACACCGTCTCGCCCACCCTCCCGCAGCCCTGTCCCCATTTTACAGGTGCGGAGACTGAGGCTCAGGGTGAGTGACCCATCACGCCCAAAGACATTCACAAAATATGCGGCTAAGGCAGGACTTGGGGTCAGGGGTATGGATTTCCAGTGGGGTGCATTTTCTACTTCTCCCCTGTTGTGCTACCCCTTGTTAGCAGACAGAATTGCCAGGGGAGAGGAGAAAGGAGCTGAAATGTGGGCAGGAATGTAGCTGTGCTGCTGTGCCCCCCTGCCAGAGGGCGGACCGTGCTGGGATGCAGAGCCGGGCAGGGTGTGCCAGAAACCGCGGCCACGTACATCGGAGAGGCTTCCCCAGCATTTTCTCCTGCCACTACCCGCCTCTGGCTTCTAGGCGCCCTTCTGCAATTTCCCTCCACCGCCTCTTAAATAAAGTTTCTGCTCCCGGGCACTGCTGCCTCTCTTGGGGGGGCGAGGCAACGTGGTCCTCTGGTATCGCGGCTTTGCTTTCTGGAGCAGCCGCAGGGACCGCGTGTCAGAGCTCATCACTGCTCCCTGCTCGGGGCCCGTTCCTGACAACGTCGCAGACACACCCCGCCCCCCAAACCTCTGACGACGTTATCCCAGGAGGACGAGCCCAGGCAGGCGGGGAGGGGCAAGGGAAGAGGCAGAGCGTGGTGCTGGGCAGGCCCCGGTCAGGAGAACAAAGCCAAGTGCACCGCTTCCTGGGACAGCGACCTTAGCCAAGTCATTACGCATTTTGAACTTCATCTATTAACCGGGAATTTAAAATCTCTGCACGTCTCGCTGGATTCTTGTTGGGAAGAAATCATATGTGGGAGAGAGGTTTGAAAACTGTAAAAGACTACAGAAGTGAAGGTAAATGAAAGGTATTTCCCATCAAGTAGAAGGAAGATCGGGAGTGGCAGAGAGGAGGGTGAAGCCGGGGCTGGGACCGAGTGCCCGCGGGGATGCACGCCCTCCCTCCGAGAAACGCATTAGGCTCCTTCGGATGTTCGTTCTGTTCTGGGCGATCATAAAGGAGAAGCCATTCCTAATGGGCAGCAATTACAAGCCTTAAGAGTCAGCTCATGGCACCCGTGATTGGGATCTATCACAGCAATTCTTTCAATTATTTCCCCAACCCAGCCCGGTGCAGCGAATTTCCTGTTTCTCACCCTCAGCCATCCTAGAAGGGGCAATGGGAAGGATGGGGGAGGTGACAATGAACGATGCCCCCCGCCCCCGAGGTGGCCTGGGGTGGAATGGCATAAATCTGTGCTTCCCAGACAGGGCTGCCTTGCTGGGGGCGTGCTAAACATACAGATTCCTTTCCTGACCCTGGACCTACTGAATTCAAATCTCCAGGGTGGGGCCCTGGCATCCGTATTTTTTTTTAACATGCCCTAGGTCATTCTTATACCTGGCCAGGTAAAAACACCCTCTATCTCAGGCACCGCCACCCCCAAGTCACAGGGACCAGTGTGCAGGCTCGGCTGCCTTCCTGCCACCCCTCAGTTAACAGAAACTAACGCTCTAAGGACACAGCGCTGGCGTGGTCCTGCCTCCCTGCCCTGCCCACCTCTCCTGTGCGCTTCCTCTCTGACGCAGAGACAGTCTGGGAGCTGCCCTGGGAGTGGGCTCGCTTGCCGCTGCAGGGCGGTGGCCAAAGGGAGAGATGTCCAAGACGAAGTCCAGGGACAGAGGTGACGCTGACAACTAAATCAGCAAAACAAACAGGCCTAAACCCAAACGGCTTGGCAGAGATAGGAAGACCAAGTGGGAAACCACCCTCCCCGGGCGGCCGCGGCCTGGCCCTTCTAGAGGCCAGAGAGACCAGGGCACATTCGGGCCAGGGTGCAGGCGGAAAGCCGGGGTCGGCCGGGTGGCTGGCTATCTCCCTCCTGTTTCTGGAGAGTTCCTGGGCTCCACCTGCTCCTGCAGCTGTGTCTGCTCACACCCTCAGGGGATCTCTGAGTCAGGTGGGTGCAGCTCTACTGCCAGAAGTGGAAAAAGCAGCTCCAGAAAAGCAGCTTCTGACTTGCGGGGCTGCTTAAGAAAAGACTTTTCGAGCTAATTCGGCATACTTTGCTGTTGATAAAGTTTACCCTTCTGGGTCGGTAAATAAAGGAGGGCTTTTTGCAGTCTTGCTGCATGGTCCCAGCTTACATGGCTGGTATCTGGGAACAAAGCTGCAGCGCCCCCGGGGCTGGGCTTTTCCTCTCTGAAGCTTGCTGGACCTTCTGCATCCTCCCCGTGCTGCGGGGCAGGCGCCGGGCCGGTGGCCGGGGCGCTGGTGAGGAATGTCACGTTCCAGCCAGAGGCAGGCCCTCTGGGCCATGGACCATCCAATACCTACTGGCTGTTAGATGCTACACTAGCTGCCAGAGGAGGAGTAGAGACAACATTAATATTAATAGAAAACATGATCCCTGCCTTCCAAATACCTACGGTTCAATTGAGTAGGCAAATTGTCCGGTACGAGTTCATTTTGCCGTAAAGGTGCTGTCGTCCCCCCAGCCAGGAAGATGATGCCATAGACGGTTACCAGAGGGGTATAGACCACAGACAAAGTACTGAGGAAGGGAGGGCCTGGAGTGAGGCTGGAATGGTCGAACCTTTCTTAGTAGGTGAGGGAGGCCCACTCAAGGCTGTCCTTGCAAAAGCCGCAGGGAAGCCCAAGGTCTCCCTGCAGTGGTAGCCTGAACCAGACGGCAGCGTGGAGGAGCAGAGGGGCCTGCAGGGGGAGGAGGAAGGCCCGGATTCTGCTTCCCAGATTCCAGTCCTTTCATCGCCCTGGCTTCAGTGCTCCACCCTCACGGGAGGTACCGGCACCAATGAGATAACTCCATGGTCACCGCCAGCGTGAAAGCCAAAGGCCCTCCAAGCACCCAAGCACCGTCTGCTGAGGGCATCGAGGAAAGACAGAGCTACCCCCAATCGTGCAGCCTCCACCTAAGCACAACCTGGCCTGGGCTTTGCGAGGAGGCACCAGCTGAGAGCCACGTGGGCCCCCAGCTGAACCCAACAACCAGCTGCTCCATCTGCATGCAGGGCACTCTCGGCCCCGGAGTTTATAAATAAACCAAGACAAGTCATTTTGTCCCAGGAGACTGGGATGTCTCTTGAAATACAGAGATGTTCTCTGTGGTTCCTGAGTTCATTGTCATTCTTTGGTGAGGAACAGGGCTTGGATTGAACATGGCTCCCATCTGCAGCTGAGCGTCTCAGAGGAGGCAGAGACACAGACAGAGATGCTCTTGGTTGTGCCCTGATGTAATAATGGGGCCGCTACAGGAAGAAGAGAGGGCCCTACAGGGAACCATGGCAGGGAGGGAGCAGGAAGGGAGGAGGGTGTCGAAATGGGGAAGGGGACGAGAGAAAGAGATATTGACAGAGACACAGAGAAGAGAGGCTGGCAGGACGACAGCTGAAAACCACACGCCCGGGGACGGAGTGGGGGCGGGGGTGGAAATTAGACGAGAAAAATACAGGGCAGACAGCTTGACTCGAAGCACGAGGGCCGTGGAATTGCAAGAGGGATGGAGACGGAGCTCCAAGGAGCAGGGGCGCATGCTGGGTGGAGGAGAGACGCGGGGAGGGACGGCAGGGCGGGGATGAGACCCTGCGTGCCGGGGGGGGCTGAGTGCAAGGCCGACACCCATGTGTGGGGAAACCAAAGAGCAGTGCTGTCTGCCTGGCGTTTACCACTCGCTTCACGTGGTGTTCAGAGTGTGGGCTCTGGACCGAGACCATCTGGGTTTGAATCCTGGTGCTGCCGGTTCCCAGTGGTGCGACACTGGGCAAGTCAGGGACCCAGCGTGAACTCGGGTGTTTGCTCTCTGTGCGAATGGGGGTAATATCAGCACTCCCTCTGGGGTTGCGGTGAAGACTGAGCAGTCTTATGGAGGTCGTGGAAGCACCGAGGACAGCGCCAGGCACACGGGAAGACACTTTGAGGGCTCCCGGTACAGACAGGATGGTGGCGCCCACAGACAAAAAGGGACAGGAAGAACAGGGGGCAGGGAGAAGCAGAGTCCAAGGGTGAGCCCACCTTTTATTTAAACATGTATTAATTCCAGCAGATGCTTTCGTTGTGAGCCGTGGAGCTGAGGAGGAAGGAACAGCTCCCGGCAATGATGGGCGCAGCAGGCCCGTTGAGGAAGGCTGAGCCAGAGAGGGGAGCGGAGGGAGAAACGGTCAGCCCCGAGATAGAGCAGAGACGCCGGGGGAAGGTGGCTTGCTGGGGACGTCAGCAGGACCCAGAGGAGCACGGCGCCCTTCGCCCTGGGGCCCTACGCACGCTCTACGTGGGTGGTGGGATGATACGGTTTCCCTTTTCTGACGTCCGAAGTCTGAGATCTTTCTCCTCCAGAAAGTACTCCACGTGTAGTAGAGCCACAGAGAGAGCCCGCCCAGTGGGGAGGGCCGGGCTGCCACTTCCCCGTTAGCAACAAGATTCAACGACCCTGGCCATTCGTTCCCAGAAACAGTGGATGAATGTGGGGGCGAGTGTTGTCACCGACTTGACAGGGGCCTGTGGGCCTGTGACAGCTGTTCCTGCTCCCCCTTCTCCCTGCCTGTCTGCTCGAGTGACCTGTACAGTGGTCAGAGGGGCCCAAGGAAGGTCAGCTGACAGCCAGCCTCCGCGCCCTCTCTCCTTACTAATTGTGTGCGAGTGCACACACACACACATGCACACACATGCACACGCACGTGCGCACAGGCACACATACACACATGTGCTCACGCATGCACACACACACGCATGCACAGCTTATTTCCTTAAGACACTAAAGAGCCCACAGAGGTCTAATCAAGGAAGATAACAAAGGCTTGTCCTAGAAAAATTAGCTTAACATCCGTACAGGCAGCGGGCGCGACGTGTTACCAATACTGATCACACTGAGCTTGGATGCGACAAACCCCACAATCTCCAGGTTGGAGCTTCTTTTACCGGAACGATCTTTCTCAAGGAGTGAGTCTACTACATCGCTCTGCTCCCGAAAAGCCTCGGAAGACATCTGAATTGGCCCAGGGCGAGGCTGGCAGGCGGAACTTCTAAGCTGCTTCACCTGCCCGTCCCCTTCCAGCGCAAGGCGGGCATGCCCCGTGCCTGTCACCTGTCCCCAGCCCGGCTGGACATCCCCGGGACCTGTGCGGTTTCCACGCCAGCACCCACCTCAGCCCAAACACCTGTGGTGGGGCGGGGGACGGGGCAGGGAAGGGACAGGTGAAGAGAGTGGCGCGAGAGGGAAGAGGGGAGAGCCGCGAGAGCACGTGGGAGTGTGTGTGTGAGGAACCCCGGGGAGACCAGCTTCCACGGTGATTAATTTAGTGAGAGAAAATAGATTCTCGCTGCCAGCCATCAAGTCGGCAGCAGCTGACAATGACGCAGTCGGTTCTGCTTTCAGGCGGCTCTGGTCCTGTGAGGAGGCGATTTTCGAGCTTCGTGCTCAGACACCAATGGGGGCGTGATTGTGGGAGCTGTCCCCGCGGTGGGAGAGGAGCCACCCCGCCCCTGGAGGCGGGAGACACTAACCTTTTCTAGAGCACACCTCCAGCCTAAGTGGGACTCAGGACCCAGAGGCACAGGGGTTCCTGGGGACACCGACGCCTGGGGTGCGCTGTCCCGGAGGATGTCCGTGTGGCACCTCTGTGCTGGGTGTGTGCACCGGGCCAACTTGGCCGCTGGAGGAAGGCTGAGGTCCGGTGTGTTAGCGCTCTGTCATCCTTTCTGGCAGGCATTAAAACTCGTTCAACAAACTGTATTGAGCTTCCACTGTGTATCTGGCACTGTGTTGGGTGCTACAGTCACGACAGTGCACAAAATAGATGCAGACCCTGCCCTCCTGGAACCTTTTTTTTTTTTGAGACAGAGTCTCGCTTTTGTTGCCTGGGCTAGAGTGCCGTGGTGTCAGCCTAGCTCACAGCAACCTCAAACTCCTGGGCTCAAGCGATCCTCCTGCCTCAGCCTCCCGAGTAGCTGGGAGCGAGCCACCACGTCTGGCTAATTTTTTATTTCTATTTTTAGTTGATTTGCTAATTTTTTCTATTTTTAGTAGATATGGGGTCTCGCTCTTGCCCAGGCTGGTCTCGAACTCCTGAGCTCAAGCGATCCACCCGCCTCAGCCTCCCAGAGTGCTAGGATTACAGGCATGAGCCACCGCGCCCGGCCTGGAACTTTGCAGCTTAGCGAAGGGGACCGAAAGCAAATCAAGTGATGAACGAGCGTCATCCCTGCATCCATAACATGCACGTGGTTCCAATGTTCCGAGGGACCGATTAGTGCTATCGAGCCTGAAACAGGACGAGACATCGACATCATCTGGCTCGTCGTCATTCGGCATAGCAGGAAACTGGAGCCGGGGAGGATGTATGACAGGCGTGGGTGGCAAGAGCTAAGACTGCAAAATTTCCTTTCCCTTTGTAATAATTTTCCTGCCACACTGCACTGCCAGAATCCAAAGACACCCAGTATGAATGAATCACATTCAACGTTTCTGAAGTACGTTCTTCAAATACCCGCTCTGACAAATGCTCCACGAATAGAGTGTTCTACGGCGAGCGAGGTTCGGGAAACGTCGGCCGTGCATCTTCCTTATGGAGGCCGGCAGCGTACACGACCGTGTTAAGGGCTCCGAGGTCTGTGGGACAGAACTCGGTTTATCATTGTTTAACCTAGTGTTTCCCAGATTGCTCTGGCTGCAGAAGCCCTTTTATTTATTTATGTCTTAACACCACACCTTCGTCTTCCTCAGAATGCCGGGAAATCCTAAATCAGGTAAAGTTGTTCATTTTAGACAGCTGATTCTCCTTTGCTGGCTTTTTTCCTTTTTCATCAAGGAGTCTTGGTTCTTCCCCTCTGAGTTATGTTAGATCCAAATCCGGATTATCTTTCTCTTCCCCAGCACTTTCTACCTCTTTGGACATCCTTTTCCCCTGGAATTCGGGGTCCTCTGTTCTCTTGAATTTTCTTCACTTTGTTCTCTCTGAATAGCTCCTGGGGACGTTTCACCTTTCTGACCCTCCGTGATCGATCTTCAATTTACTCCAAGCTTGCTTTTTCCTAAGCAGTCAAGGAAAAGACTTGCGACTTCACCCGTCATCTTATGAATAAACCACGAATCCGGTAACTGACCTGCGACCTCTCTCCACCGCGATTTGCTTCTCCTTCTAACAGTTCGTTCGTGTCTTCGGACGACACCCACTGAACGCTGATGCTTGGGCTATACCGGGCGGCTTTCCCAGCACTCTCTGGCCGGCTGTTATAACCACGCTGGTTAGAGAACTGTGACGTTCATGGGTTTGACCTCTATTGGGCCCATGAGTTTCATTCTGTCCGTGACCTTGAATCCTGGCCAGTATTCTCTCTGAGGGGCGTCCTTGGGCGTGAAGGAGCAGGATAAGAAGGTATGTCTGGCTTGGCTCAGTTTGTCATCTCTGAAGGAAAAAAATCGTCAAAGTCCATGCCCTGGGACGAGAGGCATCATCACGTGATGTATGTCCGAGTGACTGTCAGCTCTTCCCTACGTCAGCCTTCCACCCCAGGTCCCCAGGTCCCCAGTCATCTCCAAAACCATCTCCCTCTGCAAAAGCCTGTAATCATTTCATCAGGAAATAGCTAACATTTGTCTCTTATTCCTTTTTTACTCAAACAAACCCAAGGTTTTTGAGTATTAACTGCCTTGTTTCTTTACTCCCCCTGACACAGTGGTTCACATATGTTACTAAGAGATTTCATTTGGACCTAAAGAAATGAGAGAAGTGGCCTTAAAAAAATGTTCACTGTTCAGCAGTAAGATTATCAGCAGGGTGGCTCCTTTCCAAGAAACTTGCTACCACCAGGTGTAGGAGTGGATTTGAATTTTGATTGCACACACACACACACGCGTGCGCGCGCGTGAATAGAGTGTTTTTCAACAGAGAGAAAAAACTCAGAAGTTTCTCACTTGCCGCCCTTTGCTTCTCCAGCTAACGGTCATTTCTGTATTCAGACAATGCTTACTCAACACTGACATACAGGCCACACCGAAGGCCGCTTTCCCAGCAATCTCTGCCTGGTTAATTCCACTGATTTCATTTCCAAAAATCTCAGAATTATTTTCACGGAGTACCGCTTATTACTCCTGCTTCCCCAACACACCCGGGGAAATCTAATATAGAAGACAAACAACACTCTTAACACAGTCATTAAAAAGTGGCATAGAAAACACGTGTAACACTCACACCAAACATTAATCTAAAGACCACTTACAGACACAGAGAGCTCCTGGCCAGTCTTAAGTTTGCAAAACTCATTCCCTTCACCGAACACTGGAGAGTCGTGGTTCCTTTCCCCGAGTGGGTGGCGGAGACTTTGGAGCTCAACTGCATCACGCTCAGCCCCAGACATCTTCAAGACGCCAGGCACGCGCTAAAGCTTAGGGGGTCGGAGAGTCCGCCTGGGCTCTGCTCTGCCCGCTCCGGTCCCTCTGTCTCCTCTCCTCTCTGCCAGCCTTGCCCCCTCCGCTAAGCCCTGGCCAGGGCAGGAAGGAGAGCTTCGCCGTTTCCCCTGGCAAGCACCCTCTCTCTTCTCTTCTCTCTCACTTGTCTTGTCTCTCAGAGCCCCATTCGTACTCTGAGCCCCTCAAGGTCCCCTCTGCCCACTCTGTCTCCACCACCTGCTTTACCCCTGCGCAGTGGTCTTCCTGCAAACACGTTTCCTAAGCTCCGTCTGCGTTAGTCCTACCAGCTCTTTGCGCCCGCAGAAAGGACGCTGCAGGCCACACCGAAGGCCGCTTTCCCAGCAATCTCTGGCTGGTTAGTTCCACTGATTTCATTTCCCAAATAACTCAGAATTATTTTCATGGAATACCACTTATTACTGCTGCTTCCCCAACACACCTGGGAATATCTAAAATATAAGAGAAACAACACTCTTAACATGCAAAATAAAGCAATGTGTTCTTCCCCTTCCTTCCTTTCCTTTCCTTGTCTTTCTCCCAGCAACTTCCGGCTTGCCTCCCCTCCCATCTCTAAACCTTCCCAGACTCAGGCAGATCGCGTTCGCCCCAAACGCACAGGAGACGTGCTGTGCTGAGTGTCCTCACGCCCAGTCCTGCCCCCCAGGCCCCTTCCTCTCCTTTGCGAAGACAGCAGTGGGCACCGAGCGAATGCCCCGCTCCCCTGCACGGGGAAACACGAACCGCAGACAACAAGCGGCAGGTGCTCCCGTCAGGATCCCATACTTCAAGCCAGACGCATCCCATATGGCTCAGCTGGAGACGGCCAGGCCCTCCCCATCTTCCGCCGTCAGCCCCCCACCCCCGCCCTCCCCCAGAGCACGCTCCGCTCTTCCAGCAAGCCGGTGTGAATGCACCAGCCATCTCTGACACCCAGGGATTCGGGAACGCGCTGGGAAGGAATGTAAACAATGCATGCTAATTGCTGCTGTGACATAAGTTATAAATTAAAGGAGGTGGCCCCAGTGCTGAGCCTGCCTCCTCCGCAGCCCCCAGGTTAACACAATGGCAGGATAGGCATCTCACCTAGACGAAACCGATTTCTAATGAGCACCTCCTGGTATTTCAGTAATGAGACCCCTGGATGCCTCGGGCCAAATTAGCCGTTAGCTGTGCTGGGTGCCGAGGTTCTGGGGCGCCCTGGGCCGGGCAGGGGTGGCCTGTGAGGACAAGCCTGCCTGCGCTCACGTGCTTTTCATTAGGGCTGCAGATTCAGGAGTGAGCACCCCAGCATCAGCCCTGCCTTGAAGAAGCAGCCCGGAGGAAAGGTGGTGGTGAGCTTTCCAAACGGCTGTGAGGAGGCCTGCCATTCCCTTTCGTTGTGACCGCCCGGGAATCTCTGGGCCTGGAGCAAAGCAGATGCTAAATGAACACTGCTCGAGAAGACGAATGAATGAAGGAATGCGAACGAGGACAAGGAAATCTGTTGCAGACCCCAAATACCGGTGCTTTTTGCAGCCCCAAGATTCATTCTGTTTTGTCCCCTGAGTAACCCAGGGAACAGAGGGAGGTGGGACCAATTAGACGGGAAGGAAATGGGGGTGCAATTGAGTGGGCCCAGGAGGCCTTGCCTTTGGCAAGAGCAGTTCTTAAAGCTGGCTGAATTCAAGAGAATTCAGAAGCAAAGTGTGAGGGTTTGCTGTTGTTTGGCAAAGTCAGAGTGGATGGGGCCCAGGCCCCGGGCTTCTGTTTGTTGCTCCCAGTAACTCCCGGCCCATGAGCCAGTTCTCTCCCTGCACCATCACCCTGCGCCTCTCAGAGGGAGTTTCTTCCATGCTACGAGGCTGAGGCTGCGTCTGTCCTGATAAGAGCCAGAGACTGTAGTGTCAACGTTTATTCATTCACTCAACAAACGTTATGGAACGGCCTCTGCATGCTAGGCACTGTGCCGGGCTCTGGGGACCCATAACTGAACAAAACACAGCTGTTGCCCTCAAGGGGCTCACAGCCTAGCGGGGCGATGACAAGCACATGGACAACGACAGTCCCAGGCACCCCGCAGGCCTCGACGCCCTGGATGTGAGTAGGAACCCCAGAGAGGACCAGAGGCCTGAGCCTGGAATCTTCTCCTGGCTCCTGCCTGGGGCTCTCTGCCTTCCACCAGGCTATGCAACAGCTTGGCCACCCAGAGCGGCCCCAGACAGTGCCCTCTGCTTCTCCAGCACCCCGCTTCTTGCTGAAACATGTCACAAAGAGCTCCCACTTGCACAGGGACACCAGGCAGCATGGCCAAATACTTCCGTTTTCCCCTTGTTTCCATCTATATAAATCCAAGGTGCCAAATACCCCTTAGGTTGGAGGCTTGCAAGCTTCCAGGGAAGGAAGCAATGCTGGGAGCAGGGCCATTTGCCTGCTTTCATTAACGCAGGCTGCGGCTGGCCGGGCTGCCAGCACCCCTGGATGCGTGTCTTCCCGGGGCGATAGAGAATCAATTGGCTTGATGCAACTCCAGGATCCTTGTTACGGGCCTGGCTTGGGTCCTGCAGAGGCCTCAGACGAACATCAATAACCTTGCCTCTCATCGCCTTCATTGGCCTTGATGCCGGTCCCGTTAGAATGCACCAGTATTTATGTACATCTTAACGGCGCTGCCAACAGCAGCGTTATAACTAGGTGGCCAGGCAGAGGCAGTGAGGGAAGGCTTCGGGCTGTGTTTTCTTTCCCTTGTTCTGCTGTTATTCAATCTAGAGGCAGAGGGCTTCTTTTTGCTTAAATCCTCTTCTCCAATACCTTTGACCTTGGTTTCCATCATTACCCAGAAGTTCAATATTAATAAAAACAGGCAAAATGTGTTGGGGGTCTACAACATGCAAGGCGCACTCTTTTCCATGCATTCACTACTTTGTGCAATTGTCACGAAATGCAGCAAGATAATGGTGCTGCTATTTAACAGAGGAATGAATCAAGGCTCAGAGCGGTTGATGAGTAAGCCCAAGGTCACACAGTTATAAGCAGGGTCACAGGCAAGCTGACACAGTCACAAAGGAAGAACCAAGGTTTTAGCTTAGGCCTGGGCCCAAGCTCTATGCACTCACACTCAATCACATTGCCCTGGGTCTTTATAACTCAGTAAATACAATACATGTTTATTGAGCACCTACTGCATGTCTGGTGCTGTTCTAGGCTCTGAGCATGTGGAAGTGACTACGACAGACGAGCTCTCTGCATCAGTGTCTGGACATCATAAGACAACAAGCAAATACACAAACAAGGAAATATAATATTACCTGGTGATAAGCGTGTGCACAGTGTTGCAATAGACTGATGCGAAAGTGAGTGACTGGTGGCTACTTATAGGTGGGGTGACCAGGAAGGTCCTCTCGAGGAGGTGACATTCATACTGAGTCATGAATAGCAAGAAAGAGCCTGCCATGTGCCCCAGGAGGCACAGCTCGTGGTCCCCGAGTGGGGATGAGCCAGATGAGTTTGAGGAAGGGGGACCAGTGTGGCTGGAACACGGCGGTTGGGAGGGTGGCAGGTGGGAAACCAGGTAGGAGAGCGAGGCAGGGGCGGGGCCTCCTGGTTTAGGTGCTGCGGGAGCCGTTCGGGTTTAAGTTTGATTGTGGGTTTAAGTCACTGGACTTGATCTGATGTAATTATTTAATGTTCCCCCGCTTTGTATGGAGCAGTGTTAGAGCGGAACAGAGGAGAAACAGGTGGAGCGCGTTAGGTGACTACTGTGACGGGAGCCGAGGGAACGGGGGAGCTCAGCGAAGGATCGGAGAAGTCTGAACGCATTCTAGACAGATTAGGATAAATTAGACTGGCTGATGAATGGATGTGAGGTGTAAAGAAGACAGAAGAATCAAGACAGTCACCCGGGTTTTGGAACTGCGCAACGCGGTGAATCTTGATACCGCTCGTTGAAATGGGGAGCACGGCGTGAAGTGTCTGTTGGTAGGTTTGGGCTCGGGAGCAAGAGTTCTTTGGGGGCCATTTTAAACTTCAGGTGTTCAGTAAGCCTCTCTCTAGGAAACATTTGGGATTCGCCGTGGAGAGCGCAGGGCTGCAGGTGAGACAGGGTCCAGCTCTGCCCCGGCCACGCCTTGGCACTCAGAAGAGCGCAGGAAAGGGACCGCGCAGAGCAGGCTGAGGGCTGCGGCTGCGGGGTGGGAAGGGAACCCAGAGAACGAGACGTCAAGGAAGCTCGGAGGTTACGGGTTGCACAATGCCAGTGATGACAATGACAGTGACAATCACAACAGAGGAGGAGGAGGAGGGAGGAGGAAAACAGCAGGGCTGGAGAAGGTGGTGGTAGCAGTAATGACATTAAGTAAGAAAGAGCACATATGTGCCAGGCACAGTTCTGAGAGTTGTTTAATTCTCACAACAAGCCCAAGAAGGAGACACCGTTTTCTCTCCACTTCACAGATGAGGCATCTGAGGCGCAGACTGAAACCCTGGTCTTTCCACCCGCCGTGTTCACCGAGCGAGCGATACCCAGTCCCTTCTTTCCGTGCCCCACAGATCAGCTCCCGAGCCTCAGACAGGTACTGACTGAGTTCTCGGGAGGTCCTGTCCTGTTTCAGCCCCGCGCTTGGTTTGTTAATCTCTTCGTCGGTTCCAATGCTCGGACCGGGGCAGCCTGCTAGCTTGGCTGACGGACAGGCAGGCCGCCGCTGTGGAGAGGGATCAGGTTTCTTGTTCCGCTCCGTTCTCCGACGCAAACCTTCTCCCTCAGCCTCGTCCTCCTTGCGGCTCCCAGACACCGTGTGATGTCTGGGCTGTCCCCGGCCATTCCCAAACAGCTTCAGACACTTTATCAAGACCTCATCCGTGTCCCACCTCCTCTGCGGGGGCTTCCCTGAGAAGGCTACCCACATCCATCTCCACAGTCCCTCAGAAATTATTTCATATGTAATTAATTTTCACTCCTAATTAGGTTCAATTTTGCACTTTGTATTGGCAAAGTAGCTGGGTTCCCATGACACACTTCACGGTCAAAACATTATTACCAGAGGTGGAAATAATGGTGAAGGGAGAGAAATGTATCCGTGGGGGTCAGGAAAGGGGCTAAGAGAGGAAAAGTAAGATGTGATGCCAATTAACCTCGGGGCGGAGGCCTGCAAGACTGGGGGACACCGCAGGGAGCCAGGGGAACACGGGCCGCGTTGGGACACCCCAGGCCCAGGGAAAGACCCGGCTCTCTGCCCTGGCGGTGCTTGGGCCATGGCGTCGTGCAGCCAGACAAGGCCGGGCTGGTCCTCCAGAGAGGAGGAGCAGGGGCCGTCTGGGAAGGGAGCTCTTGTCACACCCATCCGGCCACATACGTCTGCATAGGGAGGGTGCCCCGGCAGTGGTCGCTGTGACCCGGAAGTGCTCCAAGTTCCCTTCACCAATCTTCCCATCTGCTCAGGGTCTGCAACTCGGACACTTGAAAAACAAAGGATTTAACTTTGTAACTATTAACAAGTGGGCTCGTTTCCCAGAGCACAGCTGAGTGAACACAGGAGAGGTCAGTCGCACTGAGGGGTGCACAGGTGTAGGCAGCGGGGGGGGGGGGCTCGAGGAGATACTGCCCCGAATGGGCTCAACGGTGCGGGAGGGGAGAGGAGAAGAAGTGGCGAGAACTTCACAGGCCCCCGAGAGGGGCCCTGCTTTGCTCCAGTGTGTGCAGACATGCAGACAAACAGGGTGAAGAGAGATTTTCCGTCACACATTGCTCTAAGCACAGGTGTGGCCCTGGGGAGTCAACACCACGTGCAGGAAAAACGATACCGGTCCAGGCACAGAGAGAACAAAACAGACACAGATCTCTGCACTTGCGGAGGCACCGCTCAAGTGCTGGATGCAGTAAACGGCCAACATGGTAAACAGTAAATCACACAGGATGCGAGAGTTAATGAGAGCAAAGGCTTTAAAACAGAGACCTCTTTCCCCAAGTATGCACCGTCCGAAGGACAGAATTGTCACATACAATCTCAGCTTGTTCTCTGTCATCTCTCGGGGTTCTCTGAGGCTAAAGCTGCCACACTCCTCTCTTCCCTCTTATTCCATCAAACACCCTCCCCCATCCACCCGCCTCCCTCGTAACTTGCACTGCACACGTGTTGGATGCCCGGAAGGTGATCGATCGCATGTGTGGCCTGAACCAAGCATCCTAGTTTAGGAGCACGAACTGTCCCCCTGCAGAAATCCTCATCTGAGATGATCTGCTTGTCTGTTCACCAGCAGATAATCCTGGAGCCCCATCTCCGCAGAGCCTCTCCTGTGTCTCGTGCGGGAAATGTGGTCCTCCGCGGAGACTTGGATGGTGGATTTCTCTCCCTCTGCTCTTGGGCCTCCCAGGCACCCATCTCTACCCATCACCCATGACGCCTCCCTCCCCTGGTCAGTCCCAACCCAGAAGGGAGACGGGCGAGGCAAACACTGGGTTCTTAACCTGTGACGCACAGGCAAGTGTTCTAAAATCTGCCGTAGGGAAGGACTGAGAGCGTTTAGGTTTAATCTCCTTTCCAGCACACGTGTATACATGTGCGAAATGGAGAAGCCAGCATCCTTCCATGTGTCTAGCATTGGGGGACACGGGCAGAAACAGTCTGCCCACAGATAAAATCAGGGACACACTGAAGTGCATTTGGACTCTTGCCCTTAACTTATTCTCATATATATCACATCGAGTTCTATAAAGACCTAGCTAAGTCATGCTTTTAAATTCAGCGTATGTAAAACACAGAGGAATGAGGCTTCGAAATCCGACATTTGTAATGCCAGGGTTCTCTGAGGCTCAGCCCTGGGCCCTTTCTCTTCTCACTCCTATCATGTCCCTGTCCAATCTCACCCATGTCCTCCCTTCACACACCGCCTCTCTGCTGGGGACTCACAGACTTCTACTTGCGGTCCAGACTTTCCCTCTCAGTCTTAGAACACAGTTCTACCCACCAGCCCAAGGGCTCGCTCTCCTTGGCTGACGACCAGGCCCCCCCACGCCGCACAACCGGAGCAAAGCCAGTCTTCCCCCTACCAGCTCCGCATCATTCTTCAACCCAGCAGTAGCTCCACGCCCAGTGGCACAAGCCGCAATCCCAAGCGTCGTCTCTGACCTCCCTTGTTCTCGCCCTTCGTATCCAATCTACTCCGAGTCCTGGCAATTTTGCACGCTAAATGTGTCCTGAATCTATCCACGTCGCTTCGCCTCTTGTGCCACCACCCCAATCCCAGCACCCCTCGCCTGTCACCTGGACCTCTGCAAGGATTTCCTGTCAACTGCCGCTTTGCTCCCTGTCGAATCAGATCCCGCATTGCAACCAGAGGAATTTCTAAATGCAAATCTGATAGTGCCAGATTTGCATTGTGCCTAAATTTCTAATAGTTTCCTGTTGCTCTACGAATAAATACCAAAATCTTTATGTTATGGGCTCAACTGTGTCCCCCTCAAATTCCTATGTTGAAATCCTCCCCCTTTCCAAGAACCTCAGAATGCGACCTTATTTGGAGATAGGGATGTTAAAGAGGCAATCGAGTTAAAACAGGTCATTAGGGTGGGCCCTAATCCAATATGGCTGATGTCCTTGTAAGAGGCGATCGGGACACAGACAGGCAGAGAAGACCCTGAGAAGACACAACGAGAAGACACCACCTGCAAGCCGAGGAGAAACCAACCCCACCAACACCTTGATCTCAGTCTTCCGGCCTCCAGAACTGTGAGAAGATTATTTATTGTTTAAGCCACCAGTCGGTGGTACTTTACTATGGCAGCCCTGGCCAACTCGTACATCTTAACAGAGTTACAGTACCCTCCATGGCCTGTATGGTGTTTTTAAAATATGTTCACAGGTATTTGTATTTTGACACTCCTCCCTTCAAAAGGTGGAGCCTGATTCCTGTCCCCTTGAGTGTGGGCTGCACTTGGTGGCTGGCCTCTAGCAGATAGAACGTGGTAGAAGGCACATAGTAGGCATCACCCTTTCTCTCGGCTCACTTGCTCTGGGGGAAGCCAGCTGCCATGTCACGCGTACTCTGAGGGAACCCTCTGGAGAGTCCACGTGGTGAGGACCCAGGCCCACCCTCCTGCCCACAGCCGTGTAAGAGAGCCATCCCAGGCATGAATCCTGCCGTCCCAAACAAGCCTTCGATCGCTGCAGCTCTTGCCGACGTCTTGTCTACAACTTCAAGGGACACCCTGAATCAGAACTGCTCAGCTAAGCTGCTCCCGATTCCTGAAACACAGAAACTGTGAGCTGATCATGTGAGCTGTTTTAAGCCGCTAAGTCTTAGGCAGTTTGTTATGCAGCCTTAGATCACCCGCCGCGCCTCCCGCCCCATTGGCCTTCCTGCCGCTCCTCAAATTCCTTATGCTCCCACACTCCTCCTTCCAGACCTACCCCTACATTCTCCCTTATTTGAGTCCTCCTCGTCCTTTGGGTCACATTTCAAGCGTTCCTTTTTCAGAGAAATCTTTTTTGATCCCTGGTCTAGTAATATGCTCCCATTAAGCCATGCTTCTTTCCTCCAGAACGCTGCTCAGTTGATTATTATTGGTTTGTTAGGGGATTGTTGGATTGCTGTGTCTTCCTCACTCCACTGCAAGCTCTTTGAGGCGGGAGACGGTGCTGGTTTTGCTCACCTCTATTCCCGGTGCCCGTACAATAGAGTCATTCAGTGAATAACTGTTGGATGGATGGATGAATATTTGCCACTATCTGCAAAGGCACAAATCTTACATTTCAAAATTGTGTTTCTAAGTCTCCCAGTCGTGGGATCCTCTGTGACACTACAAACGCCGTTATGTAGTCTGTAGCTAAACATGAGTACACTGAGGCTCAGAAAGGCGTACTTGGTCTGCTCATTCGTTTTATGCCATTAAAATAATGGTTTTGTTTTCCTTTAGTGTCTTTGCAAATTTTTTGTCAAAGTTCCATTATGTCACTGTTAATGAGGCCAGAGAGGAAAGGGGCCAGTCTGCAACCAGCAGAAGGGTAAAGTACCCCCGCAGGTAGGTGGGCAGGGTGGCTGGGATTGCCACGCCTCCTCTTCATAGCTGTGGGGCGTGACCGAAGAGGTTTAGGATGGGGACAAACCTGCAAGGCTGTTTCTTCTAGCCCGAAGATACAGCGGCTGTGCAATGGTGCACTGCAAACAGTTGTGCCTTAATTGATGAGCCTTGAGAAAAAGGCCACACGAAAACACTGGTTATGAATCGGATGCTCCTGCCTTCACAGGCAATAACAGACATAACTCAGCACCTGCCTGGTGCAGCCACCCTGGAGGAGAAGGCCACAACCCATTTCTTTAAAATGATTATCATAATTTTAAATAAAAGTGAGTGCTTTTAAATCCGAGAGCTTTATTAAGTCAAACTATTTAGCCGCACTTGGGCTGGTTTGCTCCTATTTAATTTGTGTTGTTGGTAAGCGTAGTTTATGACTGACATTTCTTTAAAAGAAAAAAACAACCAGAAACCTGTTTATCTTAAGCCTCTTTATCTCAGGCTACTTTGCATGTATATGTATGTACATATATCTGTAATTTCTCCCCAGGACCAGGAAAGCCAGGCTCGGGAAGAGCTTTCATTCATTATTTAATCAAGGAAAGAGCTTAAACTCAAACAAGAGCCGGGTGGCGGTGGGTCAGAGCATCCGGGCTGGAGTGAGACAGGCTGGGCAAGAAAGAGAGAACATTTTTATAAACAGACTCTTGAGATAAAAACCTGAACAAAGAGCAACAAACAGCTTCTTTCTACATCTTCTCTCTCTCTCTCTCTCTCTCTCTCTCTCTCTCTCTCTATTTCTTGAAGCTCCTGACAGACTCAATCCCCCTCCTGCATGATCTCTCTCATTTTCGTCTGGAGCGATGCCGGTGTTCTGAATACAGAAATACACCACCACTTGTTTCCCATAAGGTTGCTCCTTCCTCCGCCACAGACGGAAGGTGGAAAATCTCAGCCCAGCCGCCGGCAGGTTGAATGTGCTGCTTCCGCCTCACTGCCGGCCCTGGCCTTTCACTCTCCGTGGCACTTGGTTTCAACTCCTGCAACTGCCTCCACCCCAGGGACTCTTCCCCTCTCCTGGGATGGGTTTCCATGATCTCATCGATTTTGCAAGGAGCAAAGGTGGTTGATATTCAGCCTCAGTTCCCCTTGGGAGGGGACGGGGGACTCAGTCCTGCTACTGGACCTGATTCGGGTCCTGCTGGCCCTCACGAACACCCACCACGTGCCAGGCCTGTGTCAGCACCGTCTTGTGCCAGCCTCACGATAAGTGGAAGGGAGGTTACTGCCCCCCTCGCTCTGCAGATAAGGGGCCCAAGGCCCAGGTAGATGCTTCGCATCCTGGAAGGGGTCCTGCCTTTGGAGTCAGCCCTGCCTTTCTCCTGTGCTAGCCTCTCTGTTTCTTGCCATCTCCATCAAAATATTCTCCCTGCAGATGCCCCTCGGTGGTCTAAATCTGCCCCCGCTCTCCCTCAGTAGCTGGACTCCATTCCCTCCTTTAACTTTCACGACTTCAGTAACGCGGCAACTATTTCTTGAGCGCCTCCTGTGTGAAGCAGGGACACTACCCCGGTGGCGCGTACCATCTAGTTGAGGAAGACAATGAACAGCAAGTGTGGCACGTGCCAGGTGGTGCCGTGTGCCAGTGAGGAGAACGGACGGAGCAGGGCGGAGAGGACAGGGGGCTGGGGGTGGGGGAAGCTCCTGCCCTTCGACGCTGGGGCCAGATTGCCAAGGTGACCCTGACGAGCACACCTGAAGGGACTGAGGAATTCAGCACTGGGGGGAGAGAGCTCTGGGTAGAGCGGACAGGCAGTGCAAAGGCGTGACGTCCTCGGTATGTCCGAGGGGCAGAGAGGAGGCCGGCAGGCAGGGGCAATGTCAAGGGGGAGTGACGATGAGGCTGGAGAAGGAAGAGCGGGCCAGAGAGTGGTCAGAGACCGAGTCAGTGACGGCAGCAGGGGGGGCTCAGGGCCTCCTGTCCTGAGGACTTTGGTTTTCACTCTAGGTGAGCCCGCGAGTTATTGGAGGATCGTCAGCAGAAGAACGACAGGATCCGTTCGGTCGCTCCGGTTGCGGTGCTAACGTTAGGCTGGGCTGGGAGGCAAGATCGGAAGGAAGCAGAGGCCCAGTTAGGAGGCTTCGGGTAAGCCAGGGGCGAGCTGAGGGACTTGGAAGCGATGAGAAGAGGTGAGTTTGGAGCTAGGCAGAAGGCGGAGCCCACGGGGTTTCCTAATGGCTTGGATGTGGGATGTGGGGGAAGGAGTCAAGGCTGATTTCAAGGTGTTGGCCAGAGTAACTGAAGAACGAAGTCACGTGACCGAGAAAGAGAAATGGCGGGGAGCTGGGTACGGCCAGGAGAGCTGCCAGACCACGGAGCCCGACCTCAGGTGCGGGGGAGAGAGCGGGTGGGGTGGAAGCATCCTAGAGATCTGCGCAGTCTACGGAAGGCTAACCGGCTCAGCAAGGCTGCCAGGGAGTCTTCTGCCAAAGGTAACTGGCAAAGGAGTCCCCTGTCCCAGGAACAGGCCCACCTGAGCCCCGGCAATGCTCTCCATCAAGGCTGGGGGCAGCCCGTGGGAAGCATGGGCTTGAGCTAACGCAGCAACGGGGTTCAGGACCCAGCAGCTGGGACCTGTGGTCAGTCATGCTGCCCCTGATTGGAGTTCTATGAAGGACACTATTCCACACGATTCCAGCTGCAGGACCAAGCTCAGGAGTGAGAACACTGCTTTTAAATTCGCTACCCTGTGCCTTTTAGCCCATTGCTAAGGTCTGGGTGCTGAGACCTTCTCAAGCAAGCATGTGGTCCTAATGCAGCCCCCTGGTGCAGCGTGGCACTCTCCACACTGACTTAACTTCTGAGAAGATTCGGTGCCTTTGGGGAGGGTGCAGCACCTGCCAAGCCCATGTCCAGATGCCCCTGTAAAAATGGGCTAGAGTGTTGGGTTTGCAAGAGCTGGGCTTGGAGAGGGCTTGGGCAAGGGGTTCCTTACTCCAGCTGACCATGGCCGTGGAGTCAAAGGCCCCTTGGGTCCCGTTTATCACTCCTCTGCTGATACCGTGTCTCCCCCGCCGAAGGGCGTATTCCTTCTGTCCCCTTGGCATTCTTCATGTCCCACCAGATCCTCCGCCCTGTATTTCCTACTCCTTGACCTGAAAATTCAGCCCTCTCAAAACCCTTCCTCGAAGGCGTCAGCCCCCTCGCCAGCCTGGTTTCTCAGGCCTGCCACCCAGATGAATACCCGTCCTCAGCCCCAGCAGTTTGCGCCTTCGCCATAAATGCACCTTTGATTTCTCTTTCCCTCTGCAATTTCTTTCACTCCACATCCCTCGGGCAGGGCTATTGACAGCGAAGTCACAGTCCAGCAAGTCCTGGCTCCCCGGCCCTAGCTCGATGCACCCCCAGGAGATGGGGTTTTCGGAGAATAGGGATGAGGTTAGAGTTGGAATAAACCGGAGTGTGGCTTCTACAGTGGCTTCCTCAGGGTTACCCACGAATGCAAGGCAGAGCTGGAACCCAGACAGAGTGACTCCTAATTCACTGTTCTTTCAACCATATTAACAGCACTCTGCTTGAGGAGAAATTCCAGCACTGGGTGAGAGCAGAGTCCTGCAGGAGGAGCAGCCCGGGCTCACGGGGGAGCTTCGTGGAAATGCAGAATCTGGGCCCCACCCGGACCTACTGAGTCACAATCTGTATTTTAACAGGATCCCCAAGTGATTTCTATGCATATTAAAATAAAAGAAGCCCAATCCAGAGAACCTCAGCCTCATCTCCCAACCCCAGATTAGGAGCTCCAGAACACAGATATTTAGCAGTCAGTTTAGAGCCAAGTGCAGAGCTCTCTGTAACACAATAGATGCTGAATCAATTTTGTTTACTGACAGACTGATTAAGCAGTCCTGTTCCTTAATTATTTTTGTCTTTTATAAATGGCAAGTTAAGTTACTCATTTTCTGGGGATTTTTTCCAAAGGAAGATACTCTAAGGGGGACTCCAAGGCCCATTTTGTGGCTATTGTATCTTCCTCCTGTGCTAAACGACCACCCACTGGGACCCCTGGGACGCTGCGGTTCAGGAGCCTGCGCTTGGCTGGGTGAGAAGTCAGTAAACATGGGCGGATCTCAGATGCAGCTCCCAGCTCTGCCCTGCCCACCGAGACGCCTGCACAGTGCCCCGAGCTATTCTTAGACTGACATGCCGCCTCTGGGTTGTCACCCAGCCAGCATTCTTTGTACTCTAAAGAAAGAGAGTCCTAGAAACATTGATTTTTGGATCCATGAGCACCTTCTATCCTCCAGACCCACAGACAGGACGAAAGGCCCCCTTGGCAGGTGCCCAGGCAGCCGGACTCAGCCGCACGGTCGATGAGGGGCAGGAAAACCAATATGGGGAGGGGGCACGATCTGGTTATTTCATGCCGAAATGTGGTAAAGGGTCAGAGTGCGCCGGAAACAATCCTACGTCTAGGCACAGCAGGTGTATGTGTGTGTATACGGAGTGGATGCCAGAGCGAGCTTCAAGGAAGAAAACATTTCCGTCTGAATGGCAGGGTCTGCGCTACAGGGCCGTGAGATCTGGGGGTGGATGTGGCTGCACCTGCCCAATGCACACAGAAAAACATCTGGAGCTATTAAATGTTCTGCATTTCGGGAATGTTCTGGATCAATACCAAATGAGGATGTAGGTTTCTTCGTTCTGCTCAGGGTAAAAATGTGCTTGAAAGATGGTAAAATCCTTTGGATCTGCCTTCATTTAAAAAGCACAATTATTCCTAAAGTTTTCAGTTTGCTACCACAGACAGTTTCCTGCTCAAATATGGTAATCCAAAATATCCATCCGTAATTCTTAGCATCTGCTCCATAGAGAACACCACATTTCGACATTCCAAGAAAAAATTTCAAATATGAAGAGGAAGGAAAAAAGGAAGGAGAAAAGGAAGGGAGGGAGGGAGGACCAAAATAAATGTTCTCTGAGAGTGGTTTCTTCTCTGAGAGGCTAATAATACATAAACTTCAAAAATATTTACATTGGCAGATTCTTATGTTGGTTAATTGATAGTCTGCATATTTTTAGCAGAGAGCTGTTAGCAAAAGCAGGTGAAAACAATTAGTAATGCATTCATTATAGATCAATTTACTGTAAAGGTTAATAGCTCTTTGTTTTGAATATCATCTCGACTAACCCTTCTGTGATCCGTGATGTTCCTTTGCACTCTTTGCAAACTTTAATAGTTTTTCTCATACCTGGCACAGTTCTTGGTTCAGAAGTATTATTCAATTAAAAAAAACTGTCCAACGAAGGGGTAAACCAAAGTGTATGTTTCCATGAAACTTTCTTGAATGTCAACAAGAATGTATGAATTTCATATGTCCTGCACTTTACAGCCAAGGAAGGCCCAGATTCACTTAACACTTGGCTGTACTGATCATTTTAATTAAGGTATAAATAATGATTCTTCACCAAAGAAGTCAGAACAGAACAATTTCTTAAACTACAAATCAATACATCACCAATAGAAAACTGAACAAAAGATACGAAGAGGTAATTCACAAAAAAGAAAATATAGATAGCCATTAAACATATGAAAAAATGCCCCCCCAAACTAGCAATCAGGGAAATGCAAATTAAAACTCCCAGGAGACACCAGTTTAACCCATTCAGTGAGCAGCAATCAGACAAAATGGCACAGTGTGTATGGGTTTGGGCTCTGAAGTCACGCTGTCTGAGGCCAAATCCTGGCTACCACTTGCCAAGGTATGACCCAGGACAAGATTATTAACTTCTCTGAGCCTGCAAAGGAGTAATGACTTTAAAACCCACCTCACTGGGCTGTTGTGAGCATTAAATGATTTCATACACATAAAACATTCAGAACCAAAAAGCAACCACTTGACAAATTTAGCTTCTGTTAGTATCAAATGTTAAAAGGAATGTGTGCAGCAGACACTTTCTTATACTGTTGCTAGAGTATAAATTAATACAGCCACTTTGGAAGGTAATTCAGTGGCTTCTGTTAAAATTAAAGGTATGCTTATCTTACGACCCCGTAATTGTTTCTGAGTATCTACTCTTGAGAAACACATATATTTGTTTCAATCTCACGCTCACTGCAACATTACATGCAATGGAAAATCTCTAGAAACAACTAAATAGGGAAATGGCTAATTATGGTATAACTATGAATACTATGTAACACCTAAAAATAATAAGGTAGATGTCTAGGTACTTACGTGGAATGGTCTCTAAGACATTTGATTAAGTGTAAATAGCAAGTATCTGCATAATATATACAGTTGTGATATTGTTTGTGTAAAACCTATATACAAAACCACATGTGTGTGTTACAGTCATTAACTCGAAGGCAGGTATTAGTATTGGGTGTGGTAGTCAAAGAGGACTTTACCTTATTTGTATTATTTTATTTTTTACAATGCATGCCTCTACTATTTGCATAATTAAAATTTGGTGAGGGGGAATGGGGAGTTACTGTTCAATGGATACAGAGTTTCAGTTTGCGATAATGGATCATGTTCTGGAGATAGACACTGGTGATAGTTACATAACAATGTGAACGTCCCATTGAGTACATTAAACTGTACACTTAAAAATGGTAAATTTTGTGTTAAGTACATTTACCACAGTAAAAGAGTTTTAACTTAATAAAAAATCCTTTATACCATAACGTGACAACAGGAAGACTCTAGTCAAGGCTTAGTTAGTCTGTGCCACAGAGTACAAAACTGATGAAATTTAAGCTCAATCTTTAAAGAAATACAGAGTTGTTTAAAAAGTAGGCAAAAGACACGAACAGAAACTTTTTAAAAGAAGATAGACTAATGGCCAACAAACATAAGAAAAAATGCTCAACATCTCTAACCATCAGGGAAATGTAAATCAAAACCACAATGAGATATCACTTAACTCCAGTGAAAATAGCTTTTATCAAAAAGTCCCAAAACAACAAATGCTGGCATGGATGTGGAGAGATAGGAACACTCATACACTGCTGGTGGGACTGCAAACTAGTGCAACCTCTGTGGAAAGTAATATGGAGATACCTCAAAGAACTAAAAGTAGAACTACCATTTGATCCAGCGATCCCACTACTGGGTATCTACCCAAAGGAAAAAATTCTATAAAAAACACATCTGCACTTGAATGTTTATAGCAGCACAATTCGCAATTGCAAAGATGTGGAAACAACCCAAGTGCCCATCAGTACATGAGTGGATTAATAAAATGTGGTATATGTATACCATGGAGTACTACTCAGCCACAAAAAAACAGTGGTTGAACTAATCTTGTGTTACCGTGGATAGAACCAGAGCCCATTCTTCTAAGTGAAGTATCCCAAGAATGGAAAAACAAACACCACATGTACTCACCATTTAAATTGGAGCTAATCAATCAACACTATGTACACATGTGGAAATAACAGTCATCGGAAATCAATCAGGTGTGCTGGGGAGGAGGAGATGGGTAAATTCACACCTAACGGGTACAGTGCACACTACCTGGGGTACGGGCATAGTTATCACTTTGACTAAAATGGCACAAAAGCAATTTATGTAACCAAAATGTTTGTTCCCCCGTAATATTCTGAAATTAAAAAAGAGAGAAATACAGTAGTTAGACGCACAAGAGGTCGGTGGACAGAGCAGAGGCTTGGAAAAGGCCAGGCATGGGGGAGGCTGGCTTCCCAGAGGGTAGCCTAGAAAAAAGATGGGAAACCAAATCAGACAGACATCCAGTGGAAAGCCCACGTGATGGAGGCTAGCCTTGATCTGCCAGGAGAGAAGGCTGTTCCCCTGGCTCCTCCTTCCCTCCTCGTCCAGTCAAAAGCCCTCCAGAGACGGCTCACAAAGGGGGGTGGGGGAAGGGGACACAGGAGGAGAGGGAAAAAAGGTCATCAAAAGTAGAATCTCATAATGGCTTATATTTTTGCAGCAGCGGCTCCTCCTTCAAAGCGCTGCCACGCACCTGGAGGGAACTTGATTTCCTTCTGAGAACATGCCTTTCAAGTAGATTAAAAACTATTTTCACGAGTTGCGGCTGTTTACATGCAAACCTGTCATTCAGATGATGTGTGCCTTCACAGACGCCCACGAGGCTTATCAATGGCTCCCTTCTTTTTTCGGGTAATTTCCATTAGGTTCCTCTGCAGTGTATCCGGGCGAGGGAGGGAAGCGAGGGAACAGGGGGTGTTTTATTTCCTCAACAAGGTGAAAATAAGGATGAAAAGAGGATAACGGAGGTGGGGCTGGAGCAAGAGTCCCGAGTCTCCCCCGGCTGGGACAAGGGCAGCAGGGTCACAGAAGCTGAGCACCCGGTGCCGAGGTCATCTTTGAGACAGATGGTGCTCAGCCTAGTCTGCAGATAAGGCCACTTCCCAT
Source organism: Indri indri (assembly GCA_004363605.1). Taxonomy (NCBI): domain Eukaryota; kingdom Metazoa; phylum Chordata; class Mammalia; order Primates; family Indriidae; genus Indri; species Indri indri. The sequence continues at coordinate 80,429 of RJWJ010000377.1, read as the reverse complement.
GGTCAAAACTCCCATGATTCCTGGTTTCTACCACCCATTCTTCAGCACTAAGGCCACCCTCTAGGACACAGAAAGACTTTATTTAGAGAAGAACACGCTGGTTTTGGGAAATTCAGGAGGGCATAATAGAGCCTTAAATGCAGCCATTTTCAGCCCCCAATTCTAGAACAAACTTCAAAATGTATGCTGTATTGAATTTTAGGTTCATTTTTTTCTTTGTTTATTTGTTTTGGGTGTGTCTTTTTTGCCAAAAATTCAAAATTAAAAAAAGAAAGTTGTGAACTACTTTGATCTAGAAGCTACATTGTTTTCTAAGATTTATGAAATTGAATATAAGTGTTCTATACATTGAAGATTGATTTAAATTCTAGAAAGATAAACATACGGCTTACAAGCCTTTGGAAAGAAAAGGTTGATCCATTCAAGCCAACATAAGACAAAAATAGATGCCAAACCAATGGTGTGTGTGTGTGTATTTGCCTTAGGCTGGTCCTAGGTAAATGCCATATAGTAACGTGTCCATACCAAATGGCATACATACAATGTGTCTTGATATCAGTAAGTCTTTTAAAATAATATGTCATGGACAGAATGAAAAAGCAAGGTCAGGATATTAACCAAGACAGGTTGGCTGACCAACATTGCCCCAAGATTATTTTATAGTTCTAGGTTTCTTAATCTATGTAATTAAAAAATTGATTTAGATAACCACTAAGTTCTCCTCTATCTCTTCAGCCTGTAATTGTATTACTTTGAGGAAGGTCGGACGGTCCCAAAAGATATTTCCTAAGATTTGTCAAGGCTCAGTCCTGTCTTGGATAAAAAATGTGCTTACGAAGCCAGAGAAGATACCAAGGGGAGGCACGTCTATGGCCTAGAGGATAGAATCAGAGTTCAATATTATCCACTCCATCCCCCCAAAGTCAATGACATCATAGTTTGAAACCAATTAGATAAAATGTAACAGAATAGAGTTTCGATTTTTAAAAAGCTATTCTATAAGATCAGCATATCAGAGATCTATTTGGATAGCAGTTCAGATAAAAAAGTCACAGGGATTTGATTAAATTCAGCACCAAACACAGCATGGCATATGTCAGGCCTGGCGCAAAGGAGGACCTGTCACAGGCCAGGCTGTGTTAACAAAACATGGGGTCCAAATCGAAGGGTGCAGTTATCCTACTCGACACCCCTCCCTGGATTTGGAGTGCCGTGTTGGTACTGGCACCACCCCTTGAGAAGGACATTAACCAGACAGACAGTACCCAGGGAAGAGAGGGAAAAAGGCAGGAAGGCATCTCAAAAGTATACAGCAAGGCGGACCTCTCGGCATCCCCCACCCCACCCGGCTCAGCTCTGTCCGGGCACCTCGGTGCTGTGGATGCTGGTCCTTGCCTGATCATGGTAGGATGAGGAAACCACCCTCCGTCAGGTCTGCTGGAAACTTCCTCCTTACCCTGGATGGAAAGCTCATTCTCTACGACTCTTCCGCTCACCGGCCCAGGTTCCGGCTCCCTGGGGCCACAAGGCCAATTTTAATTCCTCTTCTACACAAACAGCACTTCTATAAGCCAAGAGAATGGACAGTCACCCCCCAAACACCCTTTCCAAGGAAAACTGGGCCTTTTTAAAAGATGAATCCTCAAGATCCTTTTGTAGCTCTCTGCCCCTCAGTTAGAAAGCTGCGTGTCCCAGCCTTGTTCTTATTCTTCCTTCCTTCCACGTTCCAGAAGCAACCCTGAGTAGTGCAAAGCTCGTGGGGGCCTGGCCTCATTGGCATTGTGCCCAGCCTAGCCTCTGAGGCTTAGAGAGTCTTAAAAATTGGAGTGATGACTCCTGAATGTGACTTTTCTGATACTTTAGTGTATTTCTGGTTTACATAAAATTCTTAGAACACTCTTTTAGTTCACATAAACATATGCCCTAGAGCACTTGGACTATCAAAATTCCAAGTTGCATTTCCAAACAAGTTGACATCGTTGACTCATTTTGACATTTTTCTTCTATTTCCAAAATACTTTAATTGCCTTGCATTTTCCTAATATCTTCTGAATGCTATGCTGATTCCTATTCTACATCTGACAGCCATTTATATGCATATTTACAATGCTGGTATTGCTATGTATTTCCATTTATCTGGTATTTATCTGAGTGCCTATTATGTGCATGACACCTCAAAATACATGACAAACCAAACCAAAATCAAAAACCAGTGGGCGAGCTTGTTTGTACCATGGTCTGTAACAAAATCCCTACTTAAGAAAGAAACAATGAACTATAAATTGCTTGAAAAGTAGTTTGGGTGATTTGCCCTTGGGGGGACAGAATTGGAACCCCGCTTTTTTTCACAGGCCTGAAAAAGACCAAGAAGTGTTGCTTGAGTGTTCTTATTGATATTTTATAACCTATTTTTAAAACCCAACTTGTTCAAAGTAAATAAAATGTTGCTTGTGTGAGCAATTAATCAGGAATTACATGGAAGGTTTAGTATAAGGCCAATACCAAGCAATCTCCTGAGGCACTTGGCAAACTCTCTCTTTCAGTAAATAATTATTTAAGTTAAAATTATTTACTAAATTAAGTCATTCCTTTTGTGGTATCTCTGAGACTTCAAGTAATTGGTTGGGTTTGCTTTAGTTTGGTGGCATCTAAAGAAAAAAATAGGGCTACGTAACGAATTAACTGTGCAATTAGCTATAAATTTAGCACTTCAGAAACACATTTTTAATGACTAAGAACAGGTACAAAGAGCCTTGAGTGTGTTGTGTGTGTGTTTAAACCTGGGTATAATTTTCCCTCTCAGTTAATGCAGCCAGGCTGCGAAGGTGTTAGCACGGCATAACTTATCATTTTCCATTTACAGAGAGTCAGCACCACGGAGAGCCCATTTCAGGCATAGCTGTTGCCACGGGCCCCTGCCCTGGGCTCACGGTGAGAACCGCCGTGGCCTTGAGGCAGGGCCCGCTTCCTCCTTTCTCTCTGCATCTCCCCCATAAGGACGGGCCGGAGGAGCCTCCCCTGCACCCTCCTGGGGTTAAGAGCATAATGATCTGCCGCCTAGCCTTCCTCCCTTTCTCCACACCAAGACACTTCCCTGTTACAACTATTGGGAGGGAAATAATGAAAAGTAAGGTCTCAGTCAACTAAAACCTTTAACTAACTGGCTTTTGTTGTTATTGTGTTCTTAATTTTTAGGAGTAAAATGCAAATCATTGGATTTTTAAAAGCAAGAAAGAAGCCTAAATTCATATCGTTGAACATCCGTTACCTTGCAAGGGTGTGTCCTATCACTTTAAGTTTTCTCCATACTTTAAGGTTTATAGTCACATAGCAGGAAGGGGGCATCTGCCCTGTGACAGGCACTGGGCTGCAGCATCTTCCAGGCGTGTTATCTCATGTAATCCTATGACAGCTCCCAACGCTGCTGTGGCAGGTGTCGCCTCACTGGGAGAAACTCAGGGCCCTTTTTCAATACCATGTACCTTCTTTGCAACACAGCAAAGCAAGACCCCCTCCCTCGCCTTCACACACACACACGCACACACACATGCACACACACGTACACACACACGCACGCACACACGCACACACACATGCACACGCACGCATACACGCACGCACACACACACGCACGCACACACGCACACACACATGCACACGCACGCATACACGCACGCACACACACATGCACACACACGCACACACGTGCACACTCACACACGCGCGCACACACGCACACATGCACACACGCACACACATGCGCACACACATGCAAGCACGCACAGACGCACACACGCACGCGCACACACACACACACATGCACGCACGCACACACACACACTGCCCTCAAGGAGAAATCAGGAATTTATTCAAAATTCTGTCTAGGGCACATTCTCCGCCTTTGCTTCAAACATAAATGACTAAAGTTCAAATAAACCTAAAGCTCTTGAAAATCTTCCATTTATTAATTAGTTAGGTTTCTGTAGTTAGTTGTTCTAGTAAAATTTCTAAAGGCAGGAAAGTAAACATATTTGTTGTGAAAAATGCATATAATTTTGACAGCAAGGGTTAAACCTGACAAGGTTGGCTCTTCCCCCTAAGCAGACACATTAGCTAGCTGAGATACCCATCCCCTAACATGCCGAGTAATTAAGGTCTCACTTGCCCCGGGACTCTCCTTTTGCTCCTGGACATTGAGGTGTGGTAGGGGGACTTGCTTTCTGTTCCCCTGCCAATTCCAAGGGCTTTTGCTTGGCCCTCCTTGGCCTCTTTGCAGCACTGGATCCCGCTGAGCACCCCGCTGCTTCATTCGACAAAATCGTTAGCCCCTCCGATGTCCCAGGCACTCTGCTTGGCATTCAGGCGGGACAGGATCCCCACCTTCAGAGAGCCCAAGGACCATCGCGGGGTGCCAGCACCTCGGCAACTCACTCTAAGGCCAAGTGAGGATGGGACCGGGTGGAGATTGCAGAGGCTGGGCTTGGAAGCCATACTAAAAATTTAGTGGATTATGCTAAGGCCAATGGAAAGCTATTGATGGATTTTCCCAGGAAAAATGTATGATTAGGCTTGCAGTATTCAAAGATTGCTCAGGTTATGTTAAAATAAAAATAAATAAAGTAAACACCATTATAGTGAATGGATTGGAGGGAGGCAAGAGTAGCCACTGGAAGACCATGCCGGGAGCCACTGCAATCATCTTGGAAAGAAAGAATGGCACCTGCCAAGCCTGGACTGAGGGCAGAAGAGGGAGAAAGAAACAAGAGATTCTGCAGGTGCCTGCGGTGTGCCTGGAGCACGTGGTGAGGGCGCGGAGACGGGGTGTGCTGGGGGCCTTCCTCGCTCCCGGCTGGGTGGGGGGCTTCCCCAGCTATGGCATGGAGCGGGCTGTGAAGGGTGCGGCCGGCGAGCCCATCCTGTGCGCGCAGGGCAGGAGGTCCCTGTGGGGTCTCCGCACTGTGCTGCTAAGGAAGTGTCTGCAGGCCAGGGCGTGGTCAGGGCTGCAGAGGCGCATTTGGGAGCTGCGGTCACCTGGATGAGAGCTGCAGCCCCGGGAGTGGCCGAGCTCACCCTGGAGAGAGTGCGGAGTGCTAGGCAAGGGGCCTCATGACAGAGCGCTCCGGATGCCGTCCCAGGCCCGCCAGTTCCCCAGCCCCGTCAATGATCATTCGCTCCAGCGGTTTCCTCTTCCGCCCCCTTTCCTCCCCACTTGTCCTCTGCAGCCTGGGCCCTGGCTGCTTTCTGAAGATGACCACCACAGTCCGGTCTCATGGGCCTCACTCCCTGCCTTCTGTTTACCTTCCTCATTCCTGCCAAACTGCCCTTCCCGACACTTGACTCCTGTCATGCTGCTTTTCTCCTCCAAACCTTCCCTGACTCCCCGTCCCCTCCCAACAAAGCATCGGCCGCTCGGCCGGTGCCAGGCCCTGCAGACGCGGCCCAGCCTGCACTGACGCGTCTCTGCGGCTGCTCTGCCTGTCCTGCCCCCCGTCCAGGGCCATATGTGGGAACTGCGCAGGTCCTGTAACCTCCTCCTCCATCTCCCCATCTTACGGCCATGGGGGTGCCGGAAGGATGCTCCGTGCAGGGAACACAAGGACGTGCCTCTGTACTCAGAGACAGATACCCGCTCCTGACATGGGTCCCCTAGTCTTCAAGGCCAGTCACTGCCACACCAGCAGACAAACGTTCCGTGGAGTTGGTGGGGAGAAGATCCAGGGGACACACCTCGGGCCTTAAGAGGGAAGCATTTCAGCCGCCAACCCACCATTTCAGACAAACGGAGCCTTGGTCCATTTTGGAAGAACTTTACAGAAGGAAATTCTATTTGCATCTTTAATTGCTCGAGTTGCTCTCAGGCAATCAGTCAGTACTATGGATACGCGTATTTGTCTGGCATCGCAGCCGGCCCCGGGGGGGATGGAGCCCATAGTCTCACAGAGACATGAGACGAGAACAAATGTCCCAACATGCACGAAGCAGAGCTCCCCAGGACAGAGCACGGACCGTCAGGTAGGATGCACGGCAGGATTTGCGAAGGGTCCCCTGCGTGCTGGGCGCTATTCTAGACACTGGACAGAACAGCAGAGAGAGCAGACAAAAAGCAACGCTCTCATGGAACTGACACTCTAAAGGCAGGAGGAAGGACACAGGCAATGAGCACCACAGATGAGTAGATTGTACGCTCTGTCAGAAGGTGGTGAGTGCTGCGTGGAAAAGCCGGAGACGGGAGGCTGCGGGGAGCAATTTGACATAAGGCCACCAGGACAGGCCTCACTGAGAAGGTGCCGTTGAGCAAGACTTGCCGAGATCAGGGGGGTGAGGCCGTACCTGGGGATACAGGTATCTGTGAGATACTTGGGGAGAGTGTCGCAGGCGGGGGAACGGCCAGCGCAAAGCCCCAGGCAGGAAGAACAGGCAGGAGGCCAGTGCAGGAGCCGACCGAGTGATGTGAGGAAGTGGACAATAAGTGAGAGCAGGGGTGCGGGCGGGCAGGGCGCAGACGGGTGGCACCACCCGCCACCGGAAGGTCTGGGGCAGGGCAAGGGCAGGGCGGGCACTGGGAGAAGCTAGCACAGGGACCCAGGCAGAGGACAGGGCCTGGCGGGGCGGCAGCAGGGCCGGGAGAGGGGTGCAGAGCGGCTGGGTTCCGGGTGCATCTCGCAGATACGGGACACGGGACTCCAATGCGGATGGGGCGGAATCCACCGGAGAATGAGAGCAGCCAAGGTTTTGGGTTCGAGCTTCCAGAGGGAAGGAATCACCATCTACCAAGCAGTGAGAAACCGTGGGTAGGGCACGTTTTGGGGGTAGAATATAAGGAGTTTTGTTTTAAACTCGTTAAATTTGTGACGCCCGTTAGACATTCAGGTGAAAATGCTGCGTGGCCAGTTACGTATATGAGTCTGGAGTTCAGGAGAAAGGTCGGAGCTGCAGACATAAATCTGGGTCCGGATCACGAAGACTTTCCTCTGTAAGAATAACGATAAAACCCAGCTCCTCCCCTTCTCGCCGTCTCGGCCCTTGCCTCCACCCCACTGTGCATGATTTCTCTGTGCCAGGCACTGTGCTGATTATTTCACTCATTACCGTATTGACTTCTCGTAATGACCCCGTGAAGCAAACATTATCGTCCCCACTTTCACGGACGAGGACTCTTAGGCTTAGAGGGCACCGCATGCCTTGCCCAAGCCCACGCGGCTGGAAAGAACTTCATCCTGCAGGCAGTGAGGAGCCATTAAAAAGTTGAGAATAACATCATCAAATGTTCATTTTGGATAAATTGCTCTGAGGACAGCACCGCAGCTGCACAGGGTGGCGGGAGACCCGCGAGGAGACCACCGTAGGAACGCACGAGTCCAAGCTCGAGGCAATGCGGGAGGAGCTCGGGCTGCGGTGGCAGAAATGGGCAGAGGGGAACAGCGAGCAAGAGTGACCAGGCAGCAAGACGAGGTTTGGGGGCCCAGTGAATTGGGGGCGTATGGGAAAAGCCCACGATGTCTGTGGGCTTCTGGCCAGCGGAACTGGTTAAAGGGTGGTACCAGTAATGGAGAGCGGGACGCAGGACGGTGGTCAGGACCCGAGTCCACGAGGAGCGTGGCAGTCTGGAGCAGAAGGGGCGCCTGGGGAAGCCGGGAGAGGATGCTGGACTCCGGCTGTGATCAACCAGGAAGCCTCTCCCGTGAGGCCCAGGAGGCTGACTGTGCTTTGCAGACACAGGTGCAAGGAGAGACAGGTAAACGTGGTTGCCCGTAAGAATCGGGCCCTGTGGCTCCTTAAGCTCTGTGCGGGCAGGACCTGGGTCTCCTGGGAGCAGAACGCTGTTACACCCACCTACGCGTGCAGCTACTTTGCCACAAAAACAACACTCTCACTCCCAGCCCCCGTTTTCTTCCCTTCACTGGGCATACTTGCGGGACATTTTTATTTCAGATGTAAGCACATTGTGCAATTAGGTTGAATAAGCTGAATAAATCCATTCAGTACCTCTATAGAGTTTTTTAAAAATCCAACTTACAACAAGTAACAGCCCGCTTACCTCTCCACAACTCACTGCTCCCCACCACCCCCATTGTTGGCCCTGCCTGGGATAATGAGTAATTGTGTTTCGACAGGCATTATGCTAAAACGCTTCTCTTTGCCCAGCTTTAATCATTATCAAAACCCAGATCCTAATCTGACTTCCCCGTCATTAAGCAGCCAACCCAGCTGCAGCAGTGAAAACAGGCGGGGGACAGGGACAGGCGTGGAGAAGAGTGACATTTCTCCGAGAAACAAAAGAATCCTCTCTGATCAAGTGGCCGGCACCAGAGCAGGAGGGAGGGCTCCCGGAGCCGACGAAAATAAAATCGCCAGTTAGGCCTCTTCTCATTAGTCTTTCTTTCACACTTCACATTAGCTCAGGGAAGGGAAGATGAATTAAGAGTTAAATGCCCCAAAATAACGTAAGCCATCTTTAAATAGGACTTCACTGCGCTTTTCGTTCCCACCCAGGCCCTCTCCCCTGCAAGCCGGCTCCTTCCTTGTCCCTCTGCCTCTTCCCCTGCTCCCTGCCTGTCCGTTTCTTCTCCCCATGGTGGCCCTCCCTCTAAAGCTCTGGTCCCCTGGCGCCCGCCTTGTGTCCTTGCTCCCTGAGCTGCCCTCGCGTCCCCTGCCCGTGTCGCCTCCCTGCGCGCCCACGCCTTCCGCGTTCCAGTGTCTGGCCCCAGACGGCACCAGAAGCCAAATTCCTGGTGGCCGAATGCCCATTGTTGCCTGATGAAGGCAGATGATATAAACGAGGCAATGGCTTCAATACGTAATTAAAATAAGCCAAACGAAGCAGCGAAACAAGACAGATTCATGGTTTGGAGAACTAAGGATGAACCCTTTGCAGAAGACACTCCTCCTTCCCTTCCCCAACTCGGCTGGCTCTGAGCCCCAGAAGCGTATTGACCGACCGATCAATTCTCGAATTCTAGGTAGATGGGCTGGTGATAAACGATCACCCCCAGCCCCTTCCTCCGCGGCAGCCAGGCCCAGCTAATGCACACCGAACACTCCCTGTTTTGAAACAATCCTTCTCTGGATTGTTTATCTCTCCTCTCCCCACTTTTGTTTCCAGCTACAGGGAACTCCTAAGTAGAAAATCAATAGGTGCTTTAATTACTGGCCCCCAATTCATCAGGGCTTCAACTGTAATTACTCTGCCTGAGCCAGGAGCCAATAAACGGGACAGCCAGGCACCGGGCAGTGTGCGAGATGATGGAGCGGAGCGTGCGGCTCAGCCTGGGGGTGCCTTCGGAGACCACCCGCCCACCGTCCAGACACGCCCTTGCTGGTCCCCTCTCCCTGGTAGGGGTGGGGGTGGGGAGGAGGCAGTCCCAAGAGGGATCCCAAGGCAGAGCTGGTGGGGGCATGGGACGGACACAAACCCAACCCTTCAGCTCTGTGCCAGGCTCTTGATTCCGTCGACCGCCTCTAAAGCCTTGCTACTCAGAGTGTGGTCCGAGGACCAGCAGCTTCGGCACCCCGTGGGAAACAGACGCGTGGAAGCTCAAACCCCAGCACGGATGCACTGAGTCAGAGTCTGCATCTAGCCACACCCCTCCATTCGAGTATGAGAAGCACTGTTTTGAAATATTGATACAGGCTGGTGTTTGCTTTGCTACCACTGGTGGTGCTGGCAAACAACTCGGGGTACCTAGTCCGGTCCCTCAGTACTTATGCCACCCAGACGGGCTTCTTGAGAGTCTTTTCATTTGGGGTATGAGGGTCCATAAATGCTAAAATGTTCTTTCTCTCTCTACGTCATCTTCATTCTTTCCCCTCCACTTCTGCCGCTCCTCCCAAAGGCAGGTAAACAGAGGCTCTGAGGCTGACTGTCCACGCTGGAGTCTTTCCTCCCTTGTCCTCCGTGATGAGCCTGGCCAGCCATCTGCCCAGACGCAGGGTCCTGTTTCTGTGCCCCAGGCCCCCTAAAGCTGCTGTGCTCCTGCCTGCTGCCCTCCTCAGCTCTCGGGACCCTCAAAGGATGGATCTCAGGGAAATCCACAGGGCTCCTCTCGGGGGCTAAGTTGGCCCCATGGGATGATGCTGGAGGGTCACAAGAAATACTCTCATGGAGCTCCCTTAAAGTAGTAGGGGCCAGGCAGGGTGGCTCATGCCTGTCATCTCACAACTTTGGGAGGCTGAGGCAGGAGGATCCCTTGAGGCCAAGAGTTCAAGACCAGCCTGAGCGACATAGCAAGACCCTGTCTCTACTAAAAATTAAAAATTAGCCTCATGTGTTGGTAGTGGTGCCTGTAGTCCCAGCTGCTCAGGAGGCTGAAGCAGGAGGATCGCTCGAGCCCAGGAGTGTGAGGTTGCAGTGAACTATGATGACGCCACTGCACTCCAGCCCAAGCAACAGAGGGAGACCCTGTTTAAAAAAAAAACGAATAAAGACTAACAGGGGCCGATCAAATTGTTTCCCCAAGAAGGACAAGAATTCATCTTTGGGATGGCTCACAATAAAGAAATTCTTTGTGATGGGTGACGCCTGTGTGTGTCTGGGGGTCATTCCTCTTTCATGCTAGCAGAGGCCAAGGACGATGGAAAATGAGCTTGGATTCTCTGCCAGAAGCCTGTTTCTGGCAAGGGAGAGCTGGGCTGCAACGGCCCTCCTTCCTGCACACACATCAGCGGGCTTCGTGTCTGAGCACGGAGCTGTGGACTCAGCTGATCAATTTCCCAGTCGCAGGCAGCCAGACCCATGAAAAATGATTCTGTTGCCCATCGCCCGCCCCCCCAGACACTGGCCTTGGCTAATGCAAATGGAACAGTTCTCCATCAGGAATTGCTTCTAAGCCTCTCTTTGTCCTGCCTCTGAAATGACATGCAGGCATTCCCACCTGAGCCCCTGCTCCTCCCTTCCTCCTCTGTCTGTCAGAGTGCACACTCCCTCAGCCTCGACCACCCCTTCTCTGGAGAGGAGTCCGCAAGATTTGCCATTCCCCATTCTTCACCCAAGCTTTAAACTCGCGTGACTTGCTGGGCTTTCCTGCCTGATGGCCCAATAATCACGGCCCTTAAACTCAAGATGTCTAAGCTCCCCCTGCCCCTGGTTGGTGTGTTCCATCCTGCAGCGCTCATTCTTGTAAGTGGCGCGAAGCTCTCATCCTGGTGGTCATGATGCGTACGTTCTCATGGACACACGGTGTTAGAGGCACTGGTTTTCAAAGAACTCTCGCCCGTCTCTCCCTTTCTGTTCCCAGTGTCACCACCTTTATTCGGATCCTGTTTATGTTGAACCTGAGTGCTGCGAGAGCTCCAGTCTGGAAGCCCCCAGCCCTTCCTCAGTGCCAGAGTTTTTCAATCCAAGCTGCACAACAGAATCGCTTAGGGAGATATTACAAAATGCCAATGACGAGACCAATGATTAGGATGAATTAAACCAGAGTAGCAGGGGGTGGGGCCCAGGGTTTGGTCATTTTGAAGGTTGCTCGGGTGACTGGCACACAGCCAGGTGAGGACCACTGCTCTAGCCAAGCTAGACCATTTGCAAAGTGCATCCACCTTCTGTGCACACCCTTCCCTCTGCCCAGGATGGCCTCTGCTTCTCCCTCCGCCGATGAAAACGCTCCCTGTCCTCCCAAGCCTTGCCGGAATGTCACCCCTCTGTAGGAGCTTTCCAGATCCCTTCCCAGAACTCCCGGAGCACTTACACATCACTCTTGGTACATGCCCTGCTCTTCCCTGTGCCATGCTCTGTGGCCTCGTTGTATCCTCTTTATCTAATTGTCACCTCCTTGAAAGATTAAAACACTTCTTGGGGTGTTTGACTCGTAGCTAGAGGAGCTAGGTTTGCATTCTGATGCCTCATGCATAAAACTTTGGCTGCAAGACTTTGGGTAGGTTAATTAAGATCTCGGTTTCCTGTTCTGCAGAATGGAAATCATGGTACCTATCTATTTCATGAAAGCGGTAATAATAATAAGTAATAGTCTAACAATAACTTTTGCCCTCATGTTGCTTAGCAGTGGCTTGGACAAATTAAATAAGTACTTACTAAGTGGGGGTTGAATAAAGGAATGAATATATTTGGATTTTTATCACGGACCTTTTTCTCCTCTTGAAAATAATTCCAAGTTAGAAAATCAATGCATTGAAGTGTGGCATGTAGGGTCAAGGGCCAGCACCTCCTACAGCGGAGTCAGGCACGGGGACATCTGCTTTCCTAACGACCCTTGTCGCAGGCCCCTGCCGTGACATTTAAACCATGTCTTTTTTGTCAGGTGTCAAAACCAAAAGCACAGATGTCTCAGTTTCTCTGTCTCCATGCAGGGTGGCCTCACGGGGGATTGTGCACACGCACACCCGCGCACACACGGCACTGATGAACTGTTCTGCCTTCGTGGGTACCAAGAAAAGCAGGAAAGCCAGCGTCCCCCAGCAAACACCCTCAGAACCAGCACTCCAGGGACAAGGCCTGAGCCGGAGATTGTGGTCTACAGGCCTCTGTGACACACGCCAGAGGGTTCTGTCCCTGAAGGTACCAAAGATGGTAGCGGCTGGTCCCTCTGGCACAGCCACTAAATGAGTTAATAAAATGTATTTTGCAAGAGAGGGGCGTGAGTCTGGGCAAATTCTGGAGCAGTGAAAGCCGAAGATCCTGAGATCGTGGGTCAAATGAAATATCGTTCAGCGCCAAGCGCATCTTGCAAGCAACTCCCCGGGCTCTGCCCCAGCCCTTCCCCAGCACCGGCGCCCTGGCCTTCTGTATTCCCCAGCCCTCACCCTCGTTTAAACACTCGTTTATGTTTCTGGATGAACAATCTCTGAAAGCAACTAGATTAAGAAAGTCCTTTATCCTGACTCGCAGCGTCGGCTCTCTCAGGGGCAGTACGTAATTAGAGAGCATGATCCTATTCATCCCTGTAAAACCCGAGAGAGGAAGCGGAGACCTGGAGACGGGAGAGCGGTGGCCAAGGTCACAGTTAGGCCAAAGCAAGGGGTGGGGGGGAGCAGAGTTGGCCTGAGTGCCTGGCAAAGTCACAGAGACCTTTCCCTCTTCCTGATGGGTCTCTGAACACTCTCATCCCATCCTAAATAAACTGATAAACTGAGACTCTAGTACCCCGAGAACAGACGAAACCAGAATGTGGTTAAGAGTTAGAAAGGCCTCGGAGATCTGTCACATGGTCTCTTCATTCAAACAGGAGCCCAGGGAGATTTGTCCAGGAGGACACAGGTCACTCACAGCCGAGGCAGGTCTAGACCTCAGGTGTCCTGGCTCTGTCCAGGCTCGCTCAGGGTGCAGACATCACACTCGTAACAGACCCTGTGGTTTCCGTCTCCATCACCGTCTCAGGGGGCTGAGCAAGAGGATTGTTCCCGACCGATGGCTTCTCTGAGATCCACCAGCAAGGACGTTTACTCGCCCCCCCGCGAGACGCTCGTAGCAGGCCCAGTTGCAGATGAGGAGGTCCCATGAGGCTTCACGTGGCTTGTCCCCAGAGGACATCTAGGCCTTTCTGTGGCCTCATTTCCCTGTCTTCTTTCTCCTTGGTATTTCTCTGTCTTCACTGTCCTCCAATCCTAACCCTAACTCTCCTTGTCTCTGGCTGCCACCTGCAGAAGTCTGGGTGAGGAAAAGCCCCAAAGAGGAGGGTACGAAGTAGACACCAGCCCTCCTGCCTAGTGTCCCCAAAGCCTCAGAAGGGGTAACAGCTCTGCCCAGGCTGCAGGCCACCTCCTGGGCTGCACACAGGGGTGTGTCGGGGGAGTAGGGAAGGACCCAAGAAGCCCGAGCTATTGTCACTTGGCACAGGGCTTCTCAGTGCCCCACCCCTACATTGAGAAACGTGTTCATGACTTTCGCTGTTATTCTCACCTGGCCCTGGCCGCTCAGCTGGGAAGACTATGGTCTTGCAGTAGAGATGTCCAAGCCCACGTGTCCCTGATTAGAAAGGCTGTGATCAGGGTGCAAATGGCTGCAGAGGCCCCACTGGGAGACCAAGTTCTCTTTTATTTCCCCGCCTTCCGTCCCTTCCCCCCCACCCCCACCCCTCCTTCAAACCAGCGCTCAGAGCAGGATCTGATTCCACTTCCTTGCCCTGTGCTGGACCCCAGTGGAGACAGTGTATTTCCTCCTAAGCGGTCTCACTCCATAGCTGTTCCTGTAGCAGCAGGGACCCGCCCTCCAGAGGACTGACTACCTGCCGCCTTTCCAGGACCACCCTGCTAACAACACGTTTCTGCACCAAGGGGGAGGTTCAGACTGTTTCTAGCACTTTCTCACTCACCCACATCCTAACTTACATTATGGACTAAATGTGTCCCCCAAAATTCATATGTTAGAGCCGTAACCCCCAATGTGACTATTTGGAGATAGGGTCTTTATGGAAGTAATTAAGGTTAAATGAAGTCATAAGGGCAGAGCCCTGGTCAGATAGGATAAGCATCCTTATAAGAAATGGAAGAGACCAGAGCGGGCATGCACTCTCCCCCCCACCACCCCCAGCCCGCCATGTGAGGCTACAGCGACAAGACAGTCATTTGCAAGCCGGGAAAAGAACCCTCACCAGGAACCTAATCTTCCAGAGCCTTCATCTTGGACTTCTAGCTTCCAGAACTGTGAGAAATAAATTCCCATTGTTTGAACCGCCCAGTCTATGGTGTTTTGCTACAGCCGCCTTAGCTGACTAACACATCCGCAATTCATTCGGTCCTTCAATCTCCACGGGACACCTGTCCCAAGTCTGGAATTGAGCTTGAGGCTCAGACATCAGCAAGTTTACAAACAAGTGAAGGCAGGAGATGTGTAAATAGGTTGGTGGCTTTATGAGCTATTTTAAGAGACATAATGAGATAAGTGGCAAAATAGAGGCCCTTTGCAACGGGAACAAGAAATACTAGATTTTAGTTTGCAACAAAGCTTCCAGAGGCAACGGAGTTTGAGTTGGCTGCCTTTCAGGACAAAGGTTTCCTGCCTGGTGGAGGAAGGAGGACCACGCCTCCGTCAGGGGAAGCAGATAGTCCTGTTTTGCTCTCGAAACTACATCCCTTTGGTGCAGGTTTAAATTACCACGGGAGCACTTTGAGGATGTTTCTTCAGGATGCAGCTCAAGTCCCGCCATTCCGTGAAGACTTCCTGAGGTGGCATGCCATCTGGCTGAACTTAGCCGTCATCGTGCCCAACCCTCTCAGTGCGCGGATTGGGGAAACTGAGGCTCGGTGAGGGCCGGGACCTGGATTTTGAGCTGTCTTCTTGCTCGTTTTCATCTTCATTGCGCAGCTGCATCCTGAGCCCTCTGCCTTACGCTTTCCCCAGACGTGCACAGGCTGGGTCCGGCTCACCTGTCAGGGCTCGGCTCAAATGGCACCCCCTGACCACCCTTGCCAGGGCGGCCCCTCCCCCACTGCTCCTGGATGCCTCCCCAGTGACTGCCCCAAGGGCCTTAGCTGTAGGCCCCTCCGCCATGCAGCGGGCTCTCTCCTCATCCCGCCCCCGCCTCACTCAGCTCCCAACCCCGCTTCGCCTCCTCTGGGCTGTCCCTCAGGGCGGGCTTCCTCCCCCACACACACACCCAAACACAACCCGAGCAAACAGCAGCCCCTCCCACAGGTGGCATCTCCCTGCCCCGAGCTCCCCGTGCCCTGCCCGCCGCCAAGGCGCTGCCCCTCCCCTACAATCGCGGGTCGGCAGGGAGCCGTCGGGGTTGAGTTTTAAACCCAATCGTGAGCTGTCTGGCTGCTGCTGGCTTTCAGATGTGGAGACGCTCCCTCAGTTTACCCGCCCAGGGCTGCAAGACCACCCTCGCTCCCACCAGGTGTCCTCGTTCACCTGTCCCAGTGACGGGTGAGTTTACCTCCCTCCGCCACGCTGGTTTAGTCCCCTTGTGAGGCCGTCCCATGGCCGCCTTTCCCAGCCCCTCCCTGGCAATGGAGAGCTTCCTTTTCTCGATGTTCCTTTCCTGGCCACTGTCCTCCTCCCTCTTCCCCTACCCAGCTGGAACTGTGAATAATTCATGCGTTTCCATGGTCCTGCCACGGGTTTTCTGCCTCGTGAATCAAATCCCTGAGACACAGTTTATTTCCTCACCATCTTCTAGTCTGAGTCGCTGACAGGGACAGGGTTTATTCCTGCAGGTCATGAGTGGAGGCCAATACTTATGCCTGCTTAGGAGACAGTGGCCATTTTTCTCCACCCTGTTCTCCTACGGTGCTCTATTTTTCTAGTATATCTCAATAGATGAGCATTTGTGTAACATTACATGGTGGGATAGATAAATACACGAACAGTAGAATACATAGATAGAGGCCCAAATAGATAGGCAGTTATTTTCCTACATAGCTTTCTCAATCACATTTCTTATTTAAAGTTTTGGGGGGAACATGGCATATGCATTTGAACATGGTCCTCATAGGCAGGGGGTGCCCTAGCCCCTAATTCATGGCCCCCTTCTGGAAGGGGTCCTCCTAAGGACTCTCATAACAGCTCAGCCCTTATCTAGAGTCTCCCCAGGTGTCTCCTCCACTCACTGAGTATCCAAATGTCTAGTAAGGGTTTTCTGGGCACCAGGGCTGGGGCAGGACCCTGGGATTACAAAGGTGAGCAAAAGAGACACTGCTCCTGCCCTTTCGGAGCTTACAGTCTAATGGGAAACATGCATATTAATTAAGCAATCTTGTGTATGTATTATTAGAATGTATACATACATATTTCAAAATTGATAAATTTATTTATAAATTCATGTTTATATGAAATTTTATGATTTTATTTTTAATATTTTGATCAAATTTGATAAAATTTATATTGAATATATAAACTAAATATATTTTTTTCCTAAGGTGATAAATTCTAAACCCCAAAAGTGAGGCTATTACTACCACGAAGTCAGGAAAGCACTCTCTCTAGTGGAGGAAGGGGTTTGTAATCAGGGGAGTCCTTGGAGTTTTACTGCTTGACTTGGAGGCTGGTTACAGGGAACCTGATTTATTATTATTGACTAAATTTAATGTTTATGCTTTATGTGTACTTCTCTGTATGTGTTACATTTCAAAATTTAAAACTGTCAAATGACAAAGAGAAACTTAGAAATTTCTGCGAGAGCATGTAGCAGCGGCACCCGGCTGGGTCTGAGGAGCCAGGGAAAGCTTCCAGAAGGAAGGGGCATCTGAGCTGAGATCCGCAGACGAAAATGAGTTGGGCAGAGGAAGGAAGATGTGGAGAGATGGCATAGAGGGGCGGGGAAGGAAGCAAACAGGAAAGAGTCTAGGATAGAACAGAGCCCGGGGAGCTTGGGGAACTCTCAGAGGAGCCCAGTGTGGCTGGAGCCCAGAGAATGGGAGGGAGCAAAGCTGGAGCGAGGCAGCAGCTGGGTCGCGCAGAGCTCCTTGAGGATTTTTATTTGTGTCCTAAGACCAATGGGAATTGCTCGAAGGCTTGAAGCAGAGGAGTGACATGATCAGAGAAACGTACTGCCGAGATCTCTGGTGAAAGTGTAGGCAATGGATTAGAAGAAGACGTCAGACCTCTTTCTGCCACGTGAGGACACCATCAGAAGGCACCGCCTGTGAAGCGGGAAGTGAGCCCTCGCCGGACACCAAATCCGCCGGCACCTCGATCTCGGACTTCCCAGTCTCTCGATTTGCAATATCCAACATGCGACTTCCAGCCACACAAGTGAATCTTTTGACAGCACCGTGAAAACATCAACAACTCCAGTTTCCTTGGTCTCAAGCAATGCGACAATCACCTCTGTGAAACCCACATAAACATCTAAAACGATGTTGATAAGGGGTCTCAGCGAATAGTACCTCCACCACCTCAAAGTCTTATCCAAAATAACAAGTGTTTCACAGCCCACATCCCAAAATCAACATCCACATGACCATAGCTCTTAAAATCTCAGTGACATCTCTTTCTTTATCAATAACAATCACAGCAACTACTTATTCTATGGAAAATAAAGGATCAAAATTTGATGAAAAAAGTAGGCAAGAGAGGATGTGGGGAGGATAGAGAGAGTCTCGTTTTAATAGTAGAAGAGAAAGATGAGGATAGATAGAATAAAGTGCTAGCAGGGAGGAGACGGAGAGAAATGAACAAATGTAAGATATATCAGGGAGGGAAATCTCGGCAATGGCTTCGTTGCATGGTCTTCCCTAGAATGTGCGTTTCATGAGCTCAGAGGCCTTCTTGACTGCTGGGTATTCAGGACCTAGGACAGTTCCTGGAACATGGGTGCCTCTAACCGAGGACTCTTCTGTGTGTTTGTGTTTCTACATTCCAGAATGAGACATGAAAATAGCAGTGGGGTGATGAGGGGAAGCGTCCAAGGCGCAAAGTACATAAAAAATGCAAAGAGGACAAATGGTTTAGAGGGTTCAGGAGGCACCCTGAGGATTCCGGCACTTCTTTCATAGAACGGGCAAGTGAATGAAGCAGAAAACAGATTATTTAAGTGATGGTAAATATGATAACGGAAGAACATATAAAATTGCTAGTGCTACTGGGTATGCTAAAACACCAGTCTGCAAGAACGTCTCAAAATTACTCAGAGAAGGAATAAAAGTCCAAACCAACACCAGCCAACTCACCTTTACTCAAACAGCTGATCCAGGCATCCGCTCCGTGTTCCACACTGCAGGGTTGAGGGAGGCCAGGAAGGGAAGAGCGGCAATGTGATTGGTGGGGTCTTTGGAGATACAGGATGGAGTTCAGGTTGTTGCTGATTAATATTCTTTAAGTTAAAAAATTTGATTAGAGACGTTCTCTGCAATTTTGAGCCTGAACCTCAACATGAAAGTAAAATTGCACCCCAAATATCTCCCCTCCATCTCGTAAAGGACAGGTAGTCAAATAACAGTCAGAGGGTGTAGTTCAGAGAGTTTTCACAAGGAAGGACTCTACCTTCCCTGTCTGGGGTCAGAGAAAGTACATATACAAAGTAGAATATGCTTTGAGACTCAGCAAATACCCTCTTTGTTGACAGTAGGTCAGCAAATGCCTAGGCAAGATCTGCACTGGAGGTGTAGACTTTCAAAGCCCAACACCAGGCCAACGACATAGAATATAAAAGCAAAAGCTGAAAGAAAAATGTGATCACAGATGATCACAACAGCTGAGTATTTTGAAAATACGATCTTTCCAAAATAATTTATATGATAGCATGGTATGAAATCCTTCGAAGCAATGGCTGTTTTTCAGTGAAGTGGACATGATATACAAATAACCCTTGATTACAGGCAAATCGGCAGAGAGGTCGAAGTGGGCAGGGCTGGGGAAATCAGCTTGAATGAGCCCCAGTGTGGCATGCACAGATGACAGCCGAGCAAAACCAAGAGCATGAAGAGGCCACAGATCAAGGCTAGACTGAAATGAGGAGCCTCTACCTGGCTACTCCCCGAGGGCTCCAGAGAAAGGGGCCAGGCTGTCGTAAGGGGCCTGCGTTAGGAAAGACGAGGGAACTCTAATGTCAGTTTGACCTTGTTGTCTACTTAATAGTCCACATAGCGTCAAAAAATGGTGAATCTTTTCCCAGGGACTTACATATTGCCCAGAAACTTTGGATTTGCACAACAGTACATAGGGCCAAGCAGGTGAACTCTGCTTAAAATCACCACTGAGAGTGAACCAAATCCCAGACCTATGTCTCTCACCAGGGGAAGGTCTCTGCGACTCATAAGGTAAGATGCTGATGGGACGTTTGGAAGGCAGGGATCACCCAGAAAGCTCAAGTGGAAAGCGCACTGTGCCGGCCATTGAAAACCCTGGTCCCAACTGCACCCTAGATGCACCGTGAGACTTCCCTTCTCTGGCCTCAGTCCCTTGTCTATAAAATGAGAGAGTTGAATTAGGTGCTTTCTAGGATTTCTCTGAATTCTAGAAAACAGATACTGTAAAGGTCCTGAGGTGCCCGAGATTGGCATTTTTGATAAACTACTATGAGTGGAACAGAGTGAACAGGTAGAGAGCTACAGGATGGGGTCTGAAAGGTGTGTTGGGAGGGGTGAGGTCACGCAGGATTTTGTTGATAAGGGTAAACGTTTGAATTTTATCTGAAGTGTAAGGAAAATCATTGGAGGGTTTTAAAGAAGGAAGCAATACAATCTGATTTTAAATTTTTAATAGATCACTTTAATTTTACTTATGGATTAGCTCCAGGGGAAGAGTGGAATCAGGAACATTGCAGGCTCTTGCAGTGGTCCACGGAGACCCAAGAATGATGGTATCAGAGGAAGGAGGTGGTTACTTCTAGATTTCGTTATTGGAGCAACAGGTATATGTGGTACCTTTTACCGAGAAGGAAAAGACTGAAAGAGGAAAAAGTTTAGGATACCAGTGAATCAAGAGTTCTTTTTGGACACATTAAGTTGGAAGATTTTATTACGTATCAAAGTAGAGACGCCAGGTAGACCACGGATTTCTCTAAGCTGAGTTCCAGAGAGATGCCAGAGCTAAAGAGACAGACTTGGTGGTCACGGATGTGTAAGAGCGATGGAGTCACCTCAGTGGAAGGGAGAAGAGCGAGGGGCCTGTGGCTGGATTCTCAGCCTCTGATTTTTAAACGCTGAGTACAGTGAGAGAAGTCAGCAAAGTGGTGGCCTTTGGAAGAGAAGGGAAAACTTGAGAAATGCATGTCACCAAAGCCAAGGAAGAAAGTGGTTTCAAGAAAGGAATAGTTGCCTGACAGTGCTGAGAGGTCAAGTGCAAGATAGTAGAGAAATAACCATGAGACCTGATAACAGGAAGGGCACTGAGCACCTTGACAAGAGCAGACTCTTTGGAGGGGTGAGGATGGAAGCCTGACTGGGCAAAGAGAGAACGGAAGTGAGAATTGGGAACAGAGACATTTTCAATAGGTTTCGCTGGAGATGGGAGCTGAGAAATAGGATGGAAATGGAAGGACAGTCCAGAGTCCGGAAGCTCAAAATCAGTACTTTGGAGAAGGTACGGTTAACGGTACCGTCAAGGTCAAGGATATGGCTGGGGAAGGCCGAGCCCTCTGGTGCTGACGTTAAAGTCTGAGAGGATGCCCTACCTCCCTGCTGTCCTGACCTTGTGTCTCATCTGTCCTTACAGGTGACCAGAGGGGGGGCTTCCTAAGGGCGTGATTTAAGGGACTCTCCAGAAGCTTCCTCACCCAAAATATCCCTGCAGAGGCCTGACACTGGTTTCTGACATTCTGCTGTTGAAGCTTCCTTCAGTTCTTTCCTTCTGCTTTCCATAAGTGCTACCACCTAACCTATTAATTTGCTATCAATCATTTATACATAGGTGTGATTTAGTGGCTCAGGGCCTTTCAAGTAAGACAGCAGCTGGCGGCAATCAGATTTTAATAGGCTATAAGCCGAGGCTTTTGAGGAAGGACTTTCCCATAAAGGTGAAAGGGCATAGGAGGTACGTATTTGTTGAGCACCTACTATGTGCTGGCCTCTGTCCAAGAGCTTTGCATAAGTGATATCATTTGAGACGCCATTGTTGCCTCCTATTTATGGAACAGGGGGTCTTGGGGAGAAATGACCAAGCTCCATAGCTAATGAGCGATGAAGCCGGCTTCCGAAGTCAGAGCTGCAGAGCCGGGAGGGGTGTTTGGATCGGAGGGACAGGCACCCAGAAGGAGAAACTCAAGGGCCACCCATGCATTTTGGCAGACCCCACAATCCTAGCCTTCCTGCTACCTCCCTGAGACCCTCAGATCCCGTATGTGGCCGTTTTTTACTTTCCTTAGAAGGTTGTACCTTGATGAGGTTTTTTTTTCCTTCCGTTTTTTAAAAAGATAATTTAAATTTGTATTAGGTGCTCAGCCGCAGTATAAATACCCCCATTGGAATTGCTGACACACAAATCCATAGGGAAGCATTTTCCCAGAACGGAGCCTGGCATGGGAGCCTCCCAGCCACATCCTCTTTCCAGAAGAGAAGGAGTCGAATAAACAGAACAATTTTCTCAAATAAGCCACAGTTAAAGAAAACAGAATCAGCATTCAGAGTTTCTGGTCTCAGGCCTTTCTTTCTTTCGTTCCTTCTCTGTCCCTCATTGTCACTAAACAATCTTGCCTTTAACCTCTATGTTACCAATCAGAATGGAGTCATTTTTACGGAAGGAACTAGAAGAATCAGCATGGGAGCCTGAGAACTGGCTCCTGCTGTTAAAATGAGAACAGAACAGCGTCCACCGAAGATGGGGGCTCCGGCGGCTCTGCAGGTCCCGCCCAGCCGCCCCAAGTCCACGTCCTCACCCTCTGGCTCGGAGACCTCACAGTAAAAGATGTGGTTAATATCAAAGAATATCCCAAAGTGATTAAACTTTGGTTGAGCTGTGCCTTTAGTTCTCTGATGGAAGGGGCTACTAACTGACATCCTACATCATAGTTTGGGATTTCGTGCCCAAAGTACTCGGAGCAGTTGGTGCCTCTCCCCACAGGCGCCCTGAGAGGAAGCCTCATCCCAGCCCCTTTTCAGCATCATCTCCCATCATTCTTACTCCCACCTGCACCGTGGCCAGTGTCCCCGTGTCCCAGCTACGCTGCATCCTCCCAGTTACCTCTCCGCTGCCTTTTCTATGGCTCTGGGCCTTTGCACACACTGTTCTTCCCGCCTGGAGTGCCCTTTTCTCTTCTCTGGTTGGCAAGCCCTGTGCACCCTTAACACACACGTCACCTCCTTTGTGGAGCTTAATGGGACACCCCACGCAGAATGAGTGACCCTTCCCCAGAGCTGGTTCCTAGACGCCAGCACTTCATTGTGCTGTGACATGGTTGCCCATCTTTGTGGCTCCCCCTGTCCTCCAACAGACTGGGAGACCCTCAGAGACAGAGGTCCCCGTCTCGGTCAGCTCCTCATCCAGGCGTTAGGAAAACGACGGGCTCACAGTAGCTTGCTGAAACAGAGAATGTGGGACTCCCGCTTCGTTCCTCACTCAGCCGACACCCGTGGACACCGCGGCGCCCTGGCTGGGCCTGCGACTGCAGACAAGGCAGATAAAGCCCTGCTCTCCTGGGTGTGCGTTCTGTCAGGAGGGAACCAACCATAAGGAAGAAATCAAATAAACATATATCATGTTGGCTGGTGATAAACGTGATAAATATAAACAAAGTGTGAGAGTGACAAGGAGAGCTATTTCAGGTACCATTGTTAGGGTGGGCTTCTCGGTGGAGGTGACATTTGGGGCTAACAACCTGCCGGACACAGGCTTTGTCTTGCTAGTGGAGGAATGAGGTGCCGCTGGTCCCGTGCAGGGGCTGCGCTGAGGAACTCGGGTTCCCACGATGTCTAGCTAGGTAGGGGGACCAAGCCACAGCTGTTTGGCCTCCGTGGCGTTCAGCACTGACCTGCTGAGGGAGCTGCCTCAGAACACACTGCAGAAACGGAAAGACTTAGAGGCCTGGTGCCAACGGCTCTGAAGGACGCAGCTATTTCTGCGTCTGGGCACCTGGGCAGCACCAGCCCGGGCGCAGCACAGCAGAGGGGCCTGCAAACGATTACACTGAGAGGCACGAGGTAGCGAAGTTGTGAGCTCGGTTCTGTCACTTCCTTCCTGTGCTACCCCGGACAAGTTACTGAGCCTCTGTAGTAAGTCTCCCGTCTGTAAAACGGGAGTGATTAATAATGGTCATTTTGCTTACTTTCACCAGTGGTTTTTCAGATCAAATGTGATCTGTGTAACAGGACTGTGAAAGCATAAAGCACAAGAAAAAAATGCAAGAAATGATCCTTTCTAGTGGGGAAAGGCAATAAACATTTACTGAGTACCTATGAAGTGCCAAGAGCCCTATATATGTCGCCTTGTTCAATTTTCATAAAATTCCTAAAGAGGTATTATCATCTGCATGTTAAAGACCAGAAAATGGAGGCTCAGAGAGGTTAAGTGACCTCACCAAGGGGGCACGGTTGGCAGGGCCAGGATTCAAACTCGGGTTCACTGTCTCCAGAACTCACACTTACTCTGCCTCCTCCTGCCTGGGGGTAGTTGCTCCAAGCCTGGGATGGATTCTCGGTCCTGAATCATCTCACCCAGAGCCATGAGGTGCCTGTCCCCAAAGTGTCCCCACTCAGCCCCTGATGCAAGAGCTAAACGCTGACCTCTAACCAAGCCTGCGCTGGGGCTCCCGGGCCCGCCTGCCCCCGGCGCGTCTACTGTGGGACAAGTCCGCCTCTTGGCTTGGCGTGCCGCCGTGTCTGGCATGGCGTGGGGGGCTCTAAGGCACTGAGCAGCCCACCTGCTGCTTCTGCTGACACTCTGTTGCTGTCTCCATTTCTGGCTGCCAGCCGGGATCTGTCCGGGATGCCACTGAGCCACCCTGCACCCCCGCCCACGCTGCCTGCCCTCCCTTAATCTCCCAGGGTCCCTAGCTACTGTTGGTGCTCAACTTATGGCCTTGCAGCCGAACGAGAAACCTCGACAGGAACAAACTGTACTTTGCGGCATCTGCCCTCCGTACCCCTGCCCAGCGGCCAGATCATCTGAGAATCTATCACAGGAGTTTCATTTCGCGTGATGGCAGATCGGAGTTAAAGGAAGTGGCCCACGAGTGATGGGTAGTTACAACTTTGACCCAGATAATCCCCAAAGTGAATAAGCCACAAAGCGAATGAGGTTTTTGTGGATAGATGAGAATGGGCGCTACCTTGTGAGATTGGATGAAGGAAAATGCATTTAGGAAAATTCAGTTGCTTTGGACCTGAATTCTTTTCTCATCTTGAAGGAGTTAAATGAGGGTTTGTTGAAAAAACAGAATGACTCCCCAAAGGAGGGCCGGTAGAAGTGACAGCCGCAAGACCCAGAGAGAAGTGGCAACTGCTCCACCTTCCTTCGGCTCGACCTCTGTGGTTCAAACCAAGCTTGTGAGGACTGTGATTGGCCAAGCGTCCTGCATCGCTCTCTGGCAGCGGGGAGCCTGGAAGGTTTCTGGGTGATGCTCAGAGACAGCACGGTCGTTAAGTGCACAGAATGCCTGGGTTCAAATCCTGGCTCGGCCATTTGTCATGTGTCTTTGGGCAAATTTTGTAAACTCTGTGCCTTAGTTTTTCTGCCTATAAAATGGGGATAATAATAGCACCTCACTCAAAAGGTGATTGCATTCAAAAGATTCAATGCATGTACAGAGTGTATGGATTTAGTTTCTATGCAAGTACTTAGATCATTGCCTGACGGTTTTTATCACATATTTTTTAGCAATTATCATGCTACTGAAAAATAGATATGGAGCTATTTTTGGATCTAGCTGGTGATTTATGGGCCCAGGAGATCCTAAACATCCTCAAATCAGATCTTGGGTAACCACTTGCTACGGTTTATACTTTTTCGCCAGCAGGCCTGGGTCAGGCCAGTGGCTGAGGCTGCAGAGTGAGATGTAAAACTTCAGAAATGAAAGGCAATTTTCCCTTTCTTGCTGCCTTTTGCCACTGGCAAATGATCCCTTCAGCAACATTTGACCTTAAGAACTTAAAAAGGAAAAGGTTAAAACATTTCAAGAGCAGAGTCCCTCCCCAGCATGCCCACCACCACAGAGTTAGGGAATGTCAGGTGGGATCCCGCATCCCCTCCGTCAATTGGAGTCACCAGCGGCCCAAGGGACCCCACCGGGAAATCGTGGGAGCGGGGAGAGGTCTGCACTGCTCACCGGGAAGACACGGCCAGGGAAGCCCCCGCAGGCCCTCTCGGGGGCCTCACCCCTTGCTCCCCCGGTCTCCAAGGATGGCTGCCTGAGCCTTTCATTCGCACTAGGTTAAGCTGATAAAATACAAATGAAAAAAGGGGTGGGGGTGGGGAGGAGGGTAAGGCAACTCTCACTTTGCATTTTAATAACACAGGCACTGTGCCTCGGACCATCTTTAATAAGAGATTGACTGACAGTGGTCTCCTCCCCAGCCCCACTCACCACAGATCAGGCCCAGAGAAGCAGCACCCTTTCCTCGTCTCCAGAATGGTCCGCCTGGCCCCTCCCTGAGACGGAGGGTGACCAGGGATGAAACCCACCCCTTGGCATGATTTGCTGGCCTCTTGAGGGTCAGTCTGGAAGGGCATCCCTAGCCACCTAAAGACACCCCCAGGGCAGCGGTGGCCAGGCAGCCTGCATTGCTGCCTCTTATCTTTGCAGGGACCCAGTTATGAGGACACAGACAGGCCCCACTACAAGGGCAACTCCATGGAGATAAGAGCTGTCCTGTTTGGTCAGCCAGCCTTCCCCTGAGCTCTGGGCCCAGAGCTGTAGCCCAGAGGCCTTGCACCCCCAAGGCGAGCTGGAGACAGTTTGAGAAGAGAATAGGCTCAAGTCCTCTGCCTGTCTAGAGAACACACCTGTTTCCGTAGCTGGTCTCAGGACGCACGGGGCCTCCCTGGCGCACAGAGAGAACACATATCAAAGCAGCCTGTGCCCCTGACCTCCACCCTCAGAATGCGCCTCTTCCACCACAGACGTTCCCATCAAGTGAGAGCTCTATGGATTGAAGACCTTCTATGTGCCAAGTAAGGGCTGCCTTACTTATAAGCCTTCATGCAGAAAACGACATCTCATTTAACCCATGCAGCAATTCTAAGAGGCAGGAACTATTTACCCTATTTCATGGGTGAGCAAACTGAGGCTCAGAGAAGTCCAGTGATTTCCCCAAGGCTGCACAGCTAGTAAGTGGCAGAGCCGAGATTCGAACTCTTGCTGGGCAGGGCTTGATGGAGTGTTTCCGCCCGCCCAGCATGGGCAGTAGGGGAAGCAAGGTCGGAGGAGACTGGCAGGGGGTGAGGCTGGTCAGGCGGCTTTGCCGTCGCATCCCATCTGGAGCTCTGGGGAGCAGAAACCTGGCAGCTTCCTAGGCAGATGAAAAGCCAACCTTCCTCCAATTGTTTTATTTAAAGCCAGACTGCTGACCGTTTGAAGCCACTTGGCTTTGGCAGTGCTTTTTCCTTTTCTCTTTTTCCTCGCTGCTTTTCAACAGCCCTCTGAGCTAAGGCGAGCGCATCATTGCTGGGCGTCTCAGCGGCAGATGCTCGGAAGACCTCTGCCTCTCCCGCCCGGGGCTGGCTCCAGAGCCGCGTGGGAGCAGGTGGGCGCACATGCTCGCGGACGGCTCTGGGTTGCAGAAAGGCAGGAAGCCTTGCATTGATCTGCACCTGAACTAGAGATACAGATGAAGTCTTTTGCTTTTACAGCGAGTTTCGCAAGCATTAAACTTCATTTATATCTCTATAAATATATATGGCTTTGAACGGCAGGCTTTATGGCTTGGTTTATAAGTTCCATCTCTCGGAGGCATAGACTAGGTCACCGCGAGGAGACGGTCCCTTTAGAGACGGCCCTGGCCTCTGCCCTTTTCAGCATAGCCATTTGTTTGCAGGGCTCTCATCTGGTGTTCAGGGCCCTGACCCTCTTCCCACCTGGCCACCTTCGCCACCTGGGCAGATGTGGGCTCTCCCTCCAGCCCCGCCCTCTCCTCTGTCTGCACGAGCCCTCGCCCCCGGCTCACAGCTGGCCAGACCATCAGGAAGAGGTGCAGAGGCCACGGGGCTGTCGGCTGACTTACTCTCCACGCCTGCCCCTTGGTCAGGGTGCCACTGCTGACCTTGGTATTGACAAGCTCACAGGGGACGTCAGGCAGCACTTAAACAGGACAGGCTGGCAAAACTTGGCTTATAAAGGTGTATGTTTTACAGAAATCGGTTTAGATAAACAGACTGTCCACACAAACAAACGCTGGCACTCAGTGGCTACAGGGTTTACAATACTTCATGAGGCTGGCAGTAGCTTCTCTCCCGATGCACTTGCGGAGATAAATTCAAGGTAATCTATATAAACTCAAGCCTTTGGAATTGCACACTATGAAAAAATTCAAACAATTACTCGAGGCCAGCCAGGAGGTGGCTGTTAGATGTTCTTCTTATGGAAAACATAATTATAAAGGAAGGGAAAATGTTTCATAAATAAAACTCAGAATGGCAGAAGAACCTGGAGGGAGGAGAAGGTATGAGAAAAGGAAGCCAAAGGTTCGTGGTCCCCAGCTGTGCATGGAACGGTGCTCAAAACCCACTGTCTCCTTCAGGCTCGAATTAATTTCAGTCTGGTACAATTTCTAGGTAATTAATTGGCAAGAGGCATCTTTCAGATATTTTTAAATATCAGCCTGCCGGGCTCTTGGTGCTAAAAGAGTAGAGGAAAAAATAGCCAACACATGCTCCTAAAATCAAGGTGATGTGAAACAAGGGCCAACCCAACCCATCAGCACTGGAGGAGAATGTAAAATCCAGGTCAGCCCGGATAATCGTTAGCTCGCTAAAATAGCAAGTACGGGGCTGCGCCCACTCCACAGGCCACATTATATGGCACGTGGCACAACCGTTCACAGAGGGCGCGTTCCATGCCGGGCACCGTCCGAGGTACTGTGCACCCATGCTCCATTTAATTCTCACAAGAACCCCTCAGAGAAGACGTGGTGATCTCTGCAGGCTTTGGGGGCTGAGGGGAGGTGGGGAGGCTTCTGACAAGGAAGCTCAGATGAAGACGGGTTTAGTAATCGCCCAAGGTCACAGGGTCAGTACTGGTGGAGCAGGAGTTTGAAGTCAAGTTTCCTGTTAATAACCCGCCAGGTCTTGCTTCTTGCTGCCTTTGCCTGGTGGGCTCTGTGCGCGCGTGGCCCAGGGAGGGAAAGGGTGTGGCTAAGATGCACACAGCATCCAGGAGCAGAAGAGCTTAGGCTCTGTTCCAAACAGCTTGGGTTCAAAACCAGCCCTGCGACCTACTGGCTGTGTGGCCTTGGGCAAGCTAGTTGGCCTCTCTGAACCTCTCAAGAGCTTTGTTTCTCTCATCTGTGTGTTCTCTTTCTATGTTCTTCATGGGAAAAAGGGACTATCTCAACTCATTTTGTGCCTGACCAGGGTCTCCTTTCTCACTTGGCTGGAGAAGAAGGCTTTCTTTGCCCACCTTTCTTCTGGGTTACTATGAGGATTAGGTAAGAGAATTATGTACAGCACTCAGTGCATTGGCCCTCGCACAGCGACCACCAATAAATATGAGAGCTACCACATTGCCCAGCCTGGTACAGTGCCTGCCGCCCCATGAGCACTCCTTAAATCATAGCTGTTATTATTATTAAACAGGTAACAAGTATGGGAACTCTTGTACTTAGGTTGAGCAGAATCAACAGAAAATCAGAAAACTTTTAAAGGGTGCTACCAGATGCCAGGCCCCATGCTTGGCTTTCCCAGCCCTTGTAGATAGGTGATCTAGCGGGGATGTTTTCATATATAAAGATGAGCAATAATGCAAGAGGTAACGTTCCTCTACAGATGCTTGAGATGAGTCATGAGGAAGCCATCATTAACTGCCAAATAAATGATAAAAGCAATACTGAAAAAGCATTGAAGATGCAGGCTTTGAACCTGGGTTTGAGTCCCTGCTCTGCCACTTCTTAGCTGTAAAAAGTTGAGAAAATCACTTGAGATCACTATGCCTCAGTTTCCTCATCTGTAAAATGGGGATAATAGTATCTGTCATAATGTTTTAGCCACTAAGTGATATAAAGTATTTAAAGTGTGCATTAATAGTAATAACAGCAAACGTTTGCTGACAGCATACTCTGTGCCAGACACTTGACTGAAACTCCCAGTAAGCACTCAGTAAATGTTGGCTGGAGTTGTCATTAAGCAAAAGATTCCAGTTGCCAGAGCCCAGGAATGTGAATTTTTAGGTAGATTATGATCAAAGACCAAATTCCAGCCCAGAGATGTTGCTAAGCTGTTGTTAAACGTTAGCCATCCTGGGTTGATAATGTCCTGGGATCAATGTTCCAGACTTTTCTCCCTTTGTCTCCCCCATACTATCTAGTATGAGGAGGACACATCCAGATTAAAAGAACCACAAATTCCTCCGGGTCCTGGTAATAACCTTTCATTGAATAGTCTACAGCCAGAGTGTGAGATGTTATTATAGAAGCCACGTCAGGGTGAGCTTGACAGTGCCGTGCTCTAGGATAGAGGTCCCCAGGAAATCAGGCTAGAATCTGTCACAAACTGCAGCGAGTCTGTTGGCTCATTTGTCCCTGACCCCAGACTCCTCTCTCATTATGAAGTCTCACCTTATAATGCATAACCCAGAGACATCCCCCCAACAGTGGGGGCTGCACCCCTCCCTGCCTGCCGGGCCCTCTCTGGAATAAGACTGGACACTTCATGGGGGAGAACGGAGGAGAGTTCAGCATCCAAATTCACCTCAGCTGCGTCTGTGTACACATTAACAGTGAAGTTCTGAACACAAGGGATGGAGCAAGTTCAATTCAGGTTCACGGGTCCCTCGTATCCTGGATTTTCCTCCAGGAAGCTGCCCACTTGGGTTTCACAGGGAAAGGGAACGATATCAACTCAAGTGAGTGCCAGGACCAGGAAGTCTCCCTTTCCCACTCTGTCAGAGCATAAAGCAGAGGCAATGGCCAGAACTAAAGCAGGAAAAGAGTAAACAACCCAAGCTTCCATTGACGGGTGAATGGATGAACAGAATGTGGTATGTATATACAGTGGAATATTATTCAGCCATAAAAAAGAAGGAAGTTCTGACACATGCTACAACATGGATGAACCTTGAAGACATTACGCTAAATAAAATGATCAGGATACAAAAGGACAAATATCGTATGACTCCACTTATATACGGTACCTAGAGGAGTCACGTTCATAGAGACGGAAAGTAGAGTGACGGTTGCCAGGGGCTGGGGGGAGAGGAAATATGGAGCTATGTTTAATGGGTACGGAGACTCAGCTTGGGAAAATGAAACAGTTCTGAAGACGGATGGTGGTGGTGGTTGCACAGCAATGTGAATGTACTTATTGCCATGAGCTACGCACTTAAAAATGGTTAAAATGGTAAATAGAAAACCAGGAAGGGGAGAGAAGAAGGCAAAGCTGTTCGGACTCCCTTTGCCAACCGTCATATCAATAACTTGCTGTGTTCAAACTTTATCAATACAGTTCTAATTCAAAGTAGTGTTCTAAGGTAAAATGTAGAGATTTTTATATATGGTTGGAAATAGCCACCTGGTGGCTTAGCAAGCCATCCCCCACTCCATGGGATCCCAGCCGGGAGAGATGACTCGGAAGCCGTCCCCTGAGAGAGCTGGCCGGGTGCTCTGCGCGCATTCTCTGAGGCCAGTGAACCCAGAACGGGGCGAAGCCCTGGAAGAGGGTGCTACAGCAAAGTTTCCAACTAGAGGGGTGCAGAGGACATAGTTACCCACTGAGCATGTTCATAGTTCTGTGATCTACCTGGACACATTTTGAGGTCTACCAAAGACTCTGATTTGCTGATCGATCTGCCAGAAACTCTGATTTCCTTGCTGAGGACCCGTGTGCAAATGGTGCACAAAGTGCTCCATTTCAGCAGGTGGTCCTTAAACCAGAGATAAGGCGGAAGAGAATTGGACAGGCGAGATATCAGGACTGGTGGTGTATGTATGCGTTTGTGTGCAGGTATCGCACACCCGAGCGCACACACACACACACATACACACACACACTCACCAAAGTCAGCAAAACCTCTAGGTGACTCCATTCCTTCTTAATGGTAAAGTAGAAGAGTAATTCCTCACCCAGCCCACAGCCTCGAGACGGAAGCAGGGTGAATGGAGACATCCTGGACGGAGCTATGATGGTACATGGGTCTCTACAAGTGACTTCTTCTAAAGCCACTCTTTAAAAACGGGGAACAGCACCCGTCAGCCGTGACCTCTGTGGGTGGGGCCGAATTTCAGGGCATGAGCACTATCACGGTGAACTCTCCTCTCTGCCTCTGCTGAGCTCACATGGGTACTGTACCCTCAGCTCACTCTCCTGGAGCCCGGATGAGGTGACTCACGACCAGCCATCTGAACACTGAATTCCAAGTTTTTAGGAGAAATTCTAATATCATCTCCATGAACTGTATCATCAAATAACTCAGGTCAGCTCGGAGGCAGGTGCCTACAGGGGCTTCCATGGTTTCTGCTTGGATTTGAGCATTGGCTTCCATACACA
This sequence comes from Indri indri, assembly GCA_004363605.1. Taxonomy (NCBI): domain Eukaryota; kingdom Metazoa; phylum Chordata; class Mammalia; order Primates; family Indriidae; genus Indri; species Indri indri. Next base: position 48,469 of record RJWJ010000377.1, on the reverse strand, counting down.
CAATTGAAATGACCTCCTGAATCTCCAACACCATGACTTTAAAATGGGGTGCACCCCTCCCCCACCCTCTCTGCCACCTACCCAGTAACGGTAGCCTCAGAACCCTGAGATGTTCTTTGAAAAGTCTAGGGTCCACATGACACATCTACTAAGTAATACATTCAGGAACATATTTCCACGCAGAATGTAGAAGTGTAAGCTACGGTGATAGGAGTTAGAAAGTGACAGGGTCGAGGGAGAGAAAGATTGATTGGAAGGACGCACAACAGAACTTGTGTATATCTTGTTTGGGATAGGGGTTGAATCGGCGTACATGACTGTCACAGCTTACTTATTTGAATACTTAAGATCGGTGCATTTTTATCATATGCATATTACACCTTAATTCTTTTAAAAAAAATGTAACAATGGCCCTTTCCAGGTCAAAGACGGCAACCTATGGCCGTGGGGATAGGCCAGGATGGCTGACAGCCTCCTTCCCTCCAGCTTTCCGCACCATCCCTCATCTCCCCAGGTCCCGAAGGCAGCTTAGCAGAGTCTCCCCGGCACGGTGAAGGAGGGTTGGGCGTGAGAACACAGCGGCTTTCTCTCCAGAATGCTGGCCAGATGTGAGGGCCGGGGCTGCTGGGGCGGTGGTTTTGTGTGCGGGTGGGTTTGCGCCCAGTGTTCCCTCCCTCCTCGTCCAGGATTTCTGCCGGTGGTCAGAGCTCAGCCCCCTCCTGCCCCTTACTCAACCTCCCCACGTGCTGAGCCACAGAGGACTCGGCGAAGGGGGTCCCAGAGAAGGCTCACAGGAGACAAAAGTTACCAAACACCTGAAGCCGAGACGCCTATGGCAACGTGCCCCAGGAAGGGAGACGTCAACTGGGATTTCTGGGGCGAGGCGATGTGGCAGTCAGGCACATGACATCAGTCCAGCCTGGAGGGCGCCAGCCCAGGGTTCTCTCTTTGCAATAAACCAGAGAGCTGTTCGCCTGGCTCCTGGCCATCTTCTTGGCTGGGAACTGAAAGCCAGCAGCACCCTGAGCCTTCTGGCTGATTCTCATTCTTCACCAGGGGAGGCCGTTGCTCCACACTGAGTTCACTGAAAGGCTTTGGCTGCAAATCTGCCCACTGGGAGCAATCCATCCCTTCTTTCCTGCACATGAGCATATCTGCACTTCATAGGTAGCAGGATATTAGCAGACCAGAAGTTCTATTTCTGTTTTTGCTGCCCTCTGAACTCACGCTTTAAACATCCACGTCTCCCCATTTATAAAATGGGTCCAGTAATATCACTAAGCACTTCTTTCAGAGAGGATTCAGGGGCATTAATGAGATAATGGCCACTAAGTATGGTGACTTCGGTAATAAACTGTGGCTTTGGACAGCGTCCACTGCAAGGGCATGATTTTTTTTTTAAAACCTTCAGGGATGTGTCACAAAAATCCATCTACTCACTTGTTTAAACTGGAAGATTTCAAGGACAGAAGGATTTGGGAGAGTTGAAATATCGAATGAGTCAGTGTTGGTTTCTGATGCTCGGCATCTGTCTATTTCAATCTTTCCCCAGCATTACAACCTGTGACTTCACTCTCTTTTCCTCGCTGTATTCTACTTCCTGTCATTCCAGGGAGATGCTAATGTTCTGGATCCAACACTAAGCATAGTAAAAAAAAAAAAAAAAAAAAGGCAGTGCCATTTCACTAGAACTCAGCCTCTCACCCAGAAGGCTCCCCAACCAGAAGCAGAGACTATTTTCTTCATCTTAAAGGAGGAGCCCAGCATGCTGAATTAAAAGTAAGACAAAGCGTCACCACACTAGGCTTCATCTGGTGCTGGAAAGAGCCAACCACTCCCTGGCCTTCGCACCTCCCTTGCCCCTCCGTACTTGAGGAAGTGACCAGAACCTTAAACAGTTAGGGTCCAAGCCAAGGCAAGGCTTGCTCTTAGAAGAAGCCATGTCTCTTTGAAGTCCCCTGTAGCATGTTGGCTCCATGGAGACCTGGATGATTGAAGGAAATGTCCAACACCACTTGTTGAACGGCCCCACCCGAGTAGGCAGGGGCGGGAGTGGAGGGGGATGGGCAGGCGGGTGGTGTCTTCCACCCGAACCAAGGCAGACTTGGGGAATTGCCCGAACGTACTTCAGAAAGGCAGGAAGCAGAGGAGACGGAGAGCACCTTGCAAAAAGTAGAAGCCGTGAAGTATGAAGCAACAATGAGCTTCTGTTTGCGGAGCCCTCCGTGCTGGAGGGGGCATAGTACCCGTTCAAGCCCTCCTGAGTCTGGGACTAATCGAAGTTCGTTTCTGCCTCCCGAGACATGTGGGGTCAAACCTTTCTTCTGAGCGGCTTTCCACTGCCAGATGCCCCAGAAACAGGGCAGAGCAGACTTTGTCCTCTTTGCAACCACTCATAACCAAGGATAACAGAAAAGTGGAGGGCACCCCTGCCTCCTTGCAAACACAGCATAGTCCACATCAGCCAGCCTCTGCAAAGCTCAAGACGCTGGCACTTCCCTACCACCGTGAAGTCAGAGGGACCTCGGCCCCACAAGCCACCCCAGCCCGAGGCTAACCTGTTGCACCTGCCCACTTGCCATGGGTTCGCACCAGCAGAGAAGGTAAGAGGTCAGGTTGGGCTCTCCACAGCAAGCACCCAGGGAATCCTGGGGAAACTGATATTTTAAAAACCTGCTCCTTCAAGCTCTCTCAAAGGAGCGTAACTTTTAACTCTACCTCCACTCCCAAGCCCCCGGGCTTCCTTTGCCACACTTTGCCACCATGGATGGCTTGTCGGGAGAGAGTTAAAGAAGATGCGCGACTAATTCCCCAAACCCTCCCTCTTTTCTACATACAAAAAGAGCAGCCCTACACGGAGACATGCAGAAACCACCCGCAATTTGGCTCAGACCTCACCTGTCTTATGCAACAGCACACACACACACACACACACACACACACACACACACACACACAAGGCCAGAGTCCACAGCCCCCTTTAATTCGGTAGACATAGTTTTGCACCTTTCTTTTCCCTACGCAGAACCCGGCTCTACTGGCAGCAGAGAGATAGATGCAACCTTAGTGCCAAACGCCTTGCAGGAACACACAGACACACAGGAACCAAAACGCATCTCACAGCTCTCCTTGGTGCTGAAATCACGTTAGCGAGGAAATCAAATGAGCCAGAGCTCTGGACTTACCCGGGCTGGGGGTGGGCAGCCGGAGCCGGAGGAGCTTCCTGGGAAGAGAATTCCTGTCTGTTCCGAGGGAGGCAGCTGATGCACTCACCTAGAGAGCCCACCTCTCTCCCTCCTCTTCCCTTCCTCCTTTTCTGGGAGGACGAGAGGAGGCTCCGGGAAAGAAATGAAACCCAAGCCGGCAGGGCTCTGGGTGGAAGGAGAAAGAGGAGACAACCAAAATAAGATCAAAAACTCAGGTGGCTTCACTCCACCGGTGGTAATTCCTCGGGTCAGGGAGGACCCTCTGCTCTCACCCTCCCTGGGTCTGCCCCTGTCTCCGTCTCTGCGTGTTGAGCCAACAGCCTTAGCACAGTCGGTTCCTGCCTCTGACGTGAGAGGAGGAAGCCTGGGACTGCTTTGCTGTCTCTCTCTCTCACGCGCTCTCTCTTTTCCCCTCTTGCTGAAATTTCAGCAGCACGATGTTTTTTTAAGCCTCCGTTTTTTCCATCCCCCTACAAGCAGCCCCCTAGTGGACGGAAAAGAAAAGCATCCTGAGTCCTCTTTCCCCGTCCAGACTCCCTGCACCCACGAACTCCTGGCAGCTGCCTCCGCACAGCCAGCGTCCTGAGAAGACAGAGGCCTCCCTCTGGCCGACTCAGAGGGAAAGAGACAGGGAGAGGCCAGGAGCGTTTGCAGATCCTTTGCCCACGGTCGCAGAAGTCAAGGGCGGAATAGGATGGGGGAGTGGCTGGGACAGAATGTTTTGGAGCAAGGTCAGCTGCGGGGGTCCCAAGTGGTTCAAGGTCCTGGCTCAGCAGAAGGAGGCCTCCGAAGAGTCAGGCTGTGTGGCCAGGGGAGGTGTGTGCTAGCAGCACAGCCGGGGACGGGAGTGCTCGCAGAGACAGGGACGCAGGGAACCAAGGACACGGTATCTCACCGGCACCTCCTCTGATCACATAATAGGGCTTTTTTAAAAGCTGGTAAGAAAAATATCTGGGAAGACATGGCCTGAGATCATCTCAGAAATAGAGACAGAAGTGACCTTGATGAGCATCCATGGAGAACCCGAGCGGAGAAGGGGTACCGAGGAGTCCCTGCGCACGGGGACGGCTAACCCCACTTTCAACACACAGGCTCAGCCTCTGGGGAGAGTCCTCGGCCTGCATCTGCACACTTGGGTCCTGGTTTCAGGCTGCCACTCGCTGACTGGACGTTCTGCTGCTCTGTGGCTGAGTTTCAGTGTTTGTAAAATGTGGATAATGCTGCCCCCTCCCTACTGGATAGGAACGCTGAGGGACTGGAATGATGCAGAGATACAGAACCTCAGCGTTGGCAGGGAATTTAAAAGTAATCTTATCCAAACATTCTTCTTATATTTGATCTATCCCTGCAAACAATAATAGCTAGCATCTATAGAGTGCTCACACCAGGTGCGAGGCACTGTCATAAGCCCTCGTGGGTATTAGCTCATTGACGTCATACAATAATCCTATCACGGAGATACTATTATCGCCATTCTATAGACTAAGAAACTGAGGCACAAAGAGATGAAATAATTTTCCCAAGATCACACCATTGGTAAATATCAGGGATGGATCTGGAACATGGGCCATCTGACTCTGGAGCTTCCTCTTTTAACTACTGCATGCCATAAGTGTACACTTCAGAAGGGACAGCATCTGAAGTCAACGGAAGAGAGTACCATAGTTATCGTTGCTTTTATTTATAATAAAATTCCTAGATTGTTGTAATAAATTTATATGTGGCTGAGTTTTTAAAATAAAATATTTACAACTATGGGTGCCAAACAAACTGTGGAAATTTGCTATGACTAATGAGAATCTCCTAAGAAAACTAATTCTCTTGATGATGTGGGTAGTTTCACATGTACAAACTGGTTATAAATCTCATGAAATTGGAAACTATTGGGCTTCAACATCAATTCGAAAGACACAGCACTCGATATCTGCACCCAAAGCAGGTGGCTGTCCAGCGCCTAACGCGGTGCAGAGACGGAGCCAGCAACGTGAAGAGCGGAAATGTTGCGATGCGCTTGGATAATAAGCACCCGGTGAGACACTGACATATCCTTCAGAATTCCAGAATTATGAATTGCTTACCTAAGGTGGCTGACTTTTTCTGACTTTCTTTGGATCAAAAGAGAAAAGGGCTGGGCAAAGATGGGATGTGATGGTTGACGAATCATGGTCCTGTGCTCATGGCGTTTGCCGTTCCTCAGTAGGGGAGAGAAGGGCGAGAAACAGACTCGGATGGTCCAAGAGCCACATGCTGAGGCACGTGGAGGTGTGACATAATCAGTGAGCACGTGGGAAAGACAGCTAACCTGACCTTCGAGGGCCAGGGGACTTCCAAAGGAGTGTGGCATCTAAGTTGAGACCTGAAGAATGAGAAGTTTCTGCAGCAAAGAGTGGAGGAGACAGTTAAGCTGCAGGCACAGCCCATGCAAACCGGTGGTGGTGAGAGAGAACACAGTAGGAAACTTCCAAAGTGAGCATCACCCTTCCGTTCACAAGGGGGAAACTGAGGCTCAGAAAAGTTAAGTGGCTTGCTCAAGATCACACAGCTAGTAAGTACAGAACCCAGATCAAATGCGCATCTAACTGTTCGAGTTGAAAGTCATTCTCTCTGTGAAGCACCATGGTGTCTTCTCTCATCTCTCAGAAGTGCATACACAATTGAACAAGGTGTTTCGATAACCTGCGCACAGTGGCCGAGTGAGGATGTGGCATCTACAGGGAAGCTGGGGGTGTGACCCACTCCTATTAGATGAGAAGGCCACAAGAAGGCACCGTCAGTCCGAAACAAGGAAAAGCTCAGGATGGCAGACTCGTTTCTGGTGGATGTGAAATTACTAGATGTGCTGAAAAGCGGGAATATTTCAGAGGTACCAAGATATTAGAGACTTGCATTTGGAAGGGGATGAATGTAGACAGGACTGAAAGAGGGTGCAGATTAAGTGCTGTGGGAGGCCCGAGGAGGAAGTCCTTCTGCCTGGGAGTGGTTATGGGAGACTTCACAAGGGAAGTGGCCACTCATCGGGGCTTAGAGGATGTGGGTTCAGGAGACCATGCTCCGTTGGACCCAGACAGCCAGGCATTTTATACACATGAGCTCTAACTTGTCTTGAAGAATAAAGAGACATTGATTAAAGGGAGAGTAGAAGGTCACTGTAGGGAGAAAGATGTGAAAGCGTGGAAGATGGACACGTTTGAGAAGAGTGGGGGGGAAGCGAGGGATGGGTGGATTTGATTTTGGACATGTCAAGATACGAGAAGGTGCAGATATACATTGTAATAGATGTGTCTAGGCAGTGGTTGGAGTACGTGTCTGTAGCTCAGATAAGGAATCCGGAGTTGACGATTCAGATCTGGAGCCCATTTACATGGACGTGATAGCTGCTGGATGGTGGCCGGCAGTAGGAGGGAAAACTGAGAATGAGGACAGAACCCCAACTCTATTCCCTTGATGCCGGGATCAAGTTTTACTCTTTGTCTTTAGTCCTTGTGGCTACAGTGCTTAGTATGCAGGAGACAGTCACAAAATACTTGATTATTGATCACCGATAACCCAAATGTATCATTGAAGATGATCTTGGGACTGAGGTCAGTTCTTGGTTCCTTAGCTTCTGATCCACTCTTAAAGATAAGTCCGCTCTGTCACAATTTCCCCCTTTGGAAGCTGGTAATCACTACCCCCTGGATTTTTGTTTTTGACTTAGCACTCCAGCCCCCAAACCCTCCTCCATGTTGGTAGCTCTCCATCCATGCAGCTGGACCAAGTTGAGCATCTCCCCAGGCACTCAGCTGTCTCCAGAGAATCAGGAGTCACAGAATGGTCAACCACATGGTGGAATTCCCCAAAGAAGATCTATGCCATGGTCAGCAATCCAGAAAGCCCTGGGATTCACCCTTCCAGAACTTGAGGTCCAGACAGAGGGACTTGGGAGGTGCAGCTGTAGCTTTTTGACAGAAAAGGGAAAGGAACCTAGGGCTCTGCTCTGGAATAGCCAAGGGAGCCCTCAATTCCCAGGCTAACCTGGGCCAACATCTTACCACTGTTTCAAAGGGCACAAAAGGAAGTTTGCTGTAAACATCAGCTAAGACATGTCATGGTCTTGAGACTCTGGCCAAGGAGAAGAGAGTGAAGAAGGGCAGAGGACAAGATCTGGATAATCAGTCACCACCCCAAAGCCCATCCTATCCAGGTAACTCTCCGGAAGCAAGCCTTCCCATTTCCCAACCCATCCCTCCCACGCAATTTCTGACCTTGCCCTCTGTCCTTTCCCCAAACCTGTGTTGACTTGGCCACAGCTGTGTAGGATTATAAATTACTGCCCTTTCCTCCTGTGATGATATAAATTCCTTGGGGGTCAGGACAGGGCGTGCTTTCAGGAAGCGTCAAGCAGTACGTTGCGGGGCTCTGTCAACTTGCACTCCAGGGCTGGGCCCAGGAGAGGGAAGATGTTAGGAAAGAGGGAGGGAAGGCTGGGCTTCCAATGAAGTCTGCTAGGTTAAGGAGGAGAGGAGAAGAGAGTGGATAGAATAAAGGTTCCTCTGGGTCGAAGACACTATTTGGGAGGCAATTTTGCCTTTTATCTTCTTTACCCCAAATGTTTTCCCCATAGCAAAGGTGACGGGGTACCCCATGCGGTCTTAAAGCTAACTCCACCCCCCACTGGGAAGAAGAGCCCTGCTATGAGCTGCTCACTGTGGGCCTCCACACCTACTTACAGATTATTCACAGTCCGTAGGTAGAAGGCCCAAGAGTGACATTCTGTAGGTAGGAGCTCAGGAGTGTTAGGCATAGTGACCCAGGAAATAAATGGCTCCCCTATGGCAGTGAAGCAGCTCAGCCCTGTCAAAGAACCCCAGCGCTGGAGGAGAGAGTCCAAAGCATGTCTGTACAGTGTCCCAGAGTCTCCCTTGGAACCCCGAACCACTCCCGCACCATAACCCTTGACCAGGTATGGACTAGGGGAGCCTCTGCCATGGCTGGGAGCCCACGCCTCCCCACACCTGCCATACAGATAACCAGGAGTCAAACACTCAGACCATCCTGAAAAAGCTGCCTTGGGGACCCCCAGACTTTGAAAATAAGGGTCTCGATGCTACACGTTGCTCCCAGGGCCCGTGGAGAAAGGGAAGAGCAGAGAGCAGGAAGTGCCAATAGCCAGAGTTGCCACGCAATGGGGACTTCCTACAAGTGGTCCAACTCAGCAAGGACAGCCACTTGTTAGGACAGCGTGGGGACATTCGAGCATTAGCTTGGTGGTTGGAGGAAATGGCTCGTCCATTCCCTTCCAACATGGATAATGTGCAATTGTATTGGCCTAATGGCTAAGGCGTTTGCTTAGAAAGGACTATTTTAAGATTTGGGGCTGACTTTCTGGGCAGTGGAGGGGGGATTCTCAAAGATGACCAGGAAGATAATGTAGCGCAAATGCTTACCCTCGCAAGGAGACAGAGCACATCCCGTCTCCCTAGAGCCAGGGCTGGGCTTCAGCTCCGTCCCAGCCTGACTCAGCAGGACTTGATGACCTTGTCGTGCAATGGGGTGATGTCTGGAAAGGGCTGTGGGAAACCCCTGATTGCCCGGAGACATGCAGGCTGGAGCCACAGGTGGGCACTGGCTGGGGGAGGGAGGTGAGAACGTGGCCCCAGCAAGGTTTTGGAGCACTGATGGGTGGAATGAGCCCTGTAAGTGGGGGCTTGCCGGAGCTGGAAAAGAAGGTGGGAAGTTGGACAGTTCTAAGCTGTCAACTCACTGAAGAGCCAGAATCTTCCTATTGTGTTAGTAGAACAGACGGGAAGGGACCCCTGACCCAAATCTCTCTCCCATTCTGCTGTCACAAGATGGTAAACACCATTATGGTGGACTGTGGTAGCTATTACTTCGCTTGCCAAATACCTCTTTCCCCCCACATTCTTCTAGAACTAGAACCTGCCCATCCCCCACCCCAGGCACTAACCTGGACATTTGACCTAGGCCTGGACAACAGAAGCTCCCATTCCTCCAGACACAATGATGGGTTCAGGGCTGGGCACATGTCCCAGGCAAGATCAATCAGAATCTTTTGCAGAAATTGGGAAAGAGAAGTTCTCTTTCTAATGAGGTTGCCAAACAGGGGCCACGTAAGCTTGAAGTTGAGCACAATCATCTTCCCTGGCTTTATGAAGGAATCCTAACCACAGTTGCAAATAATGATGCCAACACCCAGAGGAAATAGTAAATACAGGGAGAAAGGGAGCCCAGACAATGTTGTTTGAGCTCCTAGATCCAGCCAGCCCTGAACTCCCAGTTAAGTGAGCCATGAAGTGCTCCTTTCACTTATTTCAGCTAATTTTTGGGGTTTTTGTCAAGCTAGTTTAATTTTTGAATCTTCTAAGGTTCCTGGGAAAATTCAAATTCCCCTTAGATGTATGCCTTCAGCCAGGGTGAGCAACACCAACATGGGACCTAAGAACCGATAGCTGCTTGGGGCATGGGAGCCGTAGCAGCAGTGGGAAACAAGGTGCTCACCAGGGAGGAAAGGACATTTCCTTCCTTGTTGTGCTGCTGAAGACAGGTAACAAGGCCCAAGTCCTTCGCCTGGGGAGTGTGGAGAGAAGGCCCAGTGGAATAGTAAGGCCGCCATTGCTGCATCCTTGTAGCAGATGGTGGAACAGAGGAAGAATGGGGTGGCCCTGCCCCAGCGCACGTGTTTGTTACGAAGCCTGTGTGGTTGCCTGTGCTTTTACGGAAGGGAAGATGCTGTACCTAGGACCTGCTACTGCTGTCACTATGGGGCTCTGCTGCCCTGGTTTGTGGAGTGCCCACCTGGGTGAGGACGGCAATCCCAAGGACCACGTCCATTCATGACGAACATGTTTTTCTCTGTGCCCGGCTCCCAGCATACCCAGCCTAGATCACCTCCTCCAAACACCTCTCAGTTCCTTTGGATCCTCTCTGGGCACAGCTGGCTCAGAGGGCTCCGAGCAGAGTCCCCTGTTCTGGGCAGCTGCAACCCAAGCCCACGTGAGCAAGTTTGCACCATCTCGCTCTGAGTGCCTCAAGCTTCCGCTTTCAGGGTGCCTGGCCAGCTGCAGCCTGCCGGGGGAGGGGAGGGCACTGGGTGATGGAATGCTAGCCAGGGAGGGATGCGGCTGCGCCCCTGGCTCCCCAGCCTGCCTGCCTGCCAGCGGAATCGTTATCTACATCCAAGAGCAAGCCGGGCTTCCCACACTAAATTAGCAAGAGCGAAGCAGATGTCTCCCTTCAGTGCAGCAAAGGATTAGATGGGATAGAGTCGGCTTCTTTTCCCTTCTGTTACAGATAAGGGCAAGTGTGGGCATCCAGGGTAGGTGTTTTTCCTGCTCTAGGACCACACCACGGGTGGGCGGCCTGGGGTCAGAGCTACCTGTTCCCCCAGGCCTGGCTCCGCCCCTCCCTGGCTGCCCCGGGCGGGGTTTCCTTCCCCACGAACCTCTTATTCTCCCTTTTTTTTTAGAGCCCTATTGGCTCTCAGTAAGAAACGGAGGCCTTATCTTAGGTTTCCTCTTTTTTTGTGTTGGCCGTTTTAGAAACTTCAAATCCTTGCCCTGCCCTCCGCTCCATCCCCCCGACCCCGGGAGAACTCCAGGGGCTCTCCTCCCTTCTCCAGCTGCTCCCCCGCTGCTTTGCTTGCTGAGTGCCCCAGCAGCAGCACCAGGGAAGTGGCATGGTATGAATGTCCCGGTCCCCTCCAAACTTCGTATGGAAACCTAACCCCGACGCAGCAGTATCAAGAGATGGCGCCTTTGGGAAGTGATCAGCCACGAGCGCTCTGCCCTCATGAATGGGATTAGCGACCTTATAAAAGGGCTGGCAAGGGTGAACTTGGACGCTTTTTGCCTTTCTGTTCCTTCCCCCAGGTGAGGACACTAACACTCCATCTTGGAGGCAGAGACCAAACCTGCCGGTGCCCTGATCTTGGACTCTCCGGCCTTCAGAACCGTGAGAAGTGAGTTTCTACTGTTATAAATTCCTCAGACTCAGATATTTTGTTACGGCAACACAAACGGGCTAAGACAGGGGTGGAGGGGCCAGTCTGGCTTGCCATTCTGTGATCGCCGACCTCTGCTTCTAAGCCTGAGTTCAGCTGCTGAAACCTTCCCACCTTCGATGGCCCGGCCGATACCCCACTCTCTTCCGCACTCACAGCCACGGCAGGTGGCAGAGAATGGAGGTGAAAGCGTGGCTGCCCGCACAGCCTGCCTGGGTTTGAATCCTTGTCGTGGCGCTTATACTTCGTAAGCTTAGGAAGGTTACTGTTCTCATTGGTTTTCTCGTGTGTAAACTGGAGATCTGGAGATCGTCGCCGGGCACAGTGATGCAGGCCTGTGATCACGCGGGAGGTTGAAGCCAGGAGGTCCAGGCTGCAGTGAGCTATGATGGTGCCTCCGAACAGCCACTGCACTCCCGCCGAGGCAGTCAAGGGAGACCCCATTTCTAAAATAGATAAATATATTGCAGATCCTAATCTTCCCTGCCTCATAGGGCCGCTGTGCAGATTACATGAGCGCATTCATGGAGAGCACGAGAACAGCTCCTGCTGCGGAGCGCGCCATTCACGCGATTATTCAGCAGGCACCTTTGAGTACACACCTTTTTAACAAATAATCCTCCTTGCCCTTAACTTGGCTTGGTCTTGACTTCATGAATAAAGGTCCTTTCTGGGTGTAGCACCCGCTCCCTTGCCTCTCGCTTTGCCGAGAGCCGATGGGATGCTTTGGCTCTTGGGGGTATTGCCGGGTTCTGCCAAGAAACACCTCTGTGATGAAGGAGAGAGGAGACGAGGCCCAGAGTGGAACAGACCTGGGTTTAAACTTCTGTTAAACCACTTACAAGGTGTGCGGACTCTGGCTTATCTCTCCACATCTTGATTCCTTATCACAAAAGGGGTCATCACGAAGGCTCTCTCGATGCTGTTGTTATCGATCAAAGGAAATAATGGGTGACAGTTTCAAGAGCAGTGTCTAAAACATGGTAGAAACTCAGCGGGTATTTGTTGGGTGTAAACATCTGTCTGCATCACCTGATCCTGCTCCCTCCTGCTCGAACGCCACCCCTCAGAGAGGTCTTTCTTGACATGCCTCCAAAGCAGCCTTCCTCAGACCCCTTGACTCCGGCTGGCATCTTACAGTCCATCTTTCTTCTTCTTTATTGCCCAATCCTCCTCTGCGCTGACTCTTCCGGAGGGCGGGACCCCTGCCAGAGTCATGCCCCCAAAGCCTAGAGTGGTACCTGACTCAAGCAAACACGTTCGATAAATATTGCCACTTGAGAGCATATTTTATGTCCTGGTCATTTTTAGTTCCCTCGTAGCATGTTTTATGGCAAGCAGCAAGGTTTTGCATCAGGCGTAACACGATTTAAAGCTTCCCTTTTCTACCTTAAGAAATGTACTCTGAGCGTCTGTTTTTCCTTTTGTAAAATAGAGAAAATAGTATTTATATCATAGGGTTATTGTGAAGATTAACGGACATGGTGCCTAGAACAGTGACTGACACACAGAGGTCACTCATTAAACCCTTGCTGAATCCGTAAGCAAAGGAAGGAAAGACCAAAGGAATTCTCCCTTCCTCTCATCGCCCACCTTCCCAACCTTCTTCTCCTACTTGCTTCCTCACTTTCTTCCCCTCCCCGAGGCTGGCACGCTGGGGACCCGCTAATCCTTCAGCCACGGGGCATCTGTCTCCGCATCCCTGCTGGCAATGGCAATCTGGATCAGCTGTTAGAAGTTATTACCCTTTGAAGCAAGGGTCAGCCACTGTTTTAGCTCAAGTGCCACAAATATGAAACAAATTTCGCCACAGGCACCAGAGTGGCCAAAGGAACATTTTTCCAATTTTCAGAAAAACGTCACCAACACCCATTGGCACTTTGGCTTCGTGTTTGGTGTTTCTATAAGGCCTTTAATAGTCACTTCCTGTATCTCTTTTCGGCTTTTTAAAAAATCTCTGTAAAGAGTCGTTCTCCTTCTCCTCTCTTCTATTTTTACATCTCTCCTTTTTGGCTTTTGTCCTCTTCTTTCCTTAAAAAGCAAGCCCCCCTTGTGCCACTCTCAGTGCTATTTATTCCAACCTTATCCCTCTCCGCCTGCACTGCCCCGGTGTTCCTTCCCCTCCAGGTGGACAGAGGCGGTAAGATCCCGTGATCTGGGCGTGGGGGAGGCAGAAGCAGCACCGCGAGGCCCCTGGCATGGGATACAGTTGACTCCGCTGGTCCCTGTCCTCCCTACCCAAGCTGTCAGAGGGAAAGCTCTGGGTCAGCCCTGCCAGGGGACTTTCTGTATCATCTTGTTACTGAGCAGAAAGGCCTGCACAGTCAGAACAAATACAAAGAAGATGTGTCCTCTGTGGGGCTTTTGAAAGAAGGCATCAGGCTGTTGGTCCAGGCTGGTTTGATTTCACAGTCTGCTCAGCCCCATGCAAGAGCCAATGTGTAGGTCTTACGTAAACCACACACAGGTGGCTCACAGAGGACAGGTTCTACTCTTGGTCCAATCTGGGACCTGCCACTCTCTCCGAGGCCAGTTGCCTTCCCTCCATCATCCATGTATAGCCTCTTGAGTTTACGTTTCCTCTTCTGGCAGATGAGAACAATGATCTCCACTCTCAGCTCTGTACCCCTTACAGTGTGTTCTGAGGATCGGATGTGAGGCTGCAGGCTGTAGGTAACTGGGTGGGAGGGGAGGCTTCGGAAATAGGCTGCAACCACAAACAGCTTTCCTTGCTGTTAACACAGGCAAATGGGGGTCCAGATCACATTTTGGTTTTTTTTTTTTTTGCAAATTTGAGGGTAGCCCAGATTCAGAGGAGCAAGTCCCACCTGAGATGGAGCTGTATTTTCTCACTTGGAATAGCACGGTTGGAGGTGTAAATTCAAAAGCTTAGGTCAGATTTTGAATATCCTTGTCCTCCTAGGCAAGCTGTCCCTTCCTGCACCAGCATCCTAAGTTTACGCATCCCTTCTGAGCTGAGCCAGGGCTGGATCTCCAGAAAACATGCGCTCCAGGGGCCTTTGCCAGGTCTGAAGACAGGGGCCTTGCCTTGGTCAGGATCCAGGGTGGTGCGGGGCACCTTGGAGTAACCGGGGCCCACGAAGCTGTGAACATAAATGTAGGAGCTTCTTAGGGGTAATCCAAAGAAACCTTTTCTTACAGAAAGCAAGCCGAGTGGCTCTGGAGTTTTTAAAACAAAAAGTATTTTAAATGACACAGATACGTAGGCTAAAGGAGAAAGTCAGAGAAAGACATATTAGGAGAGTATATTAATATATACACTCACATACATATGAATACATTATTATGAGCCAGGCATTTGTGCTAAGCACTTTACATACTAGATTTCATTTCTTTAAATGCTTAAGAAGAAAAATGGAGGAAAGAGTTGTCTCAGTCGCTGAGACCACGCATTTATCCTGCACCGGAGAATGAAGATGAATGAAAAGCCCTGGTAAGAGAGTCGGTAAAAGGATCCTACACAGAGATCATTTTTAGTCTGGGCTGCTAGCCAGAGGTATACAGAAGAAAGGAAATAATGAACTTGTAGAATGTCAGAGCTGGAAAGAGCCTCGGAGCTTATCTTGTCCAACCACCGTCTATCCCATCTTCCAGATGAGGTCTGAAGAAGGGACGTGTCGGACCCACCCTGATGCAGCTGGTCATATTCTGTGTCCACGCCTTGGCCAGAGACCTTTCAGATCAGAAACGCCTAACGGTGTCCCTGTTCCCCCACCAGCCAGATTTTTAAGTCACCGTGTTTCACGCACGGAAGAGTCATCTGTCCTTGAGTACTGTTCTGATCGTCTGTGAACCCACCAGTGGGTAACCGCCATTTGTTGCCGTTGTTGGTCACTGCACGAAGATGGCTCCTTTGCCGGTGGCCAGGCCTGCCGAGCCAGCCTCGGGATCACGCACTGTCCCTGGTTTCCATGTGCATCTGCTCATGGAGCCAACCGGCTGCATCCTGGACTATGGCCCCAACGTCGTTATTGAGATCTAGCCCCCAAACGTGAGAAAGCCAGACTCAGCATCTGTCACATGAACCTGTTTGTGCTCCCAAGAAACCCCAGAGTCACAGAATGAGAATGTGCGTGGCGTCTGGCTCCACCCTACTGATTACAGAGCAGTGAGATGACTTATCCAAAGTGACACGACCAGCTGAAGGCTTTGAGGCCAGTGCCTCCCCTCACTCCACACGGGAAAGAACTGGCACTGATCGCACTGATCGCAGCCATTTACTGGTGGTTTGCTAGCATTAGTAGGTGACTAGTGCTGACGGGCACTGGGAGAACGCCACTGCCCAGACCCCGGTATCAGGACAGAGGGGCGGTGGGAAAGGGCAGCATCCACACAGCCGGATTTTGTGCACCACACACCTGGCCAGGTGCGGCTGCCAGGAGCACTGCTACCTTGCATTTGCCCGGAGAAACAGCCCATTTACATCTCGTTTGACCTTTATGAAGGACACAGAACAGAAACTCTCAACCCCATTTCCCAATGAGGTTGTACGGGCTCAAAGATTACAAATAATTGTAAATAATAACACAATTAAAGTATAAGTTTAATATAAATAATAAATGATAATAAGGTAGAATTAATTAATTTACTATATTCATATAGCAAGTAAGTTATGGAGTCCGAGGTCCCATATCTCCAGGGCTGTGTTTCCTACACAACAATAGCAATAATCAGTAGCATTTAATTAGTATTTATCAGGTATCCCACACTGTTGTTCTAAGCTGTAAAAACATGGAGATATATATATATGTATATATACACTCACACACACACTTATGTATCTATATCTTCTCATTCATTCTCCTTAACAGTCTTTTAAAGGTAGGTACCCATTTCACAGGCAAGAATACTGAGGGACAAAGAGGTTAAAACAAGGCTTAAACCAAAATCATGTTCAAACAGCAATATTTGGTTCGGGCTTTCAGTTCACGGACTGGCCACGGCTCACCGCTCTCCAACCGCCAAATGAAGCAGAACTTTCCTTCCTCCACTGTCTTCCCAAACCAAGCACGCACGGCTGCTTCATTCCAAAAAGGAGCAAAACAATCCCGGTCATCCAGGATCTCTCATTTCCAGCTGTTATTAATCACAGCGAGAAGAAAGAAAACCCACTGGGGAGAGCGGCTGCAGGGCAGGGCTGTGCTGCAGGTGCGGTGGGCACCCAGCAGCCCCGCAGCCCCGAGGGCACCTCTAGAGGCCGAGCGGGGAAGCAGCGGGGCCCAGGGCTCCTGCAGCGCGGGCAAGGCGGGGACCACGCTTAACCAGCAGTGATATTAAGAGGGTTTGACTGTAATCTGGAAAGCAATAAACTGACATCTTTAAATCCATATAATGCCCTACAATCAAAACCCAAATTATCTGGTATCAAGAGCAACCGAGTACATAGTAAGTTCAGCCAAGGAAGGGTGGGCGGTGGAGTGAAAAATCCAGGGTGGAAAGAACATGCCAGTCAACAGGTGGGAGAGAGAAAGTGGATAAACGGAGGATTTGCCGGAAGGCCCAGGAGAGAGAATGAGGCATTGGGACAGGGCTGAGCTGTGGGAGGGGGGTGGGCACGGCGTGGCTGGGGTGCCCCCCTGCAGGATGGGGGCTCCGTGCTGTGCGTATCCAGCTGGCGCAAGAGCCTCTTCAGGAAAGGCACCTGCAGGCCCCTGTGTCCTGTGCTCAGTGCCCAGAGCGTGGTGCCATCCTGGAGGAGGCCCGGAAACAGAAGTTACAGTGACCAGTCCCGGGTCACAAAGTGCAACAGTAGGATCACTCACGTCTCAGTCACGCTCCACCTCGGGCATGTGCAACCTGAATACGGAAAACTGTGGCGGGTTTTTACTTCTCATCAGTGGAGCTCACATCCTGAGCCCGTCACTCACTGCCTTTTGCCGTATGGGCTAGCCCTCAGGGCAAGAGGCACAGGGCTTGGGACAGGGAAGAGAGCGCTGCGCCTGTAATTCGGTCAGAATCCCAAGCCAAGAGTTGTGACACTCGGTTGAGAGAATCTAGGGCCTCTCAGCATTCCTCAGCGTGTGTGTGTGTGTGTGTGTGTGTGCGCGTGTGCGTGCGTGTAACCCGCGGGCACCTGGGAAATATGCCAGGGTCGCCATAGACCCAGGCGAGGCCATCCCAGAGGCGCCACACATGGAATGCACATGTTCGCCCCCTCCCTGATCCAGAGCAGGGGGTCCCGGGACCGTCTTGCTGAAGGCTCCCACCCACCCAGGGCCTCGCTCTACCTACAGTGAAAACAGCGAGTCGAAGTAATGAACTGCTGGGGGCAGCTAACAAATGTCGGGAAAAGACAGGTCCCCGTGGGCCACACTGTGATGTGTGAAGTCACCAAAAGAACAGCACACAAGGAGAGACATTCGCAAAGACTCCGCTCTGGGAACAAGGGAGGGGCCGAGGTGGCTGACAGGATCTGAGGGACGAAGCTCCCTGGGCAACGCTCCTCCGTCAGCCGGGTGAAAAATGACGCATAGCCGCAGCGTTAAGTCTTCCCATTCCAGGAGATAACGCCAGCTGCGTTCGTTTCCCAGGGCTGCTGTAACAAAGTACCACAGACTGGGTGGCTTAAAATGACAGAAATTTATTGTCCTACAGCTGTAGAGGCTGGAAATCCAAACTCGAGTCTGTGCTCGCTCTGTGGAGGAGACTCCTTCCCTGCCCCTTCCCAGCTGCCGCTGGTTGCCGGCAGCCCTCCAATCTCTTCTGCGTTCACGGCCTTTCTTCCCCTGTTATCTGTCTGGCCGTGTCCGAATCCCCCACCTCTTGTAAGGACAGTGGTCATTGGATTAGGGCCAACCCTACTCTGGTGTGACTTGACTTGATTCCATCTGCAAAGACCCTCTTTCCAAACAAGGTCACCTCACAGCTGGGTTAAGACTTGAGCATGCCTTTTGGGGGACACGACTCAACCCTTAGCATCATCTGACTACCTGAACCTTTTGGTAAACCTCACACGGCCTCAAGCTGTACTGTAGGAGAAAGGGCTAGAACGAAGAGAGGAAGCGTCGCCTGCCTCCTGCTCCTCCCTACTGCCGGGGAGAGGTGTCCTCGTTACACCTCCCTGGGGGGTTGCTGAGAAGAGCAATGGCAACTGCCCCACTTGCCCCTTCTGTTTCCTGCTGTATTTTAGAGTGAGATGACCCTGGAAAGTGTGTGTGTGTGTGTGTGTGTGTGTGTGTGTGTGTGTGTGTGTCTGTGTGTGTGGCTGACACACGTATACTTGTCTTATTCCACCACCGTCCCCAGCAAATCATAAACCCCTCGGGAGCGAGGACGGCACCTGGCTCCTCAGTGTGTTCTCATATTCCAGGTGCAGGATGGCCTTGCTCAATAAATGCTTGTTGAATTGAACTGAATGAACCTAAATCCAGTTGTGGGGAACAAATTACGCCAACACTGTTTTGGCCTTGGAAAGTGAAAAGGGAATTTGTTAAGAGAAGAGCAGGGGCTGGGGAAGAGAGGAAGCGGTTCCCCCGCAGCACTGACAAGGCTGGCAACGGGGCCAGCCCCATCCGTGCGACACGCTCAGCTCTTCCTTCTGCATGTTATTACTTGCCAAAGGCCCCGCGTGTCGCTGTCCTCCAGTAAGGATATCCGTCCAGCACCCTCTCTACATTGTTCAAAGTCTCAAAGTGGCACTTCCAGTGATGCCCCTTCTGTTGCCACATGACTGCTGGTGTCCCCAGAAGGCCCCCCAAGTGGTGCTCCTGTCACTGTTGGCACCAAAAGCTCCAGATGCTGCCACCAACACTGGGACCACAGCTCTGTGGCATCACTGACTGCCGGCAGGGCTGTCATGGCAAAGCCCTGGCAGCAAGGCCGCCACCACTGTCCCCAGACCTGTGTCCTACAGAGCCAGCTCTAGGGGTGCAACTTGTGACTAACAATGGGGTTGAACTCAGGTGCCCCTTCCACAGCCCCCCTGACTCAGGGCCAGTGCACAGGAAGCCCACGGGTGCTGGCTTGAAGACTCGCAGGCCCCTCATCCTTTACTCAGGAGAGGCACCTTCATGGGCACAGCAGGGATACGAATGGGAAGGATTTAACAAACATGGAGAACTCGCCCTGTGTCCATCCATTGCCAGGTTCTGCGCCCGAGAGCTGCAGAATGTTGAAGACATGGCTCCCATCTGCAAGCAGTGCGTCCTTCAGGAGAGAATTTAATGACCACCGGTGACCCACAGAACGCCAGAAAAAATAAATGAAGAATGGACATAATTATAGAATGGCCCAGCATCCACCTTTCAGCTGTTTGTTTTAATGGACTTCACTTTTTAGATCTGTTTTAGGTCCACAGCAACATTGAACAAAGGTACAGAGATTTCCTGTATACCCCTCCCCACACATGACCAGCCTCCCCCACCATCAATATGCATCCCCAGAGGGGACGTTTTGTGCGATCGATGAACCTACATCACGTCCTCATTGTCACCCAGAGCCCACAGTTTACCAGGGTTCACTCTTGATATTGCACCTTGGTGGGTTTGGACAAATGTACGATGACATGTATCCGCCATCATGGTGTCATACAGAGGGGCTTCACTGCCCTAAAGTTCCTCCGTGCGCTGCTTGTTCACTCCATTGTCCAGCTTTTACTTATAAGAATTTGCTTCAGTTAAAGAAAAAAAAAACCCTGGGACATAGCTTCATTTCCCACTTTTTGTGTTCTTGATTCATTTTGACTGACTCTTTGGGAAATGGCGTATGGAGAGTTGGCACCAGGAAACAGGACGCCATTAATGCCTCTGTGCAGCGGAAAGATCAGAGAGTCAAATTCCCCCTCATCATAAGGTTTTAACTGGTGAGAACCCTGCTTAAGCAGATACCTTCCCAGCGTGGTTTGCACTGTGTCCCCCCAAAAGACATATCAAGTCCTAACCCTGGATACCTGTCAATGTGATCTTGCAAGCAGAGTCTTTGCAGAGGTAATCAAGTTAAGACAGGGGCATACTGAACTCGGGTGGCCCCAATGCAGTGACTAGTGTTCGTATGAGAAGAGGGAAATTTGGATGCCCAGACACACAGGGAGGACACTGCGTGATGACGAAGGCAGAGACTGGAGTGAAAGTCTACTGGTTCAAACCAAGGAACACCAAGGACAGCCGACAACCACCAGAAGCTAAGAAGAGGCAGGGAAGGACCTTCACTTAGGGAGTTCAGAGATGGCAGGGCTCTGCCAACACCCTGATTTTGGACTTCCAGCCTCCATGACTGTGAGACAATAAATTTCTGCCTTTTTAAGCCACCCTTGTCACGGAAGCCCTCCGACACTAATATGCTTCCCAACTTCTCCTTCCCTGCCCCTGCCGCTCCCTCTGCACACGCACACACACAGACACACACACAGACACACACACACACAGACACACACACGCACACATGCAGACACACACACGCGCACACACGCACACACACACATACATGCACACACGCACGCACACATGCAGACACACATACATGCACACAGACATATACACAGACACACACACACATACATGCACACACACAGACATATACACACACAGACACGCACACACAGACACACGCACACACACACACACACACACACGCTGTACTGGTGACACCTCTGCAACTGGGAAGCTGTTGCAAAGCACAGACTTGGAGTGGTTCCCTGCCTGGCCAAGAGTCACTCATTCCCCACGCTGGATCTTTGATCCTAGAGTGGTCTCCTGTGACAGAGTGTCACTAAGATGACAGAGAAGCCAGAGGAGACACCTCAGTGGTGCCTGAGAAGCAAAGAACTGAGGCAACGGTGGGTGGAGAAGCGCCAGAGAGCAAACCGCGGCCAGCCCGAGGGGCAAACACGGAAGGCAGGGACTCCGGAGAGAGCAGCAGCTTCTCTGCTTCGAGCTAGGACAGCGCCAGCCTGGGCTTCCCAGGACCATCTCATTTCCTCCTAGGCTGGGAGAGTCCCTTGCAAGGGGTCGCACAGCCTGGGAAGCGGGGTGTCACCAAAGTGGGGAACCCTCACCCGGAAGTGGCCGCTGAGGCGTCTCAGCTCTCCCTCGTGAATCTATCCGCACCCCTTCATAACGGCACAGGCTCGGCTGAAATTATAGAGACTCCTAGAGCACAGAGAGCTCCGCGGGCAGAGACTCAGCCACCTGCACTCTTGATAGGACCCAGAGGCTCGGTCTTGTCACCCTCGCGGAGTTTCTTTGCGCCACTATTCCCCTCCAGGATAATTGGCGTACTCCGATGCCAGCTCCCTGACTCCCTCAGCTACAGCAAGAAGCCAGGGGGCTGCCCATCCCATTCAGCAATTCTAACACAGAGCTGCCGGCCCCCCTGTAGCCACGCACAGCGCCTCGCGGGGGCACGCGGCGGCGCTGCCAACGGCAAGTGTGTCGAGCTGAATTGTGCAGGCTCGGTGGATCCAGGGAGACACTGCACAGAGCCCGGATGTCTGTTTATTTACTCTCCCAGAGCCAAGAGAGCTGCATCGTGTTTAGAAACCCATTTTGGCAGAATAATAGAGCGAGAAGAAAATAATTACTGAGAAATTAACTCGTCCCACACCTTCATTTTACAGCCCAGAGAAGAGGCTTAACTTCCTAAGGCCATACCACCCCTGCGGCAGGACTGGGACTGGGAACTACTTTCCTGGACTCCTGATCTAGTGCTCTTCCTGGAACTGTGAGCAGAGAAGGGAAGATGACGTGTACTGTGGGTGAAGCAAGGACAAGCGCGCAGGGATGCTCAGGCCCGCGAGGGCTTTGAGGAACCAGCACAATCCAAGACATCGGCTCCACAGCCCTGGCCAGCAGCCCCCTTTTCACTCTTACTAGGTGTTCCTAGTCTCCAGGCCAGATGACTACGTTGCTGGTGCTCCTGCTTGCTGAGACTAGCAGCTCTTGGCAAGTTCATAGAGTTGTCTGCACCCTCCCTGGGAGTCTGCTCCTTGGTGTCATGGCGGCCAAAAAGAAAGGATCTGACTTTCTGAGCTTACCGTTAGCCATCCAGGCATTCGGGACCCTCCACGGTCTGACCCCACCCTCCCTCATCGATCCGGCCTCTCTGGGAGGGGGAGACGTGTAAGTTGTTTTACTGTCCAGCTTCCAACCCTCTTCCTATAGTCATTTAAGGTAACGCTAACTGTTAATAGTTAACAGGTAAATCTCAAAATTGCAAGGGCTTAACATAATAAACATGTTTCTTTTTTCACCTAACAGAGTAGACAGGCACCTCTCCTCCAGGACGCAATTCAGAGACTACATTCCCTCCATCGCACAGGCCGGGCACCTCCAGCATATGGCTCTGGGGATACTGCTGGGCGATCATCTGCACCGCAGCCGGCCAGGGGGAAAGGGAGCGTGGAGGAGCACGCGTGGGGCACGCGTGGGGCTGACACACGGAAGACAGCTCCACTTCCACGTGTGCTCGCACGGCCGCACCCAGCTGCAAGGGAGGCTGGGACACAGCCGAGCTCTGCACCTCAGAGAAGAGGAAGGAGCTTTGCTAATTTGCTAATGGTTTCTGCTCCACGTCCCAAATTACTCACGTGTGCTTAACCTTTTCCTTATTTTGGGGAATCAGCAGAAGGAGGATTTTTGGTTCTCCCTCTCATTGGCCGCCTCCAGCTATGGAAGCCGAGGGATCCAGAAATTTCCTCTACAATGTGTACAGCCAGGGGCAGACAAGTGACTTAAGCTCAGCCAGCCACTTATTTTGTATCAGGACCTTGAGTCTTGAACACAAGGCATAAAAGATGCAACAAAACACGAGAGCCCTTGGAGGTCATTTTTGTTACAGTGGTGGTGGCGGTAGTGGCCTCTAGTGGGCGCTCCAGCGTCCAGTGTCTCAAGCAAAGCCCAGGCTGATGTCTTCACTTCTGCTTCCCACACCCGCTCACTGCTCCTTCTTTCCCCCGTGGCACGCAGTTACCCCTCGCATCTGAACGCACCACCCCTCTCTTTGCAGTGGAAGGAAAGTCTGAGAGTGGCTGGGCTGGACGTGAAGCGCTATCCCTTGGAAATCACGTCATACCGTCACCACCTGCTATCACCAGTGACTGAAGAAATTCGAGAGATTTCACCTTTATCATAACTCCCTTTGTTTTCAAAGGAGAGGAAAGGAAGTGGCAAAAAATGTCAAGTTTCCGAAACCCGTGAACAATGGGCTGAGCAGGTATCCTGGCTACCGACTGCAATCACCCACCTCCCTTTACTATTAATAGAGGACGACTAGCAAATGGCACCCCACCCACTGGCTAGTGGCAATTTATCAATCTTGGCTCTTAAAGACGGCATCCCAGAGGATGCTGAGCTCCCCTCAGTCCCCACAGGCTACCCCATTGTCCGCTCCTTTCCAGAGGTCAGGGGTCAATGGGCTGCAGCGTCCAGTCAAGGAACATGCTTTGGAGAGCCAGTGGGGAGCCGTCCTGCCCTCATCCGTGACAGGCACGAGAGACCGTGAAGAAATCCCAACCCACACTCCACCTCTGCTGGGGAGATGCTCTGATCAAAACGAAGGCAGCTGGTCTGCGGCAGACTGCCACCATGGAGGAGACGCTGTCCCACAGAAACTCGTCACCACCCGCCTGGGAGAAGCGGGAGCGAGGTCATCAGATTCTGGCTGAGGAGACCTCGCTCAGGAGAGTCAGAGGGAGGAGTGGAAGCTACCTTAGAGACTGTAATGCATAGTCCAGAGGTTTTCAAGCTTTTCAAACTGAAAAACCCTGTCTTC
Source organism: Indri indri (assembly GCA_004363605.1). Lineage (NCBI taxonomy): Eukaryota > Metazoa > Chordata > Mammalia > Primates > Indriidae > Indri > Indri indri. The sequence goes on along the minus strand of RJWJ010000377.1, from coordinate 24,538 downwards.
AAATGAAATTCCATGTGGAATCCTAATCTACGACAGATGAAAGCAGAGAGCTCTGTTTGAAGTAGGCGTAGAAATTCTAGAGCCCTGGCTGCCCGGTTCCTGCTCGGCCCTCTTGGTGGGCCCAGAGGCAGTCGAGTTCCAGGATGGCCACTTCGAAAGCCACCGATCTCGTCCAACTGGCAGCTCATTTCACAGACAAGGGATCTGAGACTTGGCGCGATTACCCACATCAATGACAGGAACCCACGTCTCTGGGTCCCCGTTCCGATCCTCTTTGCGCAGAGTTTGCCATTTTTCTGGGTCAGTTTCCTCACCTTTAAAAGGGGGACAGACCCATAATATGTGCCCCACCTACCCAGGGGCTCCCTGGGGATCAAGGGTGTGTGGAAGCACAACGAGAAGCCTAAATCGACTGTCATGGCTTTTTTAGAACAAGGAAATAAACAATCTGCCACCCCGGGCACAGGGTGCAGGTGCGTGCTGCAGAGGTGAGGCTCCAGATGAGGCTCCGTGTCCTCAAAGGAAACTTACCATCTGAGAAGTCCCCTCCCCTCTGTCCAAATGTCTCCTTGCTGTTTAAAAAAAGCTTTAGATTTCTCAGGAAATTCTCAGAAGCCCCATTCCCTCCCTGTTTTGGCTGTGAGAAACTGTGTTAAGTACCTCGGGGTTGCCTCCTTAGAGCTGGCCCCTCCACAAAGCTTTACTTTTATATCCTGTTGTTTGCCTCTTGGGGAGGAAGAGCAGCTACTTGCCCAGGGGTTCGATTAACACATTAACACATAATAGGACCAGCAGCCCTCCGCCTTGTCCTAGGGGTAAGGAAGAGGCACCTTCCAGGTGGGGCGGAGGGAAGATGCTGCATGCTTAGAACGGGGAGGAGAGCCTGCGCATGCTCAGAAGGGAGGGGAGCGTGCGCATGCTCAGAAGGTAGGGGAGAGTGCGCATGCTCAGAAGGGAGGGGAGAGTGCGCATGCTCAGAAGGGAGGGGAGAGTGCGCATGCTCAGAAGGGAGGGGAGAGTGCGCATGCTCAGAATGCTCCCCTTTAGTTCTGGGGCTGGGGATGGGCAGAGAAAAGCGAGTAGACTCCTTGTCCTTTCCCTCGTCCAAAGATGAGGGGCCCCTGGGAGGGTTCGGGTGCTTCCCTTGTGCACCCCCACCCTCCACTCCAGAGCCTCCCAAGCACGAGAAGGACGGGAGAGCGTCTGCAAGGGATGGGACTGAAAGCGGTCGAAGGCTGCCGTTGCCCCAGAAGCCCATGCCGCGTGACTCGCCCCACTTAGGCACAGAGCCTTCGCAGACACATTCTCGGATCGGGCAGATTCCAGCAAGAATCGTGCAGTGAAAGTATTATTAGCTCCGCTGACAGATGAGCAAACAGATGCCCATCAAGGATAAGAGTTTGGCCTGCATCCCACGTGGGGACTTTGGCAGACACATGCTAACCGGGGCTTCTACACCCCAATTTAGTAGCATTCTTCATCTGCCTGGGTGCTGCTCCCTCCCCACCGCGGGGGAGCCAGGGGGGTGTGCTCATGGGAGATGGCGCAGGTCCCTGCTGGGAAGCCAAGAGACCTGGGAGAGGAGGCCAGGGCTGGAGGAGGCCCCAAGCCAGGGTTTCCCACCCCAGCTATGCTTAGCACGTTCTGTTTGAGTCACAGTGAGTCAGCGACTGCATCGGTTCCCACAGAGCAAAACTGAGGTTGTGTCTGAGGGTCTTAGCTCCAGACTTCCCTGACACTGGGAAGAGGCAGCACCCGAGGGAAGAAGCAAGGGCTGTCCTAGGGAACACGTTCGCATCGCACTGACATGGGTTGGCTTAGACAGGAGAGAGAATTTCTCAGCATATGCTCTTCCACACTGGTAAGGAGATGGCATCCAATCTCGAAGGCCCGACGGTTTCTCTCAAACATCTCTTTAATCTGTCGTCTCCTCTCCTAGGTCAAGGACGCATCAGCTTTCACCTACGCAGGGGTGTGAGTCCCCTAACTGCCTCTGGTCCTGCTTCCTTCCAAACCCTCCTCTGCACAGCAACAGAGGCACCTGTGGGACCGAGTCTGACCACGCCGCTCCTCCCCTCCCAGCAACGCCAGCCAAGTCTCTGCTGTCTGCCCTCCGTGCTGCTTCTGTCTCTGGGACTTTCTATATTCTCTTCCCTTTGCTTCGAAGCTCTTCTCTCCTTCTCCCTTCATCCTCTTCTTTAACTGGGAACTCTTACTTATCCTCCAAGACTCAGGCCAGGTGTTTCCACCTCTAAGAAGCCTGTCCTGGCCACGGTGGGTCTGGCGCACACCCCACTGCCCGACAGTCCTGCGTCTAGTGCGGCTCCGTCTCCCTAACCTGGCAGTGTTCCTCGAGGGAAGCGAGCCACGGCCAACTCAGCTTTCCCAACACAGGGAGTGGCCTGGGAGGGGTTAGTAAATGTTGGTGCAGCTAATTGGAACTGAACTCTCTTAGTCTGGGGCAGCCCAGGACCGCAGGATGAACCGGCCTGCCTCCCAGAGCTCTGCTGGCCCTGGGTTCTGTGTGGTCGTAGGTTGGGGTGCGAGACCCCATCCTGTGGGTCTCTAGGCCCAACAGGGAGCCTTCAGACAACCTCGAGGAATTCCTGAAGCAACGGAAAACCCCCAAAATCTCATGAAGAACTATAATAATGATGTGTTTGAAAGTAATATTAAGTCCTTCCAAAGGCAAAAATGGTATCTTTTGGTGGGGGCAGGGGCGATGAGGCAGTCACTCACCAGGTCATTAGTGAGAAGAAATAAATATGTTTATCTATGCTCAAAATTGCCGTTAGCCCTTTGATTTGGCTCCATCTTTGGTCAGGTGACCGAGGCGAGCTCACTCTGAAAGATCACCAGGTGCACACAGGGCTCAGTTCTCCCGGTAGCAGCCCTAGATCTTCAGTGCAGCGGGGGTGAGCTTTCTAATGCGTTTAACTGAGGCTCCAAGGCTGTGGGGTCTGGGCGCAAAGCGGGTGGGAGGGAGGTTAGATTTGTAGCCATAAATTAGATGTCTTGTTCTTTTGTTTTCTGGTGGCTATGTGAAAAGCCCTTGCTTCCGCCTACTGTGGCATGGCTAATTTCACTGGGAGAGGAGACGCGAGGGCAGGGACTCCAGGGAGTGGCATCTGCTCCGTCTCCAGCTCTGCGTGAGGGCCTGTGTGCACACTGCTGCTTTGCCCAGCTCACAATCTGGACGCCACTGCGAGTGATCTAATCACCTCCTCCTCCCCCAGGGTAGTAGCCACAAGAAAGGAACCCCGAGGGTCATGTTTGAGAGGGTCCCCTCTGCCCCAGCCACACTGGGGGCTCATTCTCCTTTACAGCTTGGGCATAATTTTACAGTAAAATGTCATGGTTTGGTTTTGCTTTTGTAAAAGGCAGAAGACTAAATTTAGCAGCCTGTCTGGTCCACATTCCCCAGGGTGTCTCTACCCTTTAGAGAGAACGCGAGAGAAATGTCTCCCCAAACAGGAGCAATCCACCTACTGGGATGAGGGATCAGACTTCATTTTTGCCTTTCTCAGATGAAGCTGTCTGCTGGCGTAGGACTCCAACGGGGAAAATGGCAATTGCATCCTTCCCACTCGCTGCTCGGGATCCTACCCGAGTCCCTAACGCCTTTCAAATCCAACCTACTAAGGAAGACTATCAAGGGACTCTAGAATCTGACCTCCACTGATAAACATTTTCATGTGATGAATATGACTTAATACCCTCCCGTGGCAGCTTGATGCCAGACCCCGTGAACACAGAGATGGAATCACAGCCTCTGCCTTCAGGGAGCTCACAGTTTGGTGGGTCTGATGGTCAGTTTTGTGTGTCAACTTGGCTAGACTGCAGCTAAGTTACTCCATCAAACACTAATCTAGATGTGGCTATGAAGGTACGTCGTAGATGTTTATTAAAGTCCATAACCGGTTCACTGTGAGTAAAGAAGATTATCCCAGATAATCTGAGTGGGCCTGAACCCATCTGCTGAAAGTCCTCAAGAGCAGAGCTGGGGCTTCCTGAAAAAGAAAAAATTCTACCTGTGAACAGCAGCCAGCCCACACCCATGAATTCCAAGGTTTCAGACTTGGTAGCCAGTTCCTGCAATGGTGTGAGTCAATTCCTTGCAATACATTGCTCAGTGCCTGTCTCCCACTGGTTCTTTCCCCGGTCAACCCTGACCGAGACAGTGGTCGGGCCATCAGGAGACATGTATGGCCACTACCAGTCTGTGGTCCTGGGCCAGATACACCAGGGATCAAGCTCATTTTCTATGCCAGGCTCTGTACTGGACATTCTGACATGTATTACCATAGTTATTCCTCCCAATTCCATGGCTAGATAAGGATTGTGAGGAAATTGAGGCTCAGAAAGATTAAGGAATTTACCTGAGGTCATACAATTAGTAAATTGCAGCGGTGGGATTCAAACTAATTCTGCCTAACCCCAAACTTGTGATTCTCCACTATCCCGCACAGTCTGGTGACCTCTTAACTGCCTGAGCGTTAGTTTCCTTATTTATGAAACAAAGATGGCCCCAAAAGTCTATTCAGCTATGGGATAGCAAAGCGGTGACGTTTACATTACCACATAATAGCTGGTAGCCAAATTTCTATTCCGAAAACAGCAGTCTTGGTTGAGAGCATACTTTGATAAGAGCTTATGCTAGGAATGAGGCCTTTCTCCCATGTCCTGGAAACCAGAGGGCTCCAGACTGCTGAGGAGGGGGGGCTGCCCTGCCAAATATTCGTGGGGATCGGAGCCCTCGGAGGCCGGGAGTGAGAAGCAGCGGGGGGAGGGAGGGAGGAGGAGGGAGCCCACCAGATGGCAGAAGTCTGTGAAGCTGACGGTGGCTTGCCCAGCAACTGCTCTAGTGCAATCTACTAAAAGCCCTGTACTTAGTGAGAATAATAATTGTTTTTGGCTGGGGAGAGGCTTTAAAGAGATCTGAGTTCCACAGTGAGGTCAGCATGGAGCAGAGACAGAGATAGCATTCGAGAAAGCTGGAGTCCAAGAAGCAAAGGAAGCCGGGACGATGTAAACTTCATCTTGCCAGAAGTCTAGCCATCAGCTGTTTCAGAAATTAGTACAACAACATTCTTGGGGAAAGCTTTGAACTTTCATACTCTGTGGAATTAGAGGCTTATTCAAAGTAATTTCAGCCATATTTCAAGAGGCACGGAGGCCCCAGATCAACAGCTGGTTTGCACGAGTGAAGTGTGATCATTCCAAGGGTCATCTCCATACTCTCTGCCAGAGCCAGCTGTGACTCGGTGCTCATCTGCTGACAGCACCTTGCCCACTGTGGGGCTTAGGATCTTTGGCAGTTGCATTTTGTCTCTTAGGGGTGTGTCTGGTCTTTTCAGGTAGGCTGAATATTCTTTGAGGTGTTCACATAGGAATGAGACCTCGTGCTCCTCAGTGGGCCTCATAATTCCTAACCCAAGCTTGGTGTGTGGGCATATGGGATCCCACACCTGCTGGTTGACACCTATCCTGGGTCCCTTAAGAAAAAGATTGGAGTCAAGTGCAGTGACTGAACAGCATCATCCTCCGTGGCTATCTGGCACCTGAACACAGAGAACCCACCCTGGGACTTGTGGCCCCACCTCAGCAGCTCGAGCAGAAGACACATCAGGACTGTGCCTGGGACCAGGTACCCTACCACTGTGGGCCCTGTAGGAAATGCTTGCCCACACCTGGGAGGCCAAGGCACTGAGCAAACCTGTGACACAGGGAGCTGGGACCTGTCAGTCCTGCAACTGGAAGGATACCTGGTCACCTCAGGTGGCATTGTAGAAATCCCACATCAGGAGGAGGGAAGTCACCCCAAGTGCTCTCCAAGGGCTCACACTCCAACATCCCAAGAGAAATGGAAGTCCCTCCTGTCTTTCAAGACCCCTGTGAGGTCTTACGGTCTGTTAAGGTGCCCGGAAGTCCATGCTCTGGCGGAGCTCCTCCTCCACGTCCAACCCGCCCCCATCAGGCTCCAGCTGTCTTTTAGGAAATGGAGAGAAGCTGGGCCACTTGCCTGCTCCCCGTGGGGACCGCTCAAGAGCCCGGGAGCGGCCGTGTGCCTCACCGCCTGCACAGCAACCCCTGTCCTTCCCCTCCTGCCTGCTGTTCCTTCTCTAGTGACTGTGTCACATGCTGATGACACCAAGAGAGCCAGAGAAAATCCACCCGCGAGGCCCGGGAGGGAAAGAGGAAAGGGCTTCAGGAAGGCAGACGGGTCAGGCACAGACACAAATGGACGGAATCTCTCCTCTCCCCGTCTCAGCGATGTGCTTTCTCCAGGTGGCAGAGTTCAGGTGGCAGAGCCTTGGAGCCAGGGCCCCCGCACATGGTTGCATAAGCCTTACCGGGAGCCAGGGACCTGATCCTGCATCTCATCACTGTGTTATTTATTATAGGATGGGGTGGGGGGGGTCCCAGGATGACGAGAGGGAAGCGGAAGGGAAGGCTCTGGAGGGAAGATTCATTCAGGTCCACTTATTCCCGGGAACAGCCATTGGCGCAGCCGCCCCTGCTCTGCCAGCGACGGTGGCGAGGGAGACGGCACTCGGGACGGCCTGGCTCGCTAACTAACGTGTGATGCTAAACTGCAGAGAGAATATTCCAGTTATGTAAAGAACACCTGCTTTCAAGTACCCTTAGCAATCTTGAAAGGTCCATTTACATAGTACCTGTATGTGATCAGGCTGACTACAAACCGGTTTCATCTCTTTGTTTAAGGAGGTCCCTTAAATGGGACCTTGGTTCACTTCATTTGAGTTACAGGATGTCCTTGAAAACAGAACACATCATCTCACTCTGCAGTCGGTGCTTTTCACTAATCCACGCTGTCCCTCGTCCACTCTGAGGCACACCAGCCAGGCGTTCTCGGATTGCTCCTACGTCCCTGTCCTTCGTCTTCCAACATGCAGAGGACCCCACCATGCCGCCCCTCCCAGTTCCTCCGACTCCAGCCGATGGTGAGCCTGTTTCTGGAGCGAGAGCAACTTCAGGCTCGAGCCTGCATCTCCAGAACTTGCGCGCGCGCCATCCACCCCACCCGCCTGCTCTGGCCACCAATCTTTTTCTCTGTTTTCCTGTCTCTGTCACTTTCTCTCTTTTCCCTCCATTTCCATCTAGCACCTCCTCGATTCCTCGAATGCCCGCCCCTCCTTTTATTCCTTGCTATTCTTCCATCCAGTTTGGCCACTGACCCCTTTTGGGTTTGGCCCGTCCCTCCTGGTGTGCAGCCCCTGTGCAGCTCACTTCTCCTCTTGACCCTTGTTATTCAACATGCAGCCCACGGACCCACAGCCCCAGCACCACCCGGGAGCTTGCCGGAGATGCAGAAGCAGAATCCACACTGTAACAAGACCCCAGGTGATCTGTGCGCACAGTGAAGACTGAGCCCCACCGCTCTCAATTAGGAGATGCAGTCAGACAGCCCACACCATGACCGTGTTTGCCTACGTTGTAAGCCCAGCACTGATTACTATGCCTGGCAAATAGTACATGCTCAATAAATATCAACCGAATGCATGGAGTTCTGGGCTTTCCCCTCTGACCTGGTGCACTACGTCCTCTTCATGGAGACGCTCTGACTCTTTCACACCACCCTGTGCCAGCCTTCACCTTGCACTTGCCCGCTTTCGTTTCCTCCTGTCTCTGCCCTCCAAGACGGATCAAACTGGTGTGGGGAGAGGGGCTTGCTGAAGGTGTATCTGAGAGCCCAGCAGAGATGTCACCAGGCTGTAGAATTAGTCTGTGTGAGCCACAGCAAGGAGCCCACACAGGACAGGGAAAGTATCATGTTCTCATTACCATCTTCACTCCCCCGCCAGCGAGCTTCCAACATGACGAGAGCCCAGCCCCGTGGATTCCCTGGAGGCTCAGTCTGATCATTTCCCTTAGAGACGACAAATTCTGGTTCCAAATACGAACCTGAGCTCTGGTTTGCTTCTGAGTCCTCCCTTTTGTTAACTGAATGCACATGTATGAAATGCCGGTGACAGGGTAGAGGAGAAAAGATAGAATGAAAAATAAGGAACAAATTGTGCCCTCAAGGAGCTTACGGGAGGCCAGGCAGTGAATTGTGTCGCACTGAGTCCCAGATGCCTTGGCTGTTTCTTTTACCCTGGAGCAGTCTTTCGTGGGAAGTCGAATTGAGCTCTTGCCCAGATCGCTTAAGGAAGGATTATCAAAGTACAATTTGAAAGGGGTAGGAAGGGAGGGAAAACTCAGAGATAAAGACGCTAACATTGACAAGAGGAGGAGGAAATGCAGAGAGAAAAGAGACAGAACAGAGAAGGAAGAACGACTTTTGCTGCCATGAAATCTTCACACCATAAACCTTTAGCAGATACATTAAAACCCCGCCACCTTGCAGTTATTTAGCAAGCAGGCGAGAAACTCCAGCTGAGAGTGGCCACTGTTTGTTCGGCGGCCACGCAAATGCCAAGGGTGGAGGGCTCTGATGACATCTACTCCCAGGGGCTGCGGCGCCTCACGCACAACACACGTTCTCCAGTGCTTCGTCCGGTGCCATTTAAAACGTCTCGGGTGACAGACTAAGTTCTGCAAGGACGTGCCAGTCGAGAGCCCCATCTGCAGGTCTCTCCCCAAGCGGACTTCAGTCCACGCTCAGGGTTTAACCATGCGCTCCCCCTCGGGGCTGAACACAAGGCAGCTCCCGCCCTTCCCAACCCAGTGGGCACGAGCAGTTCTGGACACAATCTTCCGAGCCTACTCCCTGGGGAGAAACTTCGGGGGCCAGCCACCTCGGCCAGGCCAGACAGGGCAGCTGCAAGGGAGGCACACTGCCTGGCCTGGCTCCAAAGAGCGTGCCAGGTGCCAGGCGGGGCACTGGAGCTCCTGGTGATCACACGTGCAGTGGGTGACAATCTGACTAAAAGGCATAAAGCCAAAGATCAAGTGCCTTTTGCCAGTTGAGACTGTGAATAATCACGGAGAAGAAGCTGATTGCTTAATTACAGGGCGGAATGTAAACAGAGAGACGGGGAAGACAACAACCAGGGTTGCAGCCGAGAAGCTGAGGGTCGCCAGACCCCTCTCCACGGCTGCTGGGGTGCCGGTGTCCCAGCCCGCGGCTGCCGCACACCGAGCCCTTGGCAGACTCACCCGTTGCTGCTGTTTCTGCACCACACAGGCAACAGCTCGTCCTCCCAAGGGTCTCGGGGCAGGACAGAGACGTGGTGTTGTCCCAGAGCTACAGCACGGGGACTCCAGGAAGACACGCGCCTTGGTCAGGGTTGCAGCAGGGCTTGAGTCTGGAACATTTCCTAGTAAATTACTTAACCTCATCAGCCATCATCTGCAAAATGGGATAATAACACACATGTCATGCAATTGTTGATAGGATGAACTGAGTGGAAAGCAAAGTGTGTCATTCAATACCTGGAACACAGTGAACACCACGCGATGATTAGCACTACTTTTCTATTTGGTAATTATTTTGGAATTTAAGCATACATCATCTCAAATGAAGAACGTATTTGTAATTCTTACATGAAAATTCATTAGAATTGAGTGACAGTTCCTTCCTAGCCATTAAGCAGTGCTTCTCAAACTGCAGTGAGCATGAAAATCACCCGGTGCGACTGTTAAAAATTCAGAGTCCACAGCTACCCTCCCCAGCACCCTGCCCCCACCCCACGACCATCTGACTCAGTATGTCCAAGAAGAGGTCCTGGCCGCATTTTATGGAAATGATCTGTTTGTGTGTCTGTCTTTAAATTCCTCCAGGGAGGCAAGTGTATCTCCAACTCTTAGCCCAGTTCCTGGGACATAGGTAGCACCTAGTAATGCTGTTCCAACGTTCAAAGTCCCATTCGCCATTGAGAATAGAGCTGGGGGAAATCCCAGAACTACAGTTAGGACTTAGTTTTACATCTTACCCGGAGGCTGGGTGCTGAGCTAGAGCATATAACGTGGCTAAGCCACTGAAAATATTTCATGCCTTTCAATTGCAGCACCTCAGATAAGACACGGAAGAAGCTGGGCACGGTGGCTCACACCTGAATGCTGGCACTCTGGGAGGCCGAGGTGGGAGGATCGCTTGAGCCCAGGAGTTGGAGGTTGCAGTGAGCTGTGACGATGCCACAGCACTCTAGCTGGGGCAACAGAGTGAGACTCTGCCTCAAAAAAAAAAAAAAAAAAAAGATAGAGGAAAAAAGGGCCAGTCTGTACATTCCCAGGAGCAGAGTTTACAGAGAAAATGTAACAAGTCCTTGGAAGGAAACAAAGGCGTAACGAAGGGGAGAAGAAGACGGGTCCTCCAGAAGAACATGGAATGTGGAAGCAGTGAGAATTCCTTTGCCCCCCTGCTTCCAACTCCTGGTTTTCACTCCCTCACATCAAGGGCATGGACCACTGAGCCTGCGTCTGGCTCTGCCACCACCTAACCTCGGGACCAGCGGTTCCCTCAGGTGTCCCATCCGTGGATAGCAGCAATATCATCTCCACCGTAAGTAGTACAAAGCTGATAATTGTGAGCGTTCAGGCATGTGTTCGAGGGGAATGGATGGAGGCGGAGGAGAGAAGGGTGCTGAGATTATTTTCTGAGACAAGAAGAGAAAGTACCCGACTGTGAACAGCAGAGGAAGGGAAGATGACAGCCTCAGTGCCCTAGAGAAGGCAATGAGCAGGGCAGCGGGCCGGGGGTGGCCTCGGCACACCCACCCCGCAGGGCCCAGAGCCCTGGGCTGCTGCGTCCACCCCTCTGCAAAGCCACTCCTTGGACAGACATTTGCCTCTTCCTCCCTTCCTCACTGAGAGCAGATGGTCAGTGCACAAATGAAGAGCTCATCTGTAAACTCGAGGATGAGCCTTCCCAGGCACTCGGGGAAGGGTGCGCCAGAGCAAGCGGGGGAAGCCACCCCTGGTGAAACCACTCCGAAGGCGCTCCCCCGCGCAGCTCTCTTAGGGCGGATGCACCGAGCGCTGAGTGAAGGTTTGGATGGTTTTAGACTGAGCAGCATTTGACTCCCGTCCCCACCACCATGGTCCCACAGAGTCTTTATCTGAAAATGGCGACATGCGGGGTTATTATGAACACTGGAAATAACACCGGTCATGAGGCTGTGCCTGGCAGAGAGTAGGCTCTCAACGAATGGTAGGTAGAGTCAGTATTGCCTCCTTCTCCAGTGGACTTTCTTCTAGAAACCAAGAAGGACATTTAATAACCTGAAATACCTCTTTTTTCTTCTTTTGTTTTGGCTTCTCCTGTCCCCTTCTCTGTCTCAAGTGGTGAGGACTGGAACGTAATTGATGCTGCTACATGGGGTACTACCGTTGCAGACTGGGACCCGCACAAACACGAAAGACCAGGAACACGGGTGAGCAAGCAATCGTATATGTGCAAAGGCGTGGGTTTTTCTGTTTCCTCACCAGCAACTGGGAGCAGTAAGTCACCTGCTGGATTTGGCGAAGGCTAAATAAGAGAATTATGTAATGCACTCAGAACAGTACCTGGCATATGTTAGAGCTCTATTAGTGTTAGCTACTTCCTTGATGACTTTAATGATGGTGATGGTGGTGAGGATGATGGTGACAAGGATAACTCGGGTGTGTCCCAGGACAGGTAGTCTGCTTGTCTTCATGGCATACTGAAGTACCCAGAGTGAGGGCCAAGGATGTATCTCTACTGCAAATTCAGATGTGGTTCAGGTACCTGTAGAACGGCCACAGCAGCTGGACCGGGATCTATTAGTGTGGGAATCTGAGGATCCTCTTGGGAGGAGCAATGTCACTAGTGTCACCAAAACTAACTCCCAAGCATTTGGACAACCATGGCAACACTTTAAAATACCAAGTAATTATAGAGCATCTTCATGTTTTGCTTTAAGTCTTCCAATACCTTCCATAGGGCTGTAAGAAGAAAAGAAAAATTCACATTCCTTATCTTGTGCAGGGAGACCTTTGTTCCCCGCCGCCCCGCCTTTGAGATCTGGTCGTGGCCCATCTCTCCAGCCTTGGCCCCTCTTCCTCCCACTACATGCTCTCGGCTCCAGCCATGCTAAACTCTTTCATTCCAAGCTTTGCTATTTGCAATTACTGCTGTCAGTACTTCTTTGCTCAGCTATCAAACTACTGCGCATCCCTTAAAAGTTAGCTGAAGCATCAGCTCCCCCAGGAAGTCTTCCTTAACCCCTTGGTCTCATTCAGGTGTTCCCTCCCTACACATGGGTTCTCCTGGCACCTACCACAGGACCTGTCATCCTCTTCTGTACCTGTTCCCTTGTCTGTCTCCCCAGGAGATCATAGGAACTGTCATATTCATCTCTGGGCTGCCATCTTTTAGCACAATACCTGGTACATTATAGATGCTCACAAGTGCTCGATGATTAATTTATGAGAAATAAACCTGATGAGGAATCAGCTCCCTGGGCAGCGGGGATGAGAGACAGGAATCAAGATGCACGAATGCCCAGGGTTTTCATATGCTTGTTTCTTTTCATTCCTGGGAGGAGGGGAAGTCAGGTAAACAGGCAGGTGCACTGCAAGGATGTCAGCAGACCACAAGCTCAGGAAAGTCCGGCTCTGTGGCCCTGATAAGAAAGCAGGTTGAGAAGGGAATGTAGGGTATGTTTTCTGGAAGTGTTTTCAAACAGAAATGAATGTCTTTATACAACTGCTGGCAAAAGAAAATACCAAAACAATGGGCAGAAGAAGAAAGTCTCCATTCAGTCTTCTTGAAGAGAGGACTTGGCTCAGAGGATCTGGGTTGGAGGTGAACCCCGAGATTTCTTCGCTTCTAAGTGTAAGTGGGCCCTGCTGAACTTCCTTTCCAGGGAAATGCAAACAAGGGTGGGCTCGCAGAGCTGCAAAGCCCGTGAGTATGTCGTCAGGGAACTGCCTTCGATGCTGAAGGGCATTCTTACCCCTCTTTAGTAGCTTCCAGTCTGCAACTGGCCCCCAAGAAAACTGCGCGTTATTGAGGAAAACACCTGCATCTTTAAATGAAGCTACATCCCACACACAAACTAAACTGGGGCTGGGCAACTACACAGGGTCTGAATAAATAACGCCACACGCCCTCGGGTTTAGGTTTATCTGACAAACACTGACACCGTGTTCCCTGTGTGCCCAGCTCTGCGCTGACAGCTGTGTGTGTTTTATTTCATGGAATCCGCACAACTGGCGTATGAGGCGGGATTATTAACATACCATACCTGTTCCACTATGAGGAAACCAAAGCACAAAGAGTCAGGAAAGTTGCCCAGACTTACCCAGCAAGTAAGTAGTGGGGCCGCGATGCAACCCCAGGCAGGCTGGCCTGGAGTCCCTGCTCTCAACCACCGCTCCGTGCTGAAGAGGCGAAGCGCGTGTGCACACTGACTGCGGGTCGGTCCCCGCCATCGCCCCGCCCGCAGGGTGTGAAGCTGGAAAGGATGATGAAGGAGGCAGAATATACCTCTCGGGCCTCCTCGCAGGCCCTTCGAGCACAACCTTCCTCCTCCTGCCCCATTCCCGGGGTCTTAGAGCTGATCCCCCACCCAAGCCCTGGCTGTGCACGCCTGCAGCTCACCCTCGATCCCCCGTCCGAGTCCGCCTGTCTCGCATCCCACCCTGGCTAGTGCTTGCCATGGGTTTGCAGGTGCGGTGTTTTGCTCTCAGCAAGGCCCAGGGAAGCCAGTGATGTCGCATCTACCTGACCGTGGGGATTAAATGCACGTCTTGTGCAGCGGGCCTATAACAGAGCTTGTCACTCTGCAAATATTAGCTTGGCAAGATGCCACACCTCCCCCCATGTCCCACAGCTGGTCATCGGTAAAGCTGGGTATGAACCTTGATCTTTCTGTCTCCAAAGACCAAGGCACCTGCGTACTAAGGTGACAACTAGCTCGTGTGATAAACCAACTTCACATCATGTCAGTGGCAACTCCCTCCATCATTCATGTTCTTTCCAGTTCTATTCACTTTAGGTTAAGAAAAGAAAAATATGTAATATGTATTCTGTGTGTGTGTGTGTATGTGTGTGTGTGCGTGTGTGTGTGTGTGTGTGTGTGTGCATACGTTTTTTTCAGCTAAAAGTCATACCTAGGCACAAAACCACCCTCCGTCAGCAGTGCAGGCTGCGGCAACCTGAGGGACAGAGCCTGGCGGGCCAGAGCGTCAGTGTTTCTGACAGCCGTGCTTCTTCATTCCCTGCCCTGGCTCTAATTTCTTAAAAGACAGACAAGGAAAAGGGGGCACAGTTTTTGCACCCACATAGTGGGTTCTTGGTAAAGGGAGGCCAGAAGCAGGGTGGGCTGGCGTGGCACTCCGTGAACAAGCCGGCAGGCAGGATTGCTCCTTTGTGCATGGCCCCAGCTCACATTTCGGACCTACTGATTAAGCACTCTGCAGAAATAGCTGTGTAAGTGCTGGGATGGGACCAGAATTTTAAGGAGCCATTAAAAATAAGCAGTGCCCATGACATCATTGTCTGTTGCTCAGCGAAGCCAGGGAACTGCAGTGACCCACCAGCCAACTGGGAGTTAGGTCACGAGGACAACAGGGGCAAATCAGGCCAGAGCACACTCCACCCAGGAGCAGCCCCAGCCTGGAGACAAGGGGCCCAGCCTTCCCTATGGTCCCCACGTCTCAGTCGCCTCTCTGCTTAATGGGAGCTAGAATTTCCTTGGTCTCACCATTGGTCTTTCTTCACTGTATTCCAAAGTCTTCCCAGGAAAAGCAGTCAAGCCGGCCAATCTGTCGGTGTTGGACCTGAGAGCTGGGATGGACCTCTGCAAAGAGCCACACAAGTTCATGGGGCAAGACTCGAAGTTCTTCCCCAGCCAGTGCAGCACACGGCGTCACTGTGGCTGAGCCTCCCACCACCTCGCGTTCAAGGCAACCTGCCCGGATGGCTGACTCTGAGGTTTCATGTACCCTCCTTCACGGAGAAAGAGACCGGGTCACTGAGTTGAATGCCTTTCCCCAGCCCTGCCCCTGCTCCAAGCCCTGTCTGCTCGTAAGGTCTTGGCTGCCTGGTGCAGCCCGCGTTCCTCGCTCCTTCTCAGAACCACCCGCTTCAGATTTCAATAGTGTCCTCATTGCTTCTCTCTCCTGAGCCTCCCGATACACCTTAGATGAGGCTCTTTCACAAGGTTCAGTTTCTGACCCTCTTCTTCGAACAACACCCCTTCCTAGGCAGTCCCACCCACCATCACTCACAAACTCAGCGATAACTCAGAATCACAAATCCACTCACATTTTTATCCTACTTGAAACCCTTCAGCAGCATGTGAGAGCCTGTGGGATGAACACCGTACTCAGGGGGGCATGTGAACCCCTCCAAGATCAGCCCCATTGCTCTCTCCAGCCTCACTTCCGGCCAATCCCTGTCCCACGATGCACCGCCCCTCAAGGCCCCACGTTCTCTCTGCCCTCCGAGCCTTGCTCGGGCTACCCACTCATTCGAACCGAGCCGGACTGCCGCCCCCTCTCTCCCCACCCGCGGCTTGGTCTCGTGGATGTCTTTCCCACCCTTCCCTTCTCTCCTCACCCCTCTTTCCTAGATAATTACACCAGCCTCCGTCTCGCTCTCTCACCTCAGCCTCACCACACCCCACCAACCCATCCTCTCTACCCTTTCCTCAATTTTCTTTTGCAAATGCAAATCTGACTTTGTTCCTTGCCACGGAGTCCTTTCTCTGCCCACACCGAGCGCGTGCTCTGCGTGTCTTCTCCGGCCTCCTCTTCGCTTCTCATCGGAAGCTGCCGCTGTTCCACCTGCCCCCACAGTTCTGCACGTTATTTCTTCTGGCAGAACCACTTTCTCTGCTGGCAAAACCCATTTCATCCTTAAAAATTAAACTAAAGCTCACTGCTCCTATGGAATCTGCCTACAAACTCCAAGCCAGGCACGGTTACCACACCTATGGGGAAGACCTCCTTGCAGACCTGTGTCCGCACTCACATCCAGACTCGAGGGCACAGCCTGCTTCCCGTTCAGCTTGCTGTCCAAGTGCCTGGTGCTGCATTTTTTGAATGAACAACTCAAACAGAGGAATGATCCAGCTGTGTTCATCTCGTCACCTCGACCAGAATGGTAAGGTCCCTGATTTCAGAGAACGCTTATCACTTCATTGTCTCAGGGGCTGTCTTCGAAGAAGACAGGGGAAAATCCCAGGGCACGCCTCCTCCCCACCCCATTGACAATTAAGACAATGAATTTCTTAGATTGATGAAAAGTGTCAAGGGCTCTAAAAGGTAAAACAAGTCACGAAATACAAAGCCACAGTTGAGGGACTGGGAGAAGGGGACCCCCAACCTTCTCTCAGAGTGGACAGCGTCGCTGTGTGTATGACCCGTGATCTGTTCGGGGTCTCCGCCAGCACTGGGGAGCTAAGAAGAGGGAGGATGGGCTCGGAGCCCCCTCACTTGCTCCCAGTCATGGGCTGGGAGGCTGCAGTCTGCCTGCAGTTTGTGGTTAGAATTCTAGTGTGTGCTCTATCGTCCAATTTGCTGAGCCTCCGCTTTGCAAAGCCACCGCCAGTTTCCTAAATTTAAACCGTCCAGAAATGTCCAAGGATCTGGGGTGACTACAGGCAGGGAAAATATTGCAGATCCCACTGGCTCATACTCTGCCATTACTATCGTATCCTCAGTGAACGGTTAAGCTGCTGCTTGCCTTCGACACGGTGATGTTCACTTTTTATATGACCTCATCCAAGTAAATGACTGTTTTGAATCCAAGACAAACACACAGGATTATGTCATAGGAACACTCTGAGAGAAAACAGTCTGCTAAGTTCCCAGGACCCACAAAGAGCCCTGGTCACCGTGTCTTTCAGGGAAAATCACTTCTAGGGACACAAAGGTGAGAACTCATGTTCTGAGCCCATTGCCAAGGATGCAGCGTGTTGGTGTCAGAGTCGAGCTGCTACCAGCCTGCAGTCCGTGCACCGGGTGAACTCTGCGTGAGCGCACGCGCTCCCCTCTCCCAGCAAGCTAGCCTCAGACACGTGCAGGCCCAGGGCAGGGAAAGGCTCAGGAGGACACACTCCCAGGTGTGCACAGTTTTGAACTTCCAAATTGTTCTCACAATTGGCAGAGGAGGGAATCTAGGCAACAGACAACTTTCAGAGCCAGAGTGGCTGCCAGGCCAGAGTGATCAGGAATGGGGGAGCAGGGAAACCTAGGAAGGAACCGCTGTATGGAGAGAGGGGGCGGAAGGGCCAGTTCCCACAGCAGTTTTCTGAAGGGCGCTGTGTCTGATTACATAAAAGCTGTCAGTTCTGCTGAGCATCCGACGGATATGAATAAACCAGGGGGTGGTGGGGGGGGCCCTTCCCTAGCACCTTCTGTCTGGCTGTACATAAGCAGAGCAGGAAGAGGCCAAGGTCCAGGGCCCAACCCTGGAGTAGGGGACGAGAGGGGCGTGATACAGAGGCAAAGAAGCCTTTGGAAACGCCTTAGGGCAAGGGGTCAATGAGCTTTTCAGAACACCAGTATCTACCGTTCAGTTTGGAGTTGTGGATTGCCGCGGTGTAAATAAGCCCCTTCCAAATCGGCATCCAAGTCTGCTTTACACTCAAAGACCGCGAATCCCGTCTAGGTCAAGGTGGGCAGAAGAGAGGCAGCTGGTGCCTCGGACAGGGTGGCGATTCTTGAAAGGAGCTCACTCTGCAGAGGCAGCACGTGGAGAACTTGACCTCCCAGCAAAGGAGGGAAGTCTTGAGGTGGGCACTGCACTCCACGGGACACGCAGTGGCTGCTGGAGGGACACTGTCTGGGTAGAGTGGGGACAGAAAGTCAGAAGTTAAGCAAGAGTCCAGACAAAGTGGGACACGTGTGGGAGCCCCGGGGGTCAGAGCCTCAGGATCGGAGGAGGGCATCAGGGAGAGACGGGGGTCTGTAGCTCACACCACTGAGGCCCCCATCTGGGTAGCGCTTTGGGGACAGCGTACCAGGAAGAACGCTTCAGTCCTGACCCCGCCCACCAGAGAAGGGCTGGAGCAGCTCGCATCTTCCCGCACCCCCAAGCGAGGGGATCCCACTGGTCTCCCTTTAAATGGCT
Source organism: Indri indri (assembly GCA_004363605.1). Taxonomy (NCBI): domain Eukaryota; kingdom Metazoa; phylum Chordata; class Mammalia; order Primates; family Indriidae; genus Indri; species Indri indri. The sequence goes on along the minus strand of RJWJ010000377.1, from coordinate 6,528 downwards.
AAGGTAGAGTCCTGGGAGGTCAGAAGGAGAAGGACAAATTGGAACCACGGAGAGTCTGGAGTACCGGCATGACAAAAGAGACATTCCAGGAGGATACTGTGGCCGCAGGTGGTGAAGAGCGGGGACGTGGGAGAGGCGCTGGCTGGCATCCTTGATAGTTAGACAAGAAATCGTGACCACGCGATTGAGACAGGTGCTTGTGCTGATGGTGGGAAAAAATAGGACTGAGTCTCCCTCCACCAGGTTGGGATACAGGGCCTGGGGGGAGAGAAATCAGAGATGTCAAGCTTGGCTGATAGGGAAAATAATGAAAGTGGCAGAAATAATTAAGGGGTATAGTTTTCACAGAGAAGACAAGATCATCTTCAGAAGTGCTGAGTCTGTGGGGACAGCCGGACAGCCAAGTGAAAGTGCCTAATTAGACCATCCAAATTACAGGACAGGAGTCCAGGCCAGGGCTTGAGACTGTGTTTGTGAGTCATTTGCCTAAAGTACATTAAATTGCAAGAGAACGTATGTGATGGAAAATTGCAGATGTCTGCAGTTAGAGAAGGAACAGAGTGGTCAGAGAACAAGGCGTAGTTGAGAAAGAGGGACGAGAGGGACGGGAAGGGACGAGAGTGCCACACAGGCCACTCAAGGGTCACACACAGTGTGAATGGTCACAGAGGAGCCTTCATGCCCTTACTCTCAAAGAGACCTTTGCAGGCACTCTGGGGAGAGAGCGGCCTGGTCAGTGGCCTTTGGGGGCCCTTTCTGAGAGACATCTTCAGGACAGCATTCAGCCTGCTAAAGATCTGGGTGAGGACCCGGCAGAAGAAACCCCCGCTACTTCACCTCGTCCAGTAACAAAAAGAAGAAATGAAGGAGTGGAGTTGTGCAAGGGTGGCATCCCCTCCCCTAGAGGCAGGCAGTGGGGGAAAGGCTTTCAGAGAAGAGAGAGAGAGGGAGCCAAGTCCCTCCAGAGGCGGGAAAAAATCTGACTGCAGACAGATTAGCCCCAGAAAGAAAAAGGGTCTCTGTATGAGTTAGCTATTGCTGCATAACAAGTAGGCCTAAAACTTAATGCCTTAAAGTACTACTGTGTTAGTCAGGGTTTGCCAGAGAAACAGAACCAATAGGAGGGGTGTGTGTGTGTGTGTGTGTGTGTGTGTGTGTGAAGAGAGGACAGAGAGAGAGAGAGACTGATTTACTTTAAGAAATCGGCTCATGCAGTTGTGGAGGCTGGCAAGTCCAAAATCTGCAGGGTGTGCCAACAGGCTGGACACCCAGGGAAGAGCCAATGTTGGTAATTGAGTGTGGTGGCAGAATTCTCTCTTCCTTGGAGAGGTCAGTCTTTTTCTTAAGGGCTTCAACCAACTGGCTGAGGCTCACCCCCATTATGGCGGGGAATCTACTCAGTCTGCTTATTTAAATGTGAATCAAAAAATATCTTCACAGCAACATCCAGGTGGGTTTGATCGAATACTTGGGAACCGTGGCCTTGCCAATTTGACACATAAAAGTACTCTCTACAGCTACCTTCAATCTTCATGAGTCTACATGTAGGTTGAGCAGTTCTGTTTTCAGGACCAGGCCTGACTGAGGTCATTTAGATATGTTCATGCATCTGTGGTCCTGTGGTTGGTGGCTGAGTTGGCTGGGGGCACGTTTGCCCTGAGGTGGCCCTGCTGGGGCACCTCAGCTCTGCTCTCTGTTGTCTCCCATCTTCCAGGAGCCTTGCCTGGGCTCATCCTCATGACGTGGAGGGGCTCTGAGAAAGAGCAGAGAAGCCCACAAGAGTTCCTGAAGCTGATGCTCGGACTGGCACGCCATCGCTTCTGCTGTCTGTGCCTGCTCTCGGTGAGTGAGAAGCCATTCCAGATTCAAGGGGGTGGAGGACATTCTACCTCTTGACTGGAGGAGCCACAGAGCTGCATTGCGAGGGGCACGGATACAGAAAAAACTAGAGCCATTTTTATAATCAACATACCAGAGTCGTCTTGCCCTCTGAAACATGGAGAGGAGATGTACGTGTAGGTCAAGAGCAAAGAAAACGAAGAAGGTCACAAAACACAACCTGGTCTTGACTTTCTTAAAAAAAAAAAAAAAATGGGAGGCCAAGATCCCACAAATAGAAAAGACCTGGAGCTTAAGAAGGAGAAAATTTGAAATAGCTACTGAGAGTCATGTTGGAGAGAATCAGTATGCAAAAGGGGAAAGAATTGACAAGCTGTGTGATGGGGACCCAGCTGAAAGTAGGGAGCAGGGACCTGCAGGGCCCAGGTCTACACAGTGCCTGGGAGAGGGAACATGCACAGCTGGGGGTGACAGGGGCTGGGAACAATGTGACGGGGCAGAGGAGCAGCAAAGTCAAGGATGGCACTGGAGCCAGTGGTCCTCTGGGAGCTCCTCTTTCTCCTGGAAATGCAGAGAGGCAGCCTGTGAGCAACACACCCATTTGCCCTGGGACTGGTCAGAGCCTCCCTGGGAAAAGCCCTGGCCCTTGGTGTCTCAGAGGTACCCTTAGTGTTGGCAGGACTCCCCAGGAGGAACCCAAAAAGTGTAAAAAGTGACCGAATGGGTGGATGTGGCTCTGAAGGGCAACAAAATCAATGAATGGAAAATAGTTCATTTTTGTCCTATTGATTTTTTTTCTGCTCATTGAGGACACAGCTACCCGTTGTCATTAAACAACCACTCTTCAGCAAAATGCTTTAACCCTCTTTAAGACTGACTCCTGCATAACCAATTCTTAAAATAAATTACTTATATGCATCTCTTTCCCAAAAAAGTGAATATTTAGGTGGTTGCATAACTGCAGTGGGGCAACCAATCCAAAATTTATTTTTTTTTACATCAAGACAGAATCTCACTCTCCTTGTCCTCTCTGCAGCATCGACACTTCTGGCCACACCCTCCTTTGTGGCATTCCCCCTTCCCTCAGCCTCCACACCAGTCTGGCTTTTCTTCTATGTCCCTGAGTCCTTCTCGGAATGGTTCCTGCTCTAAATCCTTCGTTCTCTTCTTCTTCACTCCCGATCACCCATCATTCAGACTTCAGGCCGCCAGCCGTCGCCAGACTTCATGTCCCAGCACACCAGACAGATAGACTCTCGGTTCAGAAACAGTAGCTTGCTGTGGGAGTGATCCTCATTAGAGAGGAGGGCGTATTAACGTTGTAAGGGCATATGTGCTGTTTTTAAAACCCCTACCCCAGTTGATTCTGATGTTTTTCCTCTCCTGCCCCAAGCTAAGATTCTGGGCCTTCCCTCCGCCACCCTCCTACTGCCAAACTCTGGGGAGAATGCTTATTCACACAAATGCCTTTGGCTGGAAGCCTGACTGCCCACCTCAAAAGTTGGCTCTTCTCGGTTGGACCCCTCATGGAGGCAAGAATTCCAGGCTAGCAGACTTGGTGAAGGGCGGGAGGCATTCAGACTTCCACACCGTCGGTCACCTTTCATGTGAATGTGCTCAAATCTCTATTTTCAGGGTTAATCTTTCTCCTGAGCATTTCACCTCCCGATGCTTATGGGACCCTTCCACTCGGATGTTCCCTAAAACTCAAATGCCTAATTTGGGGTTTTATTATTCGCCCTCCAAAATCAATGTCACCTAGTTGCATCTCTGTTTCTATAAATGACACCACTATTCACTCACCCACTCAGCTTTGAAATCTTCAGTCATTTTGGTTTTAGATCCCTCTCATTCTCCCTGGATCTCTCTGGCTACCAAATTGAGTCCATTTCTAAGTCCTACAATTCCTTCTTTGTCCTGTCTCTTCTTGCTTGATTCCAGCTTGATCAGCTAAGGTCATCTTAGCCTTTGTCACCTTACTTTCTCTTAGAATGTGCAAGCAGGATCCTAAAATTTAACTTCTTTCTCCTTCAATTCCATCTTAAGCTCCACTGCCAGATTGCTTAAATAGCAGTTGGCTAGTGTCACTCTTATACTCCCAATCTTTAAGTCTGTGTTACCAGTCACATAAGGACTAAACTCCTTAGCCTGATACATAGAACCTTCTGCAATTAGGGCCCAACATGTTTCCCCTCACTGATCTCTTGTTATCAGAGTGCTGTGCTCCTGGCTTTCCCCAGACTACAACCATGCTCATTGTAGTCTCCATGTGCTCAGGCTCTTCCATGCCCAGGAATGTCTCCTTTCCTCTTCTCTGCCTTTCTGAGTCCCACCCAGCCTTCCAAGCTTGGCTCAAGTCCCCATCTCCATAATCTTTACCTATTCCCTAAAATAAGGGAAGGGAAATTAACACTTTCTGTTCTCCTGTTTGGGTTTCACTTACACTTCCTTCCTCAGAACCCCTGTGAATTTATTATTCACCCCACTTTTAAGTCTCTTATTTATACTCCCCATTCTATTGGGTTTCTGACTATATCATAATGATTTAAATGTCACACTTTGGTTCTTTGACACTTACAGGATACTTCCACATATATTACCTTGTTTTATCCTTAAAACTATATGTGGAAAAAAAATATTAAAACAGCTAAGTCTGGACTAGAGGCTTGAAAAATATTTCATGATAAATAAGGAATAGAATGATGCTTTTTACAGATCCCTAGCCCACCAACATGTGAGGTTGGGGTAGAGAAGGAGTTCCAGCATCATTTGGCCACCACACTGCTGGCATCCTAATACACAGAGGAAAGGGCACTGGCTGCACCAGGAGATAGAAAGAGGGGGTCCAGTCTTGGTGTTACCTTTAGTTAGTCCTATTACTTAGTACATTTCCTCTGAAGGCTGCGAAAACCACAGCTGAGACTCAAGGAGCAGCCAATTTAAAAAAAAAATGTAGATCTACTAACATTAAAAAAAAAAATTCTTTACATCAATAGCAATCTATATGAAAAAGAAATCAAGAAAGCAATCTCATTCAAAAAGAATAAAATACTTAGGAATAAATTTAAGCAAGGAAGTAAAAGATCTGTATACTGAAAACTATAAAACACTGATGAAAGAAATTGAAGAAGATACAAATAAATGGCAAGCTATCCCATGTTCATGGATTGGAAGAATTAATGGTAAAATTTCCATACTAGCCAAAGCAATATGCAGATTTAATGCAATCCCTATCAAAATTCCAAGGTGTTTTTCACAGGAATAGAACAAAACAATTCTAAAATTTGTAAAAATCAACAAAAGATCCAAAACAATCTTGAGAAAGTAGCCAAAACAATCATGAGGAAAAAAAAAAAAAATGGAGGCATCAAACGTCCTAATTTCAAATTACATTACAAAGCTATAGTACTTAAAACAGTATGATACTAACACAAAAACCAGACACATAGACCAATGAAACGGTTTAGAGGTGTCAGAGATAAACCCAAGCATATAGGGTCAACTAATTTTCAACAAGGCCACCACCAAGAAGACACAATGAAGAAAGATTAGTCTCTTTAATAAATGGTGTCGGTGAAACTGTATATCCACACACAAAAGAATAAAACTGGACTCTTACGCCATACACAAAAATCAACCCAAAATGGATTAAAGACCTAAATGTAAGACCTGAAACTTCAAAATTTCTGGAAAAAAATAATAGGGGAAAAGTTCCTTGATATTGGCCTATGCAAAGATTTTTTTGGATATTTCACTGAAAGCACAAGCAACAAGAGCAAAAATAAACGAGTGGGACTACAAACTAAAAACTTTCTTCACAGCAAAGGAAACAATCAACAAAATAAAAAGGCAGCTGATAAACTGAAAGAAAACATTTACAAACCATATATTAGATAAGGGGTTAATATTCAAAATACATAAGGAACTCAAACAACTCAAGAGCAAAAACAAAAAAAATCACAAATAACTCAATGAAAAAATGAGCAAAGAACCTGAATAGATATTCCTCCAGAGAAGACATAAAAATGGCCAACAGGTATGTGAAAAGGTGCTCAAAATCATAATCATCAGGGAAATGCAAATCAAAACCGCAATGAAATATTATCTCACAACTGTTAGAATGGCTATTATCAAAAAAGACAAGAGATAGCAAGTATTGATGAGGATGTGGAGAAAAAGGAATCCTACACTGTTGGTGAGAATGTAAATTGGTGCAGCCATTGTGAAATGGAAATTCCTAAAGAAATTAAAAATAGAACTACTGTATCACCCAACAATCCATCTTTTGGGTATATACCCATCGAAAATGAGATTACTGCCTCATAAAAACATTGGCACTCCCATGTTCATTGCGGCATTGTTCACAATAGCTAAAATACGGAAACAACCTAAAAGTCCATTGACAGATGAATGGGTGAAGAAATTGTGGTATATATACAATGGAATGTTACACAGCCTTATTTAAAAAAGAGAGATCCTGGCCGGGCGCAGTGGCTCACGCCTGTAATCCTAGCACTCTGGGAGGCCGAGGCGGGCGGATCGTTCTGAGCTCAGGAGTTCGAGACCAGCCTGAGCAAGAGCGAGACCCCGTCTCTACCAAAAATAGAAAGAAATTAATCGGACAGGTAAAAATATATACAGAAAAAATTAGCCGGGCATGGTGGCACATGCCTGTAGTCCCAGCTACTC
>RJWJ010000376.1:222650-257674 GCA_004363605.1 Indri indri | reverse complement strand
GGGGTCTTCTTCATAAATTCTTTGCCTAGGCCAATGTCTAGAAGAGTGTTTCCAACTTCTTCCTCTAGAATTCTAATAGTTTCATTTCTTAGGTTTAAATCTGTTACCCAGCGTGAGTTGATTTTTGTGAGAGGTGAAAGGTGTGGATCCTGGTTCAGTCTTCTACATGTGGCTATCCAGTTTTCCCAGCACCATTTATCGAATAAGGATTCTTTTCCCCAGTGTATGTTTTTGTCTGCTTTGTCAAAGATTAGGTGGCTATATGAGGATGGTTTTATATCTGGGTTCTCAGTTAAACAAAGGAATGAAATGAAGTCATTTGGAGCAATGTGTAGGGAACTGGAGACTATTATCCTAAGTGAAGTATCTCAGGAATAGAAAACCAAACACCGTGTGTTCTCACTCATAAGTGGAAACTGTTAATAGTAGATGGGTACACACGGGCACAAAGTGATATAAAGGATAAGAGAAAACCAAGAGAGGGGAGGGCGGGATGGTAAGTGTGGGGTAAAAACTTAGCTGTTGGGTACAGTGAACACTATTCTGGTGATGGGCACACCAAAAGCCCTGACTTAGCATTGTATAAGATATTCTTGTAACAAAGATGCTTGTATCCCCTTAATTAATGTTCTGAATTTAAAAAATATTTATTCAAAATTCAACAAAGAAAAAAATAAAATATTAAGTAATAATAATAAAAAAAGTTATTTTAAAAGATACTAAGGCTGGGTGGGGTGGCTCACACCCGTAATCCCAGCACTTTGAGAGGCTGAGGCAAGAGGATCCTTTGAGCCCAGGAGTCGAGACCAGCCTGGGCAACATAAAGAGACCCTGTCTCTACAAAAAATAAAAAAATCAGCTGAGCATGGTAGCATGTGCCTATAGTCCCAAGTACTCGGGAGGCTGAGACAGTAGGATCTCTTGAGCCTAGAAGTTTGAGGCTACAGTGAGCTATGATTTTATCACTGCACTCCAGCCTGGATGACAGAGTGAGACCCTGTCTCAAAAATTTATATATATATATATATGTATATATAAACTTATTAATTTATTAATTGAGAAAGTCAGCCATATTTAATTGTTAAGAAAATTCAGTATATAAAATGTTATTATCAATAAACATAGGCAATCATGACAATTTCAGGTATAAGAAAATATGGCATGTAGAAAAATTGTTTTATTTTCATAACTAATAAAGTAATTAAATCTCTTGTTAGCTTTATAGATTTGACACCCAAATTCGGAATTTTTAAATTGTGTAGCCTGTCAGCTTCTTCAGATAGCACTTGAGAAGTTCAGTAGTGTAATCCAGATGTGTGAACTCCTCTGTAGACATCAGAAAATAGCATGCTCATTAAAATAGAAAATTCAATGATAGGGTGAGAGTTAAGACCCCTTGCTTTAGTACCATATTATTATGTGCGTTCCTGGGATCTTAGAAGATGAACTTTATCTTCTTACCTCCCCAACCTTGCTATCAATCTGTGGTGCAATGCAGACACCACCTGAGAGGGCAGCTGGAGAGGCCTGATCCTTTCCTTTAGCCTGGGTTCTTAGGGTCTCTCTTGGGAAGACACTGAAAGTCACTTTGGAAACATTCTCATTCGCACTCCTCAACTCCAGACAGTGGCTCAACTTTTACGGTTTTTAAGGCCTTTAGTCATGGATTTGATAACAGAAGTCACAAATAAAGGGGTCACAGCCTTTTAATAAATAATCTGGTAAATTCAGATATTTTCATTATGAAATATCTTGGTTTTATTTTGTTTCTTATTTACCACTGCTTGCTTTTGTGAAGGCATCCAACACATTCTGAATTGGTTTTATCTTTATTGTCATCTCTGGTTTGTTTTTTTTTTTTTTTCCTTTTCTATAGACACCAGAGCTTACCCTTGGATATTAATAGTGCCAATCACAAAGACTTCATTAGCTGGTTGTTCATTTAGGATTGGATATTTTATTCATCCTCGAGGTAGGGACGGAATAATAGATTTGGGCCATCAGTTCTGCTTATTCTTTCCTTCTCGATAGTTGATTTTTTCCCATAAAAATTTAAGCCAGGGTTGTTTCAAATGTAAAGAAAGAAGTTTAGCAGTACTTACATAGAAAGCTACTGCCGTTAGTTCAAAGGACATAAAAATTCTCGCCATTCTCCCTTTTCCTTTTGTGAAAGGAAAATTTCACAAAATCCTCTTGCGAAAAGATTCCTAGCATCTTTAACATATTTTCAAGCAGCGCCTCTCACTGACTGTGTTTCTTTGATAATCAAGGGAAGCTTTGGGTCCGGGTTTCCCTAACCACAGGCAACCATTTAATTTTGAGGAGGTCATTGAGTACGTACTTGCTCTTGGGTCTGTCCCAGGCTGCGTATTGTGGGGAACGCAAAGTAACTCTGATACCAGAATGTTAGCTCCGAGAGAGCAGAGATAGTCTTACTTTTACTTACTGCATATACTAGGAACTCAATAGATAATTGTCGAATCAATAAATAACACAGATAATATACAGTCTTGTCTAACAGCTGTTTAAAAATTAGCAACTACTATAAGACAATATTAGTTCAATACTTGTCTGAACTGAAACTAAAAATAGAAGTTTTCTACAAACAGATGGTGAGGACAGCTTCAAAGAAAATTTCATAGAGGAAGTGGCATTTAACTGATGAAATCTATTTAGGGAAAATAGAGGGGAAAAAACAGGGCATTCTAGGTGAGAAGAACAACATAAGGGAAGTCTTGGAGATGGGCACTGACTTGTTGCTTCATGGAACCGATCTTTTAAAGTACATGCTCAGCTTATGTATTTTTAAAAGTAAACTTAGTATTTAAGTGGCATATCTGTCTTTTAAAAATGGTGCAAATCATTATAATGATACAACTCATGTATAATTATGATATGGTAATTGCTGAATAGAAGACCTCTGTGAGATGATCTCAGTTTCCTCTTTTCACAAAAATAATCATGAAAATGTTCAAAAACTATATTTTGATTATATCTGCCTGATGTCAGAAACAAAACTCAAAACTATCCAAAGTTTAGTGTGAATTTACTGTCTTCCTCACTGCCCTTTAGAAGAAATGTTATTAGAATGTGATATAAGTCAGGATGGGAAAGCCAGAAAAGCAGGACATTGGCTTCAGGTGCAGTGTAGACACGATTCAGGTGTAGGCTAGACACCACTGGAAAATCAGGTTTATTACCATGATTCACAATATCTATTGCTGGTATCCATTCATCCAATTTCTCAGTGTCAGGAAATCATAAAATATGTGCCATGTAATTATTCTTTTCCTGTCTCCTGTTCTCTCTTCCTGCCTCCCGTTGCCAATGGCCACCTATCCACTGACCAGACCTGGGGACAAATGTAAAAGTCACCTAGACCTGCACGCCCTATTTCTTAACTCTTGCATTTCAGCTTCCATGGCAGCAGGCATTCTGATCTGGACAATGAAGGGTTGACTAGGTAAATCAAAGATATTTCTGGATTTTAGGTTTTGTGGTTATCTCATGATTAGGATACCTCTTTTGCCATCAGGAGGTAATGAAGAAAATGAAGTCCTCTAGGAGAAAATGAAGTAGCTAGGTCCAGAGATATCATTTTCACATGGTATCTTATTTAATTCCTATCACATTCCAGCTGATTTCACCTTTTAACAAAGAGTAAACTAAAAGCAAAGAATTTAAGTAAGTTGAACCAAGTCACAACTCTTCAAATGGTGGGGTTGAATTTTGTTTCTTTTTTGCCTAATTCCAGCACCATGTTTCTCACCATGTCATAAGAATAATATGGACAAAAGGACACTTATAAAGGCAACAAACTGTTACATTGCAAATCATATTTGTTAAGGGAAATACCTAAGTTCAGTATACCTAATAGGAGAGCTCGAATTCCTGATCTGTCACCTGTGGTGCACTTTATAGAGTAAAGGGGTTGTTCTCCGTGTAATTGATAAGCTGTACTGACAAGCCAAGATCCTCATTATAAATTGTGCTTCTGAAACAACCTGTCCCCATCTTTCTCCTTCTGAATAGATTCATGAGTAATCTGTTCCTAATTCCACTTTGAGCTTCATTCCTCATTGCCCGCTGACTTCTATACTGAGTGACAAGTGCCACCTGCTGGCCAAACAACAAAGTATTTTTATTTTTATTGTGTCACTTGATTGCTCAGCCGCTAATTGGCATATTACATGGATAATTGTTGTATTTTTCAGTAAACCTGGACAATAATTTTAAAACCATAGAGTTATGAAATCAATTCTTCTACATTTGAAGACTTTCCAGTCCTCAAATTTGCCCCTTTCTCAGTTTTAATTCACAAGTTGAATTTCTCTTCTACTTTGTATTGTATGACAAGGACTATTGTGTCATTATTATGCAAACAGAATACAGTTTTAGTTACACTTCAGAGTTTTTTTGTAAGACTTGAAATCTACTTCATACCCTTGATCATTAAAAGACAAATCATAACTTTATTCCCTGAATTAAGCTGCCCTATATTTACCTCTTTGTGCCTAAGAAATGTTAATGAGTAGTATATTTGTATGATCAAGATATTCGTGTAGTGTATGACGAATTGCTTAGTATCTTCTAGGTCTTTCTGAATTAATCTTTTCTAATTAATACAAATTTCTTAGCCTGCAGGCCAGTCTCTCTCTAGTCTGACCCGTTGCCTTTCTAGCCTCAATGTCTTCCGCTCTTTAGGGCGCTCCGGTGCTCCGTGCTCCTTACCTGTGCTGTCCACTCCATGCTGCTCCAGTGCCTTGGTTCCTGCCATTTTTGTCTGGAGTGGCTGCTGGCCCTTCCCCAGTCCTTCAAGATCCCAGACTAATGCCAATCACTGTACGAAGTCTTCTTTCATTTACCTACCTGTAACAATATCTCCTTCCTTCCAATTCCTTTTGTCCTATGTGTGTCTTTCTTAGAGTATGTTTTATTTTCTATGTGGCATTATAGTTACTTTTGTATCTGATCTGTCTCCTGTATTGGACTATAAGCTTTTTGCAAGAAAGGACTATTTTTTATTCATCTTTGCATTTCCAATGGCACCTAGGCCTGCATATTTCATGTAATAGGTATTTACCAAACAATGAATGAAGGATGGAAGGAATTATTTGATTTATGCAGAATTCCTCAGAAAATGAATATTTTTCATTTGATTTGATTGGTTGACTCTACATAGGTCAGACTTACCAACTTCCGTATATATTATTGAAGACCGAAATGTTCTCATACTTGGTCAGAATAAAGTGTTGTATTTGGATGGGAGTACAGAGACTATATTTGGATTTCTTTCTTTTTTTTTTTCTTTTCTTTTTTTTTTTTTGAGACAGAGTCTTGCTGCGTTGCCTGGGCTAGAGTGCTGTGGTGTCAGCCTAGCTCACAGCAACCTCAAACTCCTGGGCTTAAGCAATCCTTCTGCCTCAGCCTCCCGAGTAGCTGGGATCACAGGCATGCGCCACCATGCCCAGCTGATTTTTGCTATATATTTTTAGTTGTCCAGCTAATTTCTTTCTGTTTTTAGTAGAGATGGGGTCTCACTCTTATTCAGGCTGGTCTCGAACTCCAGATCTCCAGCGATCCTCCTGCCTCGGCCTCCCAGAGTGCTAGGATTACAGGTGTGAGCCACCGTGCCCGGCCTATATTTGGATTTCATTTGTCATGTTCATAGTCTTCCCATCAAATGAATAGCCATTATGAAATTCCATGCCTGTTAAAAAGAAACTCCACCAACAGAATTCTATTCTTTCTCAGTGCTCATGTAGACACCTACACAAAAAATGAAATAGTATAATCTGGCAATTCCCTCTTTGGTTGTTTTAGCAGTAAATGTAGAGCAAAGAAAGCTTGCCGAAATTTTAGCTGTGTTTTTCAAATTGAATGGCATATCTGAGTACAACTTTGTAATGAAGAATGTGAATGCATTTTCCCATTTAAAATTTAGTCTTTTTAATGTGTCGTTATTGTGTAGGATGCTGGGATTTCAAATCTGTATAACTACAGTGACAGATGCCTTAGAAAATATATTTATTCATCGAGAATATTTTTCAACCTTCTTACATAAACTGCCATGATCTAAAATTTATGACACCTAAAGGCTCTTGTTTAACAAAAGACTATTATACTCACTACAGTTGAAATATTTTATTACTCTTTCTACAAAGATCTCGTTTCTCTATGGTGATGCATTGCTTTTTCAAGAGGGATAATGTATAATATATTCACACTTCTGGACTCTATGTTCACAGCATACCAAATGAGATCTTAAACAAAATGCTTATGATTAAGTAGTCTAGAAGTTCCTTGAAGGCAGGTATCACATGTTGCTTTCTTCTTCCTACCACCATATCTGGTGCAGTGTTGGGCGCAGTAGATGCCTAAGAGAAGTTCAACTTCTCAACTTGAATTCCTTTTCCAAATTATTTTTTACTCAGCCTTTCTTGAGGAGCTGATGTCACACTTCCTGACAGAATAGCATTCTTAACTTACTAAAGAAACCCAGACAGCACTAGTAGTTAAAGGAGCATCAGAACAGCCTGGCTTCATGGCACAGTGTGGTGCAGGGAGCTCAGGATATTCTCAGTTGCTGGTTTCATAAGTCATTTTAATTTCCCTGGGATTGGGACTGAGGAATGCCATCCATTGTTGCCTGCTCCTAGGTTTCATAGAAGTTACCAAATGCCATCACCAAAGGCTGATAGGAGTTTGAGTCCACAGAGAACATATTCTTCCTCAAAGAAGGACAGAGAGAAATAGCTTTCACAGTGGCTGACAGTCTTGCCACTTTACATTCCTTTCCTTGCATGCCAGTCAGTCATTCCTATTCACATCAGCAGAGATGGAGAGAGAAGTAGAGGTTCAGGTGTGTTGCCTGAAATGATTATTGCTTCAGAGAATATTAATTTGGGTTTTAATGCAAATATACCTATTCGATCTCTGTCCTACAGAAATTCCTTAAGCACCTGAACTGTATGTACAACCAGTCCTCAATTAGTGTGCATGATAATCAGGGACTATCAGAGGCTGCCTGGTGTCCTGGATATACCTTAGGGCCTGTTCCTGACTCTGCTCAGAGTAAGATACAGGTAGTTGGCTTCCTTCCACAGCAGGCTGCTCACTGCTCCCCTCAAAAAGAAGTCTGTGCCTGTGAGCCTGTACCTCTCTCTCTCTCTGAGCTTGAATTTTGTTTTTCATCTTGTTTAACCTAATTTTACTCTTACTCAGGACCTAACTTTCCATTTTGAATTTAGTTCAATTTGTTGTTCTGATTTTGAACTCAAACCCTGTATTTTGTGCCCCTGATCTATTTATTTATTTAGAGATTTGCTACTTTTTATTTTTTGAAAATATGTGTAAGCATATTTAAAACAAATATGTAAATAAAAAAATTATATGCATGATTCATTTTTTAACTTTTTTTAATTTCAGCATATTATGGGGGAACAAATGTTTAGGTTACATATATGGCTCTTGCCCCACCCGAGTTAGAGCCTCAGGTGTATCCATCCACTAGACAGTACGCACTGCACCCATTAGGTGTGTATATACCCATCCCCTCCGCCCCCCTCCCATCTGCCCGACACCTGATGAATGTTATTACTGTATGTGCTCTTGAGTGTTGATCAGTTAAAACCAATTTGGTAGTGAGTACATGTGGTGCTTGTTTTTCCATTCTTGGGATACTTCACTTAATAGAATGTGTTCAGCTCTATCCAGGATAATACAAGAGGTGCTAGATCACCATTGTTTTTTGTGGCTGAGTAGAACTCCATGGTATACATACATATACCACATTTTATTAATCCACTCATGTATTGATGGGCACTTGGGTTGTTTCCACATCTTTGCAATTGTGAATTGTGCTGCTATAAACATTCGAGTGCAGATGTCTTTTTTATAGAATGTCTTTTGTTCTTTTGGGTAGATGCCCAACAAACTCTTCAATTTTTAAAAAGTTTTTGACTCTTTTGTAATAACATTTAGCTTAAATCTGGTTCCTTCCTCTATATCAATTCCTGTAGGCTTGAGTAAAATTCAAAGTTATTCCTATTTAGGTCTGTTTTTGTACCTTGAATAATACTTTACCAATCTGTATTTTAACCTTTTCGTTCCTTCATTTAGCCATCCTGACCAGGCCCAGCTTTCTAACTAGGGTGGGAGGTCTCCTGACACATCAGAGGTTCCCACCCATTTCCAGATAACTAGCTGATGTTGGTCCATGACCTTTGCTTCACAGTGGTCTAGAATCGTCTTTCCTCTATTCAGAGGGACCTCAAGAAGGTCATCTAGACACAAGCCAAGACCACTAATAATAATTCCTGGCATTTGAAAATAACAAAGAATTATTTAAAATGTTCAGAACAGGGGCCAATCTAGATTTGTCTTGTTTTGAGCCTGAGATTGAGACCATTTTGGGGACTGCTTTTAAGAAAGAAAATACCAAATTATAAATATGTAGTTAGGACAGGGCCACAGAATAGGCCCATGTAAGGGAGGGGTCGAGAGGTTAAGCTTCATTTTCTTTAAGGTTCATCTACCATTTGTTTCTGCATATATTATACCATGTGATCACCACAGAGTTTTTTGTTGTAAAAGATAAATATTTTTTATATTTCAAGAAAATAGATGATAGGATAAAAATAAACATAAGAATTGGTTTGGGAAAATTTTCAGGAAAGGATAAGTTGTCAAAAATAATTTATGAAGAATAGAAAGCTTGATAACTATAGAAAAAATTGAACATTTTTAAAAAAGTTACTTCTAAGAAAAGCTGGTCTTGGAAGTTCTGCATGAGTCCTTTTAAACCTTCAAGGATGAAATTACTCCCAGTTTTTTTTAAGATGATTTTTTAGAGCAGTTTAAGGTTTACAGCAAGAGAAACCCTATATACCGCCTACTCCCACACATGCTGGTCTTCCCATTTATCAACATCTCCCACATCATTACCACCCAGAGTGGTGTTTGGTTAGAAGTATAACAACATGATGCATCC
Organism: Indri indri; assembly: GCA_004363605.1. Classification (NCBI taxonomy): domain Eukaryota; kingdom Metazoa; phylum Chordata; class Mammalia; order Primates; family Indriidae; genus Indri; species Indri indri. Next base: position 248,682 of record RJWJ010000376.1, on the reverse strand, counting down.
ACGATTGTATCAGAGAGAGTAGTCACTGCCCCCAAATTCCCCTGTGCACCCCATTCATCCCTTCCTTCCTCAAACCCCAACTAATTTTTTTACTGTCTCCATAATTTTGCCTTTTCCAGAATATCATGTAGTTTGTATCATACATTATGTAGCCTTTTCACATTGGCTTCTTTCAGTTAGTAATAGGCATTTAAGTTTCCTCCATGTCTTTTCATGGTTGATAGCTGATTTCTTTTTAGAACTGAATAAGATTTCATTGTCTGGATATAGCACAGTTTATTTATTCATTCACCTATTGAAAGATTTCTTGGTTGCTTGAAAATATTTGCAATTGTGAATGAAGCTGCATGGGGAAAAGATGAAAGCATTCCCCCTAAGAACTGAAACAAGACAAGAATGCTCACTGTCACCACCTCTGTTCGACATAGTTCTGGAAGTCCTAGCCAGAGCCATCAAGCAAGAGAAAGAAATAAAGAGTATCCAAATTAAGAAAGAGGAGGTCAAACTATCCCTGTTTGCCCATGATATGATCTTATATCCAGAAAACCCTAAAGACTCCACCAGAAGACTCCTAGAATTGATAAATTAATTCAGTAAAGTCTCAGGTTATAAAATCAAGGTACACAAGTACACAAATCAGTAGCATTTCTATGGACTAATAGCAGTCAAGCTGAGAATCAAATCAAGAACTCAATACCATTTACAATAGCTGCCAAGAAAATAAAATACCTAGGACTGTACTTACCCAAGGAAGTGCAAGATCTCTACAAGGATAACTACAAAACACTGATGAAAGAAATTGTAAATGACACAAATAAATAGAAAAACATACCATGCTCATGGATTGGAAGAATCAACATTGTTAGTATAGAATGTCTATACTGCCCTAAATGATTTACAGATTCAATGCAATTCCCATCAAAATACCAATGCCATTTTTCACAGACCTAGAAAAACCAACCCTAAACTTTGGAACCAAAAAAGAGCCTGAGTAGCCAAAGCAATTTTAAGGAAAAAGAACAAATCTGGAGGTATCACATTCCTGACTTTAAGTTATACTACAAAACTGTAGTAACCAAAGCAGCATGATACTGGTATAAAAGTAGACACATAGACCAATGGAATAGAATAGAGAACCCTGAAATAAAACTATATAGCTATGACCTACTGATTTTTGACAAAGCAGACAAAAACATACACTGGGAAAAGGATGCTCTATTCAATAAGTGGTACTGGGAAAATTGCATAGCCACCTGCTGAAAAATGAAACTGGATCCCTTTCTCTCATCATATACAAAAATTAACTCAAGATGGATTAAAGACTTAAATGTAAGACCTGAAATCATATAAATATTAGAGGAAAACCTAGGAAAAACTCTTTTGGACATTGGCCTAGGTAAAGAATTTATGATTAAGACCCCAGAAGCAAATGCAGCAACAACAGAAATAAATAAATGGGACTTAATTAAACTAAAAATTTTCTGCACAGCAAAAGAAATAATCAAGATTAAATGTACAACCTACAGAATGTGAGAAAATATTTGCAAACTATACATATGACAATGCGGTAATATCCAGAATGTACAAAGAACTCAAAAATATCAAGAAAAAACAAAATAACCCCATCAAAAAAGTTAGAAGGAAGACATGAACAGATTTTTTTTCAAAAGAAGAGAGAGAAATTCAACAAACATATGATAATATGTTCAGCATAACTAATCATCAGGGAAATGCAAATTAAAGCTACACCTAGATACCATTTTACCCCTGTCAGAATGGCCATTATTAAAAAGTCAAGAAAGAACAGATGTTGGCGTGGATGCAGTGAAAAGGGAGCACTTACTCATTGCTGGTAGGAACGTAAATTAGTACAACCTTTATGAAAAACAGTATGGAGATTACTCGAAGAACTAGAAGTAGACCTACCGTTCTACATTCAATCCAGAAATCCTACTATATATGTGTGTGTGTGTGTGTGTGTGTGTGTGTCTGTGTGTCTACACACAGACACACACACACACACAGTGGAATACTACTCAGCTATAAAAAGGAATGAAATGACGTCTTTTGCAGCAACTTGGATGGAACTGCAGACCATTATCCTAAGTGTCTCAGGAATAGAAAACCACATACGACATTTTCACTTACAAGTGGGAGCTAAATGAGGGTATATACAGCCATCATAAAGTGGTGTAATGGACATTGGAAACTAAGAAGTGGGAAAGGATAAAAGTCTACCCATTGGGTACAATGTACACTATTCTGGTGGTGGATACATTCAAATCCGTGTCTTCAGCGTTATATAATTCATTCATGAAGCAAAAAACACTTGTGCCCCTTAAAGCTATTGAAATTAAAAAAAAACTTTACAACCCAGGTGTTTTCTGTATGGTCCTACATCTTATCCTTTCCTTAAAATGTGTAAACATATACCTCCTTGCAGGTCAATGTCCCTGGAGGTAAAACACTTCAGATGCTCTCTCTACTAATAATCAGTCATAAATTAAATTCCAAGATTTGTTCTTGGAATTAGCCCAGGTCCCGAGTTCAGTAAAATTTAATCAGAGAGTCCTCACTACACAGAAAAAGAAAAATATTTTCTCTATAGTCCTGCAAAGCATTGATATAAAATTAGAAAGAAGAATTCTATACTTTCCAAGGTTGTGAGTCTAAGATTATGGGGCTATCTGTATAAAAAACTTCACAGGTTTATATAAATACAGACTCCTGGAATCTATATCAGACAGACTAAACCAAGAACCTCTACGACTGTTGCTTTGGAATCCTCATTTCTGCCAACTCCTCAGATAATTCCAGTGCACCATGGATATTCACTCCTTTATTCCTGGCTTAAGGATTCTTCAGTTTTTGTGCTTCCAGAGACAGTTCATCTTAATGCGGCTTTTGCTGATTCAGTCTGTGATTTGCAGGACTTTCTGAACTCATAAAGAAATCTAATAGTCTTGCTAAGAGAGGTTATGAGTGTCATTTAAAAATAAATACTGATATTTTTAAGCTTTCTAGGGTAATGAATCTTCTTTGAAATCTGAAAACATGATTAAAAAAAGATGCTATCATTAGTAAATAGCTATTCATTAAGTAACTCAGAATTTGAAGCAGATTAACTGTTATTCAAATTTCTGTTTTACAAAAATGCAATCAAAGATGTAAGAACGTGTTCCTCAAATAAGAAAAGCATGTATGTGATTTTTTAAAAAACTATATTTGTAAAATTACAGGCCAACCCCAAAACCAATGCAAGAAATCTTTGTCTATCAATTAGTAGAAATGTATCTATTAGTGGAAATCTGTATCTCTAATTAGAACCAGAGGGAAAAATTTAGGGGGAATTATTAACATTTTTCATTAAGGTCAACTTTATTTAGTACACTTAACATGTGCAAATTTAGTGCACTAACTATATGTATATCACTGTTTCTACATAAGATGCTTCAGTAGGTAAACCAGAATATCCTGCTTTTTGTTTTAATGCTTTAGAAAACTTTTTGCTAATCTTATATCCTGGTATTTTGCTTTGGCTTTTTCCCTTCAGTTCTGCTGGATTATGAAATTAAGTATGCAAGTATTTCCTCTGTATCTATTATGATCTGGGCATCAATCTAAGTTCATTGGGCTTTATAACTTAAAAGCCATTGCTAATTTCAGCAAGATAAGTTTCAGAGGGATAGTGAGGTGGGTTAAGGGGAAATGGTGAATGAAAAGTAAAGAAATGGAAGGCAGGGGAATAAGCTATGTTAGGAAGTTTTGTAATGAAAGAGCAGAGGAAAATAGGGTTGTAGCTAGGGGTTAGGTAGGGTTGAGATGAATTTGTGGTTGGGAGAGATATGAAAGTGTTTCTATCAAAATGGATGAGAACTTTGCAAAATTAATGACAGCAAACTACAGATTCATCTCAGAGAACATCACAAAACAACAAAGAACATCAAAAAACACAAAACAAACACACAAATAAACAAAAAAACCCCACACTACAAGTAGTCATATCATAATCAAGCTATAGGAAACCAACCAAATACAAAGAAAAAAATTTGAAAGAAAATATTGGCAAACAGAACCCAGCAGCATTTTCAAAGGATACTACTATTGTGATCAAGTGGCATTAACTCCAAATTACATGAGAAGTCTCAAAAGAGACTAAGAGCAAGGAGCCAGTGAAATTGGAGAAATATAACACATAGGAGAGATGGGGCCTAATTTATATAGAAAGAGTCCAGCAAAGACAGGAAGGAAGGATTGCGAGGACCTAAGTGGAGAGTTTAAGTTAGGGTATGAGGAGGGACTTTTTTTCCCCTCTAAAATTATGGGAAAGAAGTTAAGGGTTTTCACACATGTAATAACCTTAATTTTGTTTCATTTTTGTTTTCTATAAAGAGGAGGTAGGACCATCTGACAGGGAAAGAGGCAGACTTTGTGTAGAGAGTGTAATGAAGATTTGGAACAATCTCTTTGGGAATGGAAACAGAAGCTAATTAGGAAGAAGTGAAAGGATTGTCCAGAAGAGTAGAACTATGCATATTTTTTGCGGTGTGGATTCAGCAGTTACATAATTTGAGCATCCCTGATCTGAAAACCTGAAATCCAGAATGTTCCAAAATTCAAATTTTTTTTTTTTTGCGTGTGGCACTATGCAATAAGTGGAAAATTCACCTGACCTCATGTGACTGGTTGCAGTTAAAGCAGTCAAAACTTTGTTTCATATACAAAATTATTAGGAACATTTTATAAAATTACCTTCAGGTTATGTGTTTAAGGTGTATATGAAACATAAATGAGTTTTATGTTTAGACTTGGGTCCACAGGATATTTCATTATGTACACTCAAATATTCCAAAATCCAAAAAAATCCAAAATCTGAAGCATTTCTCTGGTCGCAAGCATTTCAGATAAGAGATATTTAACCTGTAAAAATTTTAGCAGCCTTATTTCTGAGCAGAGATGGAAGATGATCAATAATGTGATTGATCCAAGATTTGGAATTATCAGGATGGGTGTGGCAGAGTGTAGCTGATGTGATGGACTGGTTTTCTGAGGCAGAATTGGAGATGGAAAAGAAGTCAAGAAGGTGTGTGATAAATTGAAAGAAAAAAGAGAAACTGTAGGAAAGTAAGTTCCAATGGATGTAAAGAGCATTGGTAATAATCCTGAGAGAATTTGAAAACTGTAAATTATAAGGAACAGAAAATGATTTTAGAGGTAGAAAATTTTTAAGAGATGAAAATATGGTATAAATTGCTGAAGTTGACTGAACTTGAGCTCTCTTTGGCTTAACAAAGTAAAGTATGTGATAAAATTAAGGAAGAAGATGAGCAGAACTCAAATTAGTACAAGAGATTGGACCAACATTCTTAAGGATGTGGTGTATCTTTATTACAGATATAGGGAAATTGTTACTCATTCATTGGCTATAGTAAAACCTTCCAGGTATAGAACTAAGGGGGAAGAGGTGTGCAGTGCAGCCATCTTTGAGTGCTTTTCCCCTATTACCTGCTGTGTTCTTCCAATTATGAGTGAATTTTTGGTTTCACCATATTATCAAAGGTCATTGCAGTGTCTACTGTTGTGTCTGTATTACCTTAAAATTTTTTATTTGACCATAATTATTGTTTTTCTACTCAAAATGTAGTTGAGAAACCTTTGCTATGTTTTTCTATAATGTCTCAAGTTCTTTTGTAGAAACAACTATGAAATTAAAATGAAAGAGCACAATTTATTGAACTTGTAAAGTTTTTAATTACTCAAAAGTCTGGTTTAGTGATGTGATTAGTAGTTCAGGTCAAAATCTATTACAGTAAAGCTGTATAGCAAAAAATAATTATCTTTAAGCTAACACTTAAAATATTGAAAAACCAAATAATTTAACAGAATCATGTTATTATTCTCAGGCTAGGTCAAATCCATTTTACTATGTCAGGAACAAGACTCATCCCAGGGTAATGCAGACACTGGAAGAGAGTATACACTGGAATTTAGTATAAAACACTGAAAAGTGTGATAATATCCAACAGGTAGTGTGATAATATCCAATAGAAGTTACAATATGAATGCAGAATAGACTTGTGGCAGCATTTTGAATGTGGAAGAGATGAGTAGTAGTCTCTAGGAGCATTTGTTTATCCTGTCAATATCAGCATTTTATTGAGCACCAATAATACCCAAACCTTGTACTGGGTACTACAGATAAAAGAATGAGTTTGGGAGTTCGCAGTCTATTGAGAGAAACACACATGTCAACACATAACTATAAGGCAGTGTGCTACATACAATGATAAAGGTAAGTAAAAATGTTATAGGGGACGTTTGGTATAAATATAGCTATATATACTTAGCATTTCCCCATTTTTCTGAAAGTCTTCTAAGAGCAACAAAGAAAACAGAAGACAAAAATGTAAACTGAAAGTTCAGTCAAACTAGGAGACTGTCCTAGTCCATTTTGTGTTGCTATGTCAGAATACCATAGACTGGGTAATTTATAAAGAAAAGAAATTTATTTCTCAAAGTCCTGGAGGCTGAATAGTACGATATCAAGATGCCAGCATCTGGTAAGGGCCTACTTGCTGCATCATCCCATGGTGGAAGGTGAAAGTGGAGGAGGGGAGAGAGATATCAGACTTGTAGCCTCAAACCCTTTTATAATTTACATTAATTCATTCATTCATGAAAGTGGAGCCCATTTCTCATTAGTCCCTACCTTCCAAAACTGTTGCAATGGGGATTAAGTTTCTAACAAATACTTTTTGGGGGACAAATTCAAGCCATAGCAGAGATGTATGCGAAAATATTTCTCACAGCTGCTCAAAGCAGTAAAGATGATACAGGAGCTCCACAGGAGGAAGGAGAGAGAAATTGAAGAAAGAGCCTAGTAATAGCATATCAAAAGAATCAACACAAATACACTTACTGAAGAAAGACACATCTGGAAATAGAAAAGCTATAGCCATTGTCTGCAATAGCCAGCAGGCAACAGGAACCCTACTGGACCAACTTTGATTCACAGTAGTAGAAAATGTGAAATGCACATGAAAGTACTCAAACAAGTCATATTTTGCAGAAGCAGTTTTTTTGGAGATAAAAAGAAAAGAGGCTTTACTTGTGAAAAATAACTTTCCTAGATTGTTACCCCCCACCTGCCCTTTCTGTAGAAAGCTTTGGCAAAGAGCTGGTCTTGGAAAACCCAACTTTTATAATGATGTGTTAAAAAACAAACTAGTATAGCATCCAAACAAGATATTGTACTAAAAAATGAAAAAAGTTCTGGTAAAATTTGAATAAGAAATCACGTAAATACATAACATGTAAACAAAATACAATAAGAAAAAAGAAAAAAAATTTCTGCAAAATATAAATGGTAAAAAAGAAGCAACTGTGGTCATTCATGATAAAAATTATCAGAAGATGAGAAAAATCCCTTAACGTGATACAGGGCATATACGAAAAAATTAGAGCTAAAATCATATGTATTAGTGAAAGGCAAAATGTTCTTCCTCCTAAGATCAGGAATGAGGCAAGGAGTTTCACTCTCAGCCCTCCAGTTCAACATTGTACAGGCAGTTCTAGAAAGAAAGAAAAGGCATTCAGATTACAGAGGAAGAGGTAAAACTTTTTTGCTTTTCAGATATGATAGTCTATGTAGAAAATCAGATAAAATCTACGAAAAGTTACTAGAACTAGTGAAATGAGCTTAGCAAGGTTAGAAGATACAAAATCAATATATAAAGATCAACTATTTCTAAATACTAGCAGCAAACAATTGGAAATCAAAATTTTTACAATATCATTCCAATAACATTAAAATATATGAAATACTGAGGGATAAATTTGACAAAAGATGTGCAAGACCTGTACACTAAAAACTGCACAAAACACTGCTGAAGCCAGTATCACCTTGATACCAAAGCCAGGAAAGGACACACACAAAAAAGAAAACTATAGACCACTATCCCTTATGAATATAGATATACAAATCCTCAATAAAATGCCAGCAAACCGAATTCAACTGCACACCAAAAAATAATCCACCGTGACTACGTGGGCTTCATCCCAAGGATGCAAGGATGGTTCAACATATGTAAATCAATAAATATGATTCACTGCATAAACAGAAACCAAAACAAAGACCATACGTTCATCTCAATAGATGCAGAGAAAGCATTGGACAAAATCCAACACTCTTTCATGATAAAAACCCTCAACAAACTAGGCATAGAAGGAACATATCTCAAAATTATAAAAGCCACATATGACAAACCCACAGCCAACATCATACTGAATGGGGAAAGTTGAAAGCATTTCCCCTACTGGAACAAGACAAGAGTGCCCACTGTCACTACTTCTATTCAACATAGTGCTGTAAGTCATATCCAGAGCAATCAGGCTCTGGAAAGAAATAAAGGGTATTCAAATTGGGAAAGAGGACGTCAAACTATTGCTTTTTGCTGATGATACGATCTTATATCTAGAAAACCCCAAACTCTACCAGAAGACTTCTGGAACTGATAAGTAAATTCAGCAAAGTGTCAGGTTACAGAATCAATGTACACAAATCAATAACATTCTATACACCCATAGCAGTCACGCTGAGAGTCAAATCAAAGGCTCAATACCATTCACAATAGCCACAAAGAAAACAAAATACCTAGAAATATACTTAATCAAGGATGTCAAAGATAGTTGACAGTTCTACAAAGAGAACTATGAAACACCGAGGAAAAAAATCATAGATGACACAAACAAATGGTAAAACATCATGCTCGTGGATCAGTAGACTCAACATTGTTAAAATGTCCATAGTACCCAAAGTGATTTACAGATTCAATGCAATCCCCATCAAAATACCAATGTCATATTTCACAGATCTAGAAAAAATAATTCTATGCTTCCTTTAGAACCAGAAAAGAGCCTGAATAGCCAAAGCAATCTTAAGCAAAAAGAACAAATCTGGAGGCATCACATTATCAGACTTCAAACTATATTACAAAGCTGTAGTAACCAAAACAGAATGGTATTGGCACAAAAATAGAGACATAGATCAATGGAACAGAACAGAGAACCCAGATATAAAGCCATGCACATATAGCCAACTAATGTTTGACAAAGCAGGCGACAATATACGCTGGGGAAGAGAAGCCCTGATCAACAAATGGTGCTGGGAAAATTGGGTAGCCATATGCAGAAGAATGAAACAAGACCCCTGTCTCTCACCACTCTAAAAAAAATTCATGCAAGCTGGATAAATGACTTAAATGTAAGGCATAAAGCCATAAGAATTCTAGAAGAAAATGTTGGAAAAACTCTTCTAGATATAGGCCTAGGCAAAGAATTTATGAAGGAGACTCCAATGGCAATCACAGCAACAACAAAAATAAGTAAATGGGACTTTATTAAATTGAAAAGCTTCTACACAGCTAAGAAAATAATCAACAAAGCAAGTAGACAACCTACAGAATGGGAGAAAATATTCACAAGTTATGCATCCAATAAAGGGCTAGTAACCAGAATCTACAAAGAACTCAAGCAAATCAGCAGGAAAAAAACAACTCCATTAAAAAGTGGGCAAAAGAGATGAATAGAAGTTTTTCAAAAGGAGAGAGACAAATGACCAATAAACATATCAAAAAATGTTCAATATCAGTAATCATTAGGAAAATGCAAATTAAAACCACAATGAAACATCACCTTACCCTTATTAGAATGGTTTTTATTTTTTTATTTTTTTTTTGAGACAGAGTCTCACTCTCTTGCCTGGAGCGAGTGCCGTGGCGTCAGCCTAGCTCACAGCAACCTCAAACTCCTGGGCTCAAGCAATCCTGCTGTCTCAGCCTCCCGAGTAGCTGGGACTACAGGCATGTGCCACCATGCCCGGCTAATATTTTTCTATATATATTTTTAGCTGTCCAATTAATTTCTTTCTATTTTTGGTAGAGACGGGGTCTCGCTCTTGCTCAGGCTGGTCTCGAACTCCTGAGCTCAGAACGATCCGCCCACCTCGGCCTCCCAGAGTGCTAGGATTACAGGCGTGAGCCACCGCGCCCGGCTTAGAATGGTTTTTATTAAAAAGTCCAAAAACAATAAATGCTGGCATGCATGCAGAAAGGAGCACTTATGCACTGTTGGTGGGACTGCAAATTAGTACAACCACTATAGAAAATATTATGGAGATTCCTCAGAGAACTAAAAGTAGACCTACATTTGATCCAGCAATTCTGCTACTGGGTATTGACCCAAAGGAAAATAAGTCATTTTATCAAAAAGACACCTGCACTCGAATGTTTATTGCAGCACAATTCACAATTGCAAAGATGTGGATCAACCCTGGTGCCCATCATTTCATGAGTGGATTAACAAAATGTAATATATGTATACTATGGAAAACTAGTCAGCCACAATGAAGGATGAATTAAGGCGTTTTGCAACAATTTGGATGGAACTGGAGACCATTATCTTAAGTGAAGTATCTAAAGAATGGAAAACCAAACATCATATATACTTGCTATTAAATTGGAACTAACTGATGAGCGCAAATATGCACAGAGGGAAGTAAACCTCAGTGGAAATCAAGCAGGAGGACGGGGGAAAGGGGATGAGTGAGAACCTACCTAATGAGTACAATGAACACTATCCAGGTGACAGACACACTTATAACCCTTACTGAAGTGTAACAAAAGCAATCCATGTAACCAAAAACATTTGTACCCCCATAATATTTTGAAATAATAATAAAAATAAAAAAGCCACACTGCTGAAAAAAATTAAACAAATCAATATCCTATGTCATGTGTTTGAAGACTCAATATTGTCAAGATGTCAGATCTCCCCAGTTGGCCTTAGGTTTAACCCAATCTCGAGCAAGATCCAAACAAGGGGTTTTTTTTGGTAGAAATTGAAAAACTGATTCTAAAATTTATATGGAATTCAAAGGATTTAGAGTAGTCAAAGTAACTTTAAAAAAGAACAGGGTTGGAGGACTAACACTACCTAATTTCAGTACTCATGATAAAATTGCAGTAATTTAAACAGTACAATATTGATATAGAAAGAGACAAATAGAGCAGTGGAACAAAATGGAGAGTGAAGAAATAGACCCATATATATATGGTCAGTTGATTTTCAACAAAGCAACTAAGACATTTCAATGGGAAAAAGAGTAATCTTTTCAGTAAATGGCACTGAAACACTTCGATGGCCATATGTCCCCCAAGATAATGAACCTTGACTCTTACCTCATGCCATGTACAAAAATTATCTTAAAATGTATCATAGGCCTAAATGTAAAAGAGAACTATAAACCTTCTAGAAGGAAATATAGGAAGAAGTTTTAGTGGCCTGAGGTTTGTCATATATTTCTAAAATATGACACAGAAAGGATGAGCTATCAAAGAAAATTTTAAAAAAACTTTTGCTCTTCAAAACACACAGTTAAGATATTGAGAAGTCAAGCCACAGACTGGGAGGAAATATTTGCAAAACAGTATCTCACATTAGACTTGTATCTAAACTATATAAAGAATTTTAAAACTCAGTAATAACACAAACAACACAATTAAAAATAGATACAACATATGAATGGACACATCACCAAAGGAGATATACAGATAGCAAATAAACTCATGAAAAGATGCTCAACTTCATTAGTCATTAAGGAAATGCAAATTAAAATCACAACGAGATATCACTGCAATGGATAAAATTAAAATGATTGATTATACTGTGTTGGCTAGGATATGGAGCAACCATTGAAAATGTAAAATGGTAAAATGATTTTGGAAAACAGGTTGGCAATTTTTTTTTTTGAAACAGAGTCTTGCTCTGTCGTCCTGGGTAGAGTGTTGTGGCATCATTATAGCTCACTGCAACCTCAAACTCCTGGGCTTAAACAATCCTCTTGGCCCTGACTCCCAAGTAACTGGGACTACAGGTGAGTACCATGATGCTCAGCTGATTTTTCTATTTTTAGCAGAGATGGGTCTCGCTCTTGCTCAGGCTGGTCTCGAACTACTGAGCTCAGGCAGTCCTCCCTCCTCTGCCTCCCAGAGTGTCAGAATTACAGATGTGAGCTACTATGCCTGGCCTAGTTTGGCAAATTTTTAAAGTTAAATATAGACCTACCCTATGACCCAGACATTCCACTACTAGGCACTACCCAAGAAAAATGTAAGCATATATCTACCTAAAAACTTGTACTCGTGTGCTCATAGTAGTTTTGTTTGCAATAGCCAAAATGTGGAAGCTGCTCAAGTGACCACCAGTAGGTGAAAAAACAAATTTGGTATGTCCATTCAGTGGAAAACTGCTTAGCCACAGAAAGGAATGAACTCTTGATTCACACAGCAACATGGATGAATTTCTAAGTAATTCTTTCAAGCGAAAGAAGGCAGACAAAAAAAGATTGCATACTGTATGATTCCATTTAATATAAAATTGTAGAAAATACAGCTAATTTTCAGTGAGAAAAAATAGATCAGTGGTTGTGCTGGATGGGGTAGGAGTTGGAAAAGGTGATAGGGAAACTTTGGGGGATGATCAGTATGTTCATTATCTCAATTATCATGGTAGATTGATTGGTTTATAGATATGTCAAAATCTGTCAAATTGTACACTTGAATTTTGTACAGTCATTAGTATGTCAGTTATATCTCAATAAAGATGTAAATTGGAAAAAGAAAAATGTTGACATGAATCAGAAGGAAATTAAACATATATATTTATACATAAATTTTTAAAAACTTGGTGAAAAAAGTCATTTTTATGAAGGAAGGCTCCAAAACAAATATTGTACAAGAATTCAAGAGATACTGAGACTGTGGGGGACGATGAAGTAAAACATGATTTGGTAGAATTCAAGAAGAAAATAGGAGAAATGGAATTATGCAGTTGGAAAGAATGCCAGGCAAATTGTCACTTTGGTAACCATAGTGGAGATATAGAGCGGGGGTCACACACTGTCACCCATGGGCTAAATCCAGCCCACCTGTTCATTTATGGCCCTGAAGCTGAAAATGATTTTTACATTTTTAAATGGTTAAAGGACAAAGAGAAAACACAGAGACTGTATGGGGCCTGCAAAATTAAAGCTATTTATTATCTAGCCTTTTGTAGAAAAAGTTTGCTGTTCCTAACATAGATGATAAAAAGTGAAAATCAAATGAATAGAAATTAGGAAAGAATTGCTTATAATCACAAAAATATGATAATAAAAGTAGGAAAGAGGTACTTTAGTACTTTATGTACTAAAAGAGAAAGATCTCTAGGATATATCCTTAAGTGAAAAAGCAGGATGCAGACTGTGTGGGAAAAACATTACACAGTACAGTTGAAATGCCCAAAGAAAGCAGTAATGGAAGAATACATTTTTAAACATATAAATCAGGCACACTTTTCAGGCAAAAGTAAAACTTGAAACTACATATTTGAAATAGGATGCTTCATGGTTGGGGAAAACTGCCCCAAAATAGTCAACAGTAAGATATATTTTAGTATATTTTTCTTTACACAGCTGTAAAGTAAAATGTAGATTCCCTTGACCAGTAGGCATAAAGATCAGGTCATGTATGGAGACAAAACTATTCAATTTGGCTTCAAACTTTTCTACAAAAAAATCAACTCCAGGTGACAATGAAGTAAGAATTGTGAGATCCTCAGGGAAAGGAAGAGTAAACCCAAAATTCTATATTTACTGAACTATTCTTCAAATAAAAAACCTACAAATAAACAGTTTTGAAAATAGGAAAAAACTCAGGAAATATTCTCATGGTCCCTTTATGAGAAAAATGCTAGACATCAAACTTCAGCCAGTAAGAGATGTCTGAAAATTCTACAGCGAAGGACTGAAAGTAAGCATTGACTGTATTTAACTGTAGAAATAAGACTGAAACATATGTGGCATCAGGTACCAAACTGAATGTAAATGCCTTGGCAGTGTATAATTCAACTAACAAAAAAGAGAGGTCAAGGGTAGTGGAAGGGGAAAAGTAGTTTAATGTTTGCCTCATCTGTAATAGGAGATAAAGACGTATCATTTATGGATTTAAGCATATGCTTTTTAGTACTAAGGTAAGCACTGTGAAGAGTCATATTATTGATAAATATTAGTGGAAGAAAAGGAGGAAAAGAAAATACACAAACTTTGTCACTATTCAAAGTAAGAAACATAGAGATACTGTCTAAAGTAAGAATATTATATAAAGTCATTATATGGTGTTCACCAGGAAAAAAAAGAAAATAGAATGTATCATTAGAAACTTAAATTATAAAAATAGAAGATAAATTAATAAAATAATAATTTAACTAATACCAAACATATCTATGAAGTCAATAAATATAAATGGCTTGAGCTTACCTTAATAAAACCTCAGGTTTTATCACAAAGCAAAGACCAAGCCTGTGCTGTCTACAAGACACCCACCTAAAATGGTAATTCAGAAAGGTTGGAAATGTTATTTTATTTTAGAAAAATGCACACAAAATAGAGGCCTAGCTTAATATCAGACAAGATGAAATCCAAAGGGAAAAACATTAAACAGTACAAAGAAGGACACTTCATTAGGCTAAAAGCTTCATTCAGAATGAACACCATTAATTACAAATATTTCACATCGGCTAATGTAGTGTCAAGGTCCATAAAGCAAAACCTATAAGTGATACATGAAAAAGAGACATCATACTAGTAACAGGAAAATTTAATTTTCTCTCAGCTTAGAAATACCTAAACAATCAACGATAATAATTATATATGATTGATATGTATCAAACTCTGTACCCTCAAAATAGAGAATGTACTTTTTTCAAGTAATACTGGAATATTCACAATAATGGCTATATGCTGGGCCACCAAAAAGCCTGGTGGAGAAAAGTCAGCAGTGTCTATCAAAATTATAAATGCATATACATTTTAATCTAGAAATCTCACTTTGAGAAATCGATTATGTAGACATATTCACCCAAATGTGAAATTACCTATTTACAACATTGGTCATTGCAAAATTATTTGTACAGTAAAAGATGGAGAGGATCTAAATGTCTATCAGCAGGTCCGGTTAAATAAATTTTTGTACAACCATACACTGGAATATAACGCAGCTGCAAAAGGGAATAAAGAAGCTCTTTATGTTCTAAGAGAGAAAGATCTCTAGGATATATCCTTAAATGAAAAGGCAGGATGCAGACTGTGTATATAATATACTACTATTTTCCCTATCATAAAAAGTGGGGGAAATTTTTATATAGAGAAAGTCATAATACATATATATGCTTGTATATGATATATAAACAAATCTCTGGAAAGATAAACATGAAAGTAGTAGCAGTGGTTACATGTTAATGGAATATGAACTGGGTATATGGAGAATGAAGTAGTAAGGAGACTTCTTTTTAATACACTTTTAAAATGTATGTTGTCCCATGTGAATGTATTATCTCTATAAACATCTTAAGAGAAATAATGCCTTGGGAATGTAGAAGATAAAGCAGTTAATTCTCCCTTAGAGTACTGGTGGAAGCTCTCAGGGTGGATAATATTTGAACTGAACTTGAAGGATGAATGGAATTTGACAAATGGACAAGGTTGGAAAGGTCATTTCAGTCCAAGAAAATAGGTTATACAAAGGCATGGGAACATGAACAGGAGCCCGAGGAATAGTAGATGTGATTTGGGCATTGAATGGATTAGGGACACAGGGCCAGTTTACCCTCAAGAATCCACTGAAGCTCATACTGAGAGTTCTGAACTAGACAGAGCTGCTGCTAAATGTCAGGGTTCATTCCATACCCTGGGCCCTGCGGGTGGGGAACACGGGGTCTTGAGAGATGGGAGACAAGGGCTGTGGAGGCTGGGAATGGGATAAGCTTTGACACAGTAGCACCCTAAGTTTCTCATAAGACATTTGATCTGTAATCCTTCAACAGACCATTGGATTCTCTTGTACTATCCAGTCACTCCTAATCAGAACATTGTTGAAGTATATCTAAACTTAAATAGATTGCTTAAAAAACTATTGGTGAGGATGTGCTATCTTGATATTTCTTTAAGAAATGAAAAATACTGAATTATTGTAATCTGCCAATTAGAAGTTATTTTTATTTACATTTGCCTTAATCATTTGTTTTCCCACAAAAGCCTCAATTTATACCAATGGATAGAATCACTGAGTTCACATCCGCCAGGCTAACTTCAGCACCTAAGGTGAGTAATTAATGTAGGTTTGAGCCATTTGTATCACATTTTCCATGTGAAGGATAAGCCTTGTCAAAGGCCAAATGTTGTCATGGTTTCTGAGGATCAGAAAGGGAAGCACTAATAGATTTTAACTGTCATTTTTTTCTTATTAGAATGATACATGTTTATTAGGGAACACAGAAAATAAAATATAAACAATATTTAAATTACCCATTACTTTACTGCCTGCACACAATGGCCATTTTAAATATTTTAATGTATTTCTAATATTTTCTACGTGTGTGTGTGTGTATATATATATATATACACATAGAAATATATATAGTATATATATTACATATATATGAAGAGACAGATTGATTTTCAGTCTGTAGATATATATTTGCTTAATAATAGGTCGTATGTATATTTCTTACATTGTTTCCTGTGTTTGCTAAATGTCATATTACATGATATTTCTCAAATGTCTGTTATTATGTAGAATTTAGAGGGGAACATTTTCGATCCTTTAGAGTTACCTTCTCAGTTATGTCAGTCACACACACACACACAAATATGGAACTCTTTATAATTTTAATTACATTTCTTAACAGGCAGATGTTGGGATTGATAAACCCCAGCCGACATTTACATAAATAGATTTCTGATAGATGTACATAATATATTTTGTATCTTTAGCATTTCTTTACTATCCACATTAAATATTGGAACACTTGTTTCCAGAGTGTCTTTTTAGTTTGTTTTTTCTTTATTTGCACCTTCTGCTACTGTATTAAGGAATCAGGGACCCATGAACCCAGTAATAAATGGGAGCTGGTATAATCTTGTAATCAAACTCCCTCTTTTCATAGTAATTTACCTGAGATCACTACATAGCTGAATGGCTGAACCAGTCTCAGGATTTACCCATTTTATAATAACTTATCAGCAGAATCTGACAGTAAGATAAACAAAGGGATTCTTCTGGAGTAGAGAGCAGTAAAAATCATCTGCAAGTAACTTGCCATTGGAAATACATTGTACATATGTTCTTATAAGGCCTGTGTAGTAATAATACAATCTCATGCCTTGAGATTCTGCCTAGCTTTGAACAAAGTAGTATACTCAACTGTAACATAACTTTACAAGATGATGATGGTTTATGTGAGGGAAAAAGGGAGCTAGACAGTTTCTTTGAGCCCTCAGCACCACTAAGGAGTGTACTGGTTCCTTGACCAGTAGATATTAGGGCTGTGGTAGATAATGGTATGCTTAGGGATACTGGAGTTTCACTCTGTGCTCTGCCCTAAACTCCTTCTAATAGTTACTTTTGGTGTCTTACAAAAGAGAATACGAGCTAACAAGCAGGCACACATTTTCTAGATCTCTTAGCAAATATATCTTTCATTGGTTAAAGTAGCAGCCAGCAAGGGGCAAGAAGCAGGATGTGGGATTGGGGTAGGGACAGGGACCAGCCTTATTTGCAGCAGGGAGCCAAAGGCAAGTAAACCTCTCTTGGGAGGAAGTCTGGTTGCACGGTGTGTCCTCCACCTGGGGATGTCTGCATCTTCAAAATCAGGTGTCTCGAATCATAAATAAGCAGGCTACCAAAAAATAAAATCGTATTCTTTGTTATTTAAGGAAAATACCAAAACTCAGAAGATCGGGCTTTTGGGTGATGACTCGAAGCATGAAACTCTTTCATCCTTTGAACTTTCGGTCAGCCGTAGAGGCCAAAAAAGAGACACAGAAGAGACAGACTCTGATGTAGAATACGTTTCCGAGACTAAAATTACGAAGAAGTATATGCGGAAGAAAATGAAACCTCAACAGCAGAGACATCCAGCAGCTCTGACAGAAAATGTCAAACTAGCTGAGAGACCCCAGGTAGTTCTTTTTCTCATTCACAAAATGTATAATAATTCACTTGTTCTGGAAATAGCATTTGGTCAAGGTTTTGCTTCACTTTCACATTTTTAAAGCACTCTAATTTTAGAATATACATTGCAGTCTTTGTTTCCTGGACAAGGTCCCAATTTTTTTTCTTTTGTGTATTTACTGTTTTGGAAGAAAAGTTATATTGCTAATATCAGCTCAGTGTCTGGAGAGCTCAACCAACTGAAGGGCCTCTGAGGAATACCCCGGTGGGAAAAGATTTTAAATCTGTATTTAAGAGAGAAAAATTCATTTAGGATAACCCTTTAATCTTTAGGGTTTTGCATTCAATGCTTTGTAGGAAAAATACAAAGGCTAAATAATACATATTGTTACCACTGTAGTCATAATGGGATATAATGTTAATATACAACTAAGTGTTGAGACTGATTTTAACAAATGTTCCACCCCAGAATTTTCATATATCTAAATGAATTTGTTTCTTTCAAAAGAATCACAACATGGTACATTCTTCCAATGTTAGCATTATTTAATTGCTTTTGAGAATTTTTCCTTGACTCAGCTTATAATAATAATACCTAAAATTGTCTGGGCATTTACCCTGTGCCAGGTTCAGTACTGAATGATTACAGACATCATCTTGCTAACTTTCATTTCACATGTTGTATAAGCCAAAATGTATTACCTAGTTTATCTACCTTGTTTATGAAATTTGGCTTCTAATGCCTTTTTACTATTTCCACAAATTAAATTCACCCTTGAAGGGTGGATGAGGTCCACCATGGAAAGTAGTCAAATGAATTGCCATAAGCTCTGAAAGCAGTAAACTCATTTGATCAGCAAATAACTACTGAGCTTCTGCCCAGTGCAAGACACTGCGTAAGGCATGGTGAGAGACAGGATATTTTAGTCATGGTCCTTTCAAAAGGAATTATGTAGAACAATAGCTGCATTATGGAAATATCTCACACATTCCTTTGTAATATGTTTGGCAAATGACGTACAGACTCTTTTTGAAAATCTTTGGTGAAAATCCTTACCTCCGAAGGCAGCCTTTTCTTGTTTCTTTTTTGGGTAGCTCATTCTCTTAAAATATTTCAAATCTATTTCCCTATAATTTTGAAATTTTTGCCCAAAATCTTTTCTGGAGACTATATAAGCCAAGCTGAATCTGTCTACACTACAGAATTTTAGTTTTTCTGTTGCTTTAAATTATGTATCACATTTAAATATGCAGGTTTATACAGCAGATATTTTTTCAACCCTGTGTTCAAAGTACTATGTATTTGTAATATATAAAAAGTAGTTTTATCACTTCATAGTATTTAACTCTGAATTACAGAAAAACGTATTAGCTGTGCAATTTCAAGATTGGGCTTTTTTGGTTTATTGTGTAGACATATTGCATGCTCTAAAAACATATAATCCATTGAGAAGAGTGTGCTCCAGTGTTAGAACAACACATTTTAGGCTTTAAATATAGGGTCTTTCTTAGTATAGCATATATGCGCATGTGTGTATATGTAAAGCTACACAAAGTGAATAGATATACACATACATAGTCTTCACGTAGCTACATATATGTACACACACATATATACATATGTGTCTCTGTGTGTGTGCATGTATGTGTGTATTTGTAATTTTATTATGTACCGCTCAATATACCAGCTACAGGGGATTCAACTGTGAGAAAAAACCACATATGGTTCCTGCCTCCATCGAACTTACAGTTTGGCAATAGAGACAGACACGCAATAATTACACAGACAAATGCAAATTGCTACTGTGGCAGTTTTTATGACACAGTGGCATGAGTGTTTATAATAGGGTATTTGACTCCGGTGGGACAGGGATGTCTTCCTAGAAAAAAATGGTGCCTAAGCTTTTAGGATTGAATTCCAGTTAAACAGGTAAGAAAGGAAGGAAAGCATTTCCAAGCAATGCAAACAGCATTTGCCATATAGACAAAGTGTGGTGAATACAAAGAACTCTAAAAAGACAATTCAGCTATGGCAGAGCAGAGAGATGGAGAGGGATGTGGTATGAGAGGAGTAGGGCAGGTCCTACAGGCCTTGATTGAAGGGTTTTGTATTTATCCTAAAAGCAACAGAAAGCCATTGAAGAGTTTCAAGCAGGGCAATGGCATGAACAGATTTTCTTGGTAAAGACTGCTTTGGCTGAGTATGGATGAAAGGTTAGTAGAGAGCAGAGTTGTTGGGAAAGGCATTCTCATGCATGTAGTCATTTACCCCCAGCTGTCCACATAAGGATAGACCTTGGGCCTGCGATACTTTCTTACCGGGAGATAAAGAGCCCACGTGGCCTGTGCTGGGCTTATCACTTTGTATGGGAATATTTTTGTCTCTTGCAAGGCCAATATTTGTTCCTTTGTTAAGCCATGTGTGTCATGTACATCTGGTCAACCCCACTGCTATATCTGTCCTCCTTGGAGAGGGGGACAGTGTCCTTTTATAGCAGGAGAGGGGTATATGTGGCCAATTGCCCTGTGTTGGTTGTTGGGGGAGGGAGAACTGCAGGACATGGGGCACTGATGCTCACTACTGAGCCTGATCTTTCTCTGTCTCTTCACTATGTAAATAAAGCCTTGTTCCATCCATTGTGTTTCCTTTAGCAACTCCAATACCAACACACAATAGAGTGTTTAGAGTCCTCCCCTAGCATTGATAACTGGTGGGTGATTCCTTAACAGTTATATTTAACAAGAGTGAATGCAGGCAGAGGAATTAGGAGGCTATGACAATGGTCTGATGGAGAAGCCACTTTAGTGTGGGCTTGGATTGTGGTGGGGGGGAGGTAACACTGCCCTGTCTTGTGGATGGTCTATGTTAGATATAGAGGGCAACACGGAAGGAAATGGCAAGAATGACTACAGAACTTCAAGCTCACCTGGTTAGATGATGATTCAATTTATTGAAATAGGGAGTCCTAGAATGTGACTGATATTGTGGAAGGGAGCATGACTTCAGCTTCTTTATTTTGAGACCTTCAAGAGGATGTGCCAAGTGAGAAATCGCATATTGAGTCTGGATTTCAAAGGTGAGGTTTAAATAGGAAACATAAACTTGTGAGATATTTGCATATCTCAGGATGAGTGAGGTTGAAGGGTAAGAAGAAAGAAGGACTAGACAGAAACTTGAGGAATTTTAGCATTTTATGGCTAGCTATTGGAATATAGGTATGCGCAGATGACTGTGAAAGAATTGCCAGAGCAGTAAGAAGAGAAAGCAGGAATTTGTTATGTCATTATATCAAATTTCCCAAGAGTGAAAAAAGGTGATTTGAAGAGAGGCAGCCAAAAGGGTAAATTCTGTTGAGAGGCCAGCTCAAGTAGCCAAAGGCCTGAAAAATATCCATTGATTTAATGATTTAGGGGTAATAGCGATGATCTCAGGAAGAATTTATTGTTCTTGTTGGGGTAAAGAGAGCAGAAACCAGATTAGAAGGGATTGATCAGCAAGTAAAAGATGAAGAAATGGAGACAGGTTGCATATGAGCTCTTGGAAAGGTAAGCTAATTTTACTCCAGAAGATATTCTATATTTCAGAAAATCTAGAAATGAGGTGAATAAATCAAGAGACCGTGAAATTCTTTATAAGCACTTAAAAAATGTATTTAATCAGATTTTAAACTGCAAATGAAACAACTTTTGATTACTTGAGGATTATTTCTAGTCTCCTGTCCAATAAACACACTAGGCATTACCACTACCAAACAGAGGAGGTGCAGGAAATGTAATTAATTTTAATATTAGCCTAAGCAGCATGGAATTAGGAAGGCAGATATGCTCCAAGTAAATCTTACCATGTGTTTCAAAACCTTGATAAAAATAGTGGCTCTGGAATTAGCTAATATTTTAGCTTATATGTACCACAGTTTAGCTCTGTTAATGCAAGTAATTACTTAGCTTAGTGTTCTTCCTAAAGAATTATTTATATCACACCCTTGCCTTTCTCAGAAGGTTTACTTTATTTATCTTAAACAACTTTTTTCCCCATTTCTTTAAAATAGAGATCCTAATAAAAATAATGTGCTTATTGTTTTCTACATCTGGACATTTCAATTCCTTTGAATATTCTTTCACTGTCTTTTGTTAATTCCTTTCATTCAACAAACATGTTAAACATTTACTCTGGGCAAGGTGCTGAGGACTCAGATATTCATAAGACACAGCCCCTGCCCTTAGGAAAGTAAGAGTCCACCTCTAGCCATTCCAATTATGGGAGATGTTTTCCTGCATCATAAGTTTTATATTTTAGTGTTTTCCCACCTTTTCAAATAGGAGAATACTTTTTCAGTATCAAAAAGTTACTGCAGACATCCCACAGAGTACTAAATATGTCTAGTATCCATTGATTAATAAGTATATAATAAGAGAAAGCCATCATAGATATTTTGAAATTAATATGTCTTATTCTCCCCACCCACATCTATGTAAGTTTTAAGAACAATGTACATATCCATATGAGATATTTTCCAGTATATAGACAGTAATTCATGCAGATCCTTTGCAAAATACTACAGACCCTTTGATTCTCTGTTTTGCACCACAGTTTATATCACTCATTCATACTTAATTTGACTTGTGGCATTCTTTTTATTGTTGTGTGTTATTATTGAACTTCCTACATGTCCTTATTTAAATCATATACTTCTTGAGGGCAAAGATCAGAAATTGAATTTTCACTGTATATCCTACAGAAGACTGCAGTAAATAGAGGCTGAATGAAATAACGAGTGAAAGTGGTTTGGTGTGTACCATTGGTTGCTACTAATCCTTATATATTTTTTTTTAATTTCTTGCTTTAGGCCTCTCCTTGGGAAATGAAAAGGAAGCAGAGTGTAAACCCTGTACACAAATGTAAGCCACCGATTGAGGTTGAAACCATCAGCAGTGATCCAGATATAATCCTGGTGAGATAAACTTTACTCGCTAAATGACACCCTGAGATTGGTACACATTCATAAGCATTAGAGGTATCCATTAGTGCCTCGAAGTAACTGGAACATTTACTTGAATAACTTAGTTTTTAGATGAAGAAACAGGACTCAGAAAAGTTAGTTAAGTTACTTGCCCAAGGCTACATAAACTAGTAGAGATATAACTGGAACTTGCACCGCCTGACCCCTAGTCTATGACCTTTCCATTTTAGTTATTAGGGTGAGAAAGTTTTAGTATATATATATAAATACATAAAAATTACATCTGTAATTTGAAGGTCATGATAATCCTCATTCCCAAATCCAAAGCATATGAACCTTTCTGTAATTCATAATTTACACTCTCACCAGAAAGTATAATTCTAGATTGACATAAGTTAGGCCACTGCCAAAATCCTTGCTGAGAGAAGTCTACTCAAGGAATATGGGCGTGCTTTCCATTTACTTCTCTGGATAATGTATGCCTGATTCTAACATGACAGTTGATATCACAGAGCTGCATATTCGGGCCGCTGTGGAGTTGTTTTGCCCTCACTGAACCAGATGTAAAAGGCTCTTGGTGGTTAGGAAGAATTGATTCAAAGACTGACCATACGAGAAACACTTCATCTGTGAAGCCATGTTGTTCATTATGTTATATAGTGTCCTTTATGTTATAATAAACACTAGAAGTTCATTTAGACATTAGAATTTAATGTCAGGGAAAAATCTATTTTGTATTTTCTTTTATCAGAATATAAATTTTATTACTCACTATAGTTCCCCTTTTATTAATACCTTAATTGCCAAGAAGCTTACAACCAAACTTGAACCTATATAGCAAGAAGAATAACATTTATTGGATGTCGGGCAGTGGGGAGGGGGGATGGGGGAGGAGGGGACGGGTATATGCATACACAAAGAGTGCGATGCACACCATCTGGGGGATGGACACGCTTGAGGCTCAGACTTGTGGGGGGAGGAGGGGCAAGGGCAACATACATAACCTAAACATCTGTACCCCTATAATATGCTGAAATAAAAAAAATAAATAACTGCAGTATCCTAGATGGTTACTATTTTTGACATGGTAAGTGGAAGCATTTAAAAAAGGACCTGGCCTCATTGTACATGTCTTTAGGTAAGGTACCTCATGCAAGATGCTATTCAGAATTGTGGATTAGATTTAAATTACACTTAAGCCAGTGAGGAACATATAATTTCTTTTAACTTTACCTTAATTAATTTGTTCTTCACCAGAAAATTGTTGTCAAAAGGTACATGATATGACTATAATGAAGGTTTTATTTTTAAAATTTTTCATCATAGAAAATTTCAAACATAGTGCAATCAACTCCTGTGTGGCCATTTCTCAACTCCAGTGGTTAACAGCACTCATAACCAGTCTCATCATATTCCCTCCCTGCCCTTATTACTCCCAGGCATAACATCATTTCATCCATAAATTATAATTGTTTTAAGAAGCCATTTGAAGGTTTGTTGAAAAGGTCTGTGAGTGACTTGTGAATAGGAGCAGAAAAATCCTTAGTATTAACAATAAGGAACAACTAAGTGAAGAAAGTAAACATCTAAGTATTTTCAAAAGGAATCAGGTCAAAATTTAATCAGAGCCTAGAAAGGAAGACAAAACTGCAACTAGTGTTGTAAACAACGCCAACCTCCCTTTACCTCTTCAAAGCAAAATGAAATACAGCCATACCTGCAATATTACTATTCACCACTTACTTTGCAGAATTTTCAGTCTGTGTTTTTCATGTAGCCGTTACTTTGTCATCTCTCTAAGCTTTGTATAGAGCTTTCAGCAAGTGCTTTTTCATAAATTATCTATGACAGTATATTTAAAATATGATCTTTTTATATAACATTTCTCAGGTTATTATATTATGTGTGTGTGGTGTGATTTATTTGTGTCTCTGATCCTAGCAGGATGTCTGTATTCAAACTTATGATAGCTAATTAAATTGGATAAATATGCATTATCCAGAGATGCACATTAATTTCTGTTTGGCTATAGTTGCAGTAATTCAAGTAGGAAATAATTGCTTCTGAGTGCATGTCTGTCTATACTTTCTTAAATTCAGAAATTAAAAAAAGATTCCCCTTAACCTCTGTACTCCTTCCCAGTTATCTTCTAATTATAGCATGTGTGCACACACATGTTTTCATTCTGCCCTGGTGTCCATTCAATTTCAAGAACGAAGGCACTCAGTGCTAATTCTGGTGCAGGAGTTTGTCACTTAAGAATAATTAGCTACAACATAGGACGCCCTCCCTGCCACACCCCCACCCAGGGTGGTATTTCTTATTTTGGTGAATTTACTCGGTGTGGGACCCAGGGCCTTATTTTTAGGTGTAATAGACTCAGAAATATGGTATGTTCACCACACCAAAGAAAGTTCCTCTCACAGGAATGATTTTGAGACTGTTGTATAATAGCATAATGCCAGTGTGGTCATTTAAAAGATAAATACCTCAGTTCAACTGGCAGGCGCATATAGACTTAAACCATGCGTTCTCTCCCTGTATGGCTGTCCGCATGGGCTGGCCAATTATAATCTGACAGTTGCTGGTGAGCTAGCTTCCTGAATATTTAAAAGGCTTCCAGCTAAGACAGCCTGCTATGTCTGCCTCCCCAAAAGGGGTGACAGGGGTGACATTACCAATGCTACTATGGAAATGGCAAAAATGCTAAATGGTGAAAAAAAAAAAAATGCTAAAAGGACACTGACTCAGGAAACCTTTGCCCCATGCCTGCCTCTGCCTCACATTGTCTGGAAAAAAAAAAAATCTATTCTTGTTGGCATATTTTTTTATTTTGCTGTATTAATAATGTCTATCAGTCTGCCTTTTGAAAGGATTTTCTTTTTATTTCAGGGTATTATGAGGGTACAAACATATTGGTTACATTTTATGTCTTTGCCTCACCCAAGTGAGGGTTAGAGGCATGCCCTTCCCCTCTACAATGCTCACCGTGTCCTTCAGTTGTGAATTTACCCCCCCCCCCCC
>RJWJ010000376.1:170046-222550 GCA_004363605.1 Indri indri | reverse complement strand
ATTCCATTGTATACATATACCAAATTTTAATAATCCACTCATGAATTGACGGGCACTGGGTTGTTTCCACATCCTTGCAATAGTGAATTGTGCTGCTATAAACATTCGGGTGCAGATGTCTCTATTTAGAATATCTTTTGCTGTTTTGGGTAGATGCCTAATAGTGCTATTACTGGATTGAATGGTATTTCTATTTTGAGCTCTTTGAGGTATCTCCAAATTCTTTTCCACAAAGGTTGCACTAATTTGCAGTCCCACCAGCAGTGTAAGAGTGTTCCTGTCTCTCCGCATCCTTGCCAGCATTTATTGTTTTGGGATTTTTTTTTTTATTTCAGGGTATTATGAGGGTACAAACATTAAGGTTGTACTTTATGTCTTTGCCTCACCCAAACAAGGGTTAAAGGCATGCCCTTCCCCTCTACAATGCTCCCTGTGTCCTTTAGTTGCAGGTTTACCCCCCCCCAATCCCCCTAATCCCTGTAGAGTATTTCTGCCATGTGAGCACCCTAGTGTTCATCAGTTAGTACCAATTTGATGGCAAATACAAGTGGAGCACATTCTTCCGATCTTGTGGTACCTCACTTTGGATAATGGGTTTAAGTTTAATCCAGGAAAGTATAAGAGGTACTAGATCACTGTCGTTTCTTATGATCGAATAATATTCCATTGTATACATATGCCAAATTTTAATGATCCATTCATGAATTGACGGGTACTTGGGTTGTTTCCACATCCTTGCAATAGTGAATTGTGCTGCCATAAACATTTGGGTGCAGATGTCTTTATCATAGAATATTTTTTGCTCTTTTGGGTAGATGCCTAATAGTGCTATTTCTGGATCGAATGGTATTTCTATTTTTAGCTCTTTGCGGAATCTCCAAATTCTTTTCCACAGAGGTTGCGCTAATTTGCAGTCCCACCAGCAGTGTAAGAGTGTTCCTGTCTCTCCACATCCTCACCAGCATTTGTTGTTTTGGGATTTTTTGATAGAGGCCAATCTCACTGGGGTTAGGTGATATCTCATTGTGGTTTTGATTTGCATTTCTCTAATGATTAGAGATGTTGAGCATTTTTTTGATTTTTTTTTCATATTAGGGCACTTTATTACCCTCTCGGCTACAATTTGGGCAACACCTCAATCTGGTCCTTGTACTGATAGCTGTGCAATTTCATGAAATGATAATAGTATTGGTTACTTTTCAGATTTATATTTAATCTTACCATTGCTGATTATTTCAGCCATATGATTATTCATTCTCCAATATCACCTTGCTGCTTGGCTCACTGTTATAATATTAACAGTTTTGTTTGCTAATCCACTCCCCCTCACCTCCCAATTCTCGACTGAATACTCTTCATATTTTTTTTTCTCTGAGGCCTATGGTCTACTGAAGCTATTTTTAAAAAGCACATTCTTCTGTTTCTTCTTCTCCCAGTGGGATAATCCTTATTTTCTGGTAATTTTTAACATCTGTCACTTTGTTCTATTCCATGCCTCACTTTTAACATGCTCGCAAATCATCCATATGGTGTTGGGATTCATTTACCTCATCTCCAGTTGCTTTTAGTCATATATGTTGTTGGTGTCACCTCCGTGGCATTTTTCCCTTTTGATATTAATTTATGCTTGGCCTTTTAGCCAATGCAGGCCATTTATTTTCAAAGTACATGCAATGAGATTGTTCTTGGTAAGACCTTGCACATTATTTGGAGCTGTGGAAGTTTCCAACTGGTATTCAGTTAAAATTTTAGGCATTTTCTGGAGATTAAAAAACTGTCATGAAAATAATGAGGAGTTTTTTAAAAAACATCTCAATCCTCTTCAGAATGCCCTAGAAAGACTCCTAGTTGGACCTTTGGAGACATTTGGCGTGGGACTCCGTCTGCACTACAGCAAACTTCTTTCATTATCTCTCGCAATCTTGTTAGCACAGCTACAGTTATCTCCACCATTTCAGGGTAACTAGTGTGATCCACATTTATCATCTCTGACCCTATAAAACTGAGTCGTTCTGAAGTTCTAGTATATGTGTGCATGCATGTGTGTTCTAATGGAGTTAGTCTTTCCTCTTTCTCTGTGGCCATGGTGAAATGCAGGTACTGTTCTTCCCAGGTATCATCTCATCTCACCTTTTAAAAACCTGAGGGGCAAGAACTCTTTTCATCCCTATTTTACAGATGGGGAAAATAAAACCTGCTAGGGTCACACTGCTGGGAAGTGGGCACCTTGAACTCCAGCTGTTTGACTTCAGCTCCTGCTTTCTTAATCACTCCTCATTATGACTTCTTCCTTTGTCCTTCACCTTCATAACTGTCCCCTACATCATTTTAAGCAGCTCATTCTACTCAGGTCAGCTGAAGTACATATATATGCTTTACTCAGGCATGAAGATTTCAAGGTACACATATATACTGCACTGGCTAACATTAAGCATTTGGGTTTAGACAGGTTTCCAAAATTTCATATAGGCATCTCCAGCCAAAGAGTCTTGAATCAATTTTAAAAGACCCATCCATTGTCCACTCTTGCCCAGATTAAGCTAACTTCCCTTTAGCCAGTTCCTCAACTTACCCACCTTAAATATGACCTATACAATGTGGTTATTTTCTTCTTAAGGCCTGACTTCTCCTCCTAGTCAACCTAGAGTCCAGTTAATAGTCATCAGGATCATCTTCTCCTCCACTATTTCCTGGCTCTTGGAAAAGAGAGTCTTTTTCTTGCCCAAGATTATCATTCTAGTAATATGGTTGTGGTCATAATTTACCACCAATCCCTCCCATGAGCTGGTGCTGCCTTACCTTTGGCCTCCAGAAAATCCTGTTTCCTGTCTTCCCTTGCTCAAAACACACGTCCTGCCCTCTCTTTTAATGAATACTGTGTATTCCGAACTGTTTTCTGTCTTCAAGGATTTTCAAAGTTCAGGTTTGTCCTAGTTAATCCTAGATGGAGAGAAAGTAGAAATTCTTTTCTAGCACTTCTTATAGGCATGCCAGGCTTTGTCAGGAGAATCAATGTCTGAGTAGATGTTACTATAGTTCCACTGTTACTGGAGTCATGCCCTGTGGTACTGTTGTAATTAAAGGTTTGTCTAAGTTCAGTTAAAAACTCCTGTGCACTGCTGTGTGATAAATTGGCAGTTCAGCCTTACTTCGGGCAAACTCTATACCACCCCAGAACTGGGAACGGATCTGGCATTATCAATGCCACCCCAAAATGATTCAATCTTATCAGTTGTTACTACATCATACTTAATAAAAGCAATAAAAATAAAAATGAAACAGTGGGACTAGATGACCACACATCCTATTAAAGAGATAAGCAGTCCATTCAAGTTACATCACCAGATGAGAAATAAGAAGTGACTAAACAGACTAAATATCCTAGGGCATCCTAAAAGGCAACTGGGAAAATTAGGTTGCCAGACCACAACGGATGGTCGGGAAAGCAAATGGTCAATTTGAAGAAAGCTCCAAAATTCAGGAACACCAGGGGAATAAAATTACCAATGCCAGCAGTTACAGAATTCGAGCAGGAATAATTTGCTGAGATTCAAGTCAGAGTGATAAAGTACTAATTTTATTTTTAAAATACACATGCATGGTTTTATTCATCTTGGTGGACCACATACTCCAAATTAACATTGTACAGATGTTCTAATTCTAATGTGAAGCAACATTTACCTTTCTCTGAAATACCGGTATTTGTGTTTTTTTCATATTTTACAGTAATAATCTTTCGGTTACTATTCTGAATATCACAGGTGAACTCAGATTGCTAAAACAGGAAAGAATATCTATGGTGTGGTTTATATTAAGGTTAGATTCGACTACCTTGTTTAATAACCAGGAACCATACAACTTTTTTGATTGAATTTTGTCATTTTGTCCTCTGTGGTCATTTAGGTCTTTATTTGGCTTGCAGCTGGCCTCAGGAACAGACTGGCAAGTCTATTTGTTTTATTTTCCTCATCTACAGACATTTTTAAAAACTCGATGGCCAGGCCATCACTGACAGAAGTATTTTGAGAGTTTGGCAATGAAGCCTCCAGTATTTATTAGGAAAGATGTCATCTCCAGTGCCTTGTGCAGAGTGTAGCACTTTCTGGGGCTCAAGAAAGATAAATGAATACAGCAATGAGTGGATGGAACTATCTCCCTGTCTTGAAACTGAGATAAGTCCTTTACCAGTTGTACCTTTGTTGGGGCGTCTTTCAAAAAAGACCGATTCCAGCTCAGGGAAGCATCAGTGCACTCTGAATTTTTAGGATCATTGACAGGGCCTCCACGGTATGTTGTAAAAACTGAGGAGCATCTGGAAGAGCTGACAAGTTGCTAACATTTAGGTTTATGCTTTATGGTGGCCAAACAAAGAAACAAAAATAACTCTTAATATAATGCCCTGTTTGGGCATCAGTACTACATGACCATGAGTCATGACAATGAAATTGAAAAGGTGACTATGTAACCTAAAAGCAGGCAAAAAAGAAGAAAAGCAAATAACCTGCATAGCCAGTCCTTAAATCAGCTGCATTCACCCTAATGACACATCATTTTCCTGACTCCTTACAGAAGTCGTTTTTTGTTTGTTTATTTTTAATAAAAAACTGCATTGGTGTTATAATAACATGATTTCATATTATTAAAGTTGCCTTAATTTCAAAAGCAAGCCATTTCTCAGTCAACTTTCCTGGTTGATGGTGCTGCCATTGTCTCTTTATGAACCTATATAACACTGTGATAATTGCTAATAATACCAGAAATTTCACGAGCAGACCTTTTACAAGAAAGTTTGAACCAAAACTGCCACAGGGCTTTGGAGGAAAAATTATCCATACCTATCCTCCATAGCATTGTTCATCAAGTTGCCAACAGACTTACAGACAGAATCAAAAACAACATGTGATATAGTCCCTGACCTGAAGGAAAACCTCACGGGTAACTTACGATGAATCTAAATATTCAAGTGCCAGCGTATGAAGTATCAGCAACTGTGAGCCAATTAAGACAAATTTATTGACCAACACTATGTTAGAGATTTTGAGGGACACCAAAAAAAAAAAAAAAAATTTTTTTGATCCTTGCCTTGAAGGAATAGGAAAATTGGAAGACAATTTTACAAAAGCATGAAGTAGCCCTATGTTATGGAAAGGAGACAGGCTCTGCAAACTGACAGACTGACCTATGTGCCACTTGTGGCTTGTATCAACTTTTGATCTTCTATTTTCTTATATATAAAATGGGAATAACATCACCTACTGACAAGGTTGTTGTGAGAATTAATGGGATGATTTATTTGTGATAGAATGAAAATAATTCTTGTGTTATAAAAAGTCTTTTTTAAAAGCTACCTTCTGTTATTCTAAAGAAGGCAAATTCCCCCTTTATTGGGTGAGCCAAGAGAATGAAAATTGAGAAAGTAAAATTGCTTTGTGGAAAAAAAAAAAAAGACAGAGCTAAAGAGTGACCTTGTATGGAGGATGGAGGTGAGGACTAATCCCAGAAGCAGAAAAACCTGGGGCTGCAGAACCAGGGAGACTGAATGAGGAAGGTGTGCAGAGAGAGATGAGGCATCTAGCAGTAGAAGTTGTTTAAAAAAATTTTTAATGGTAATTTAAAATTGATTGTTTGCTATATATAATCATTTTCTCCATTTTCCAACACAGTCTTCAGTAAAAGTCTGTATATTTATCAATGCTTTGTAGAGTTGGATTTGTTTTGGGGAGGTGGAGCCAAGTTTTGAGTTCTGCTTTCGAGTGTCATGGCAAGAATCAAGGCTGCTACAGGATCCCAGTCTCATCTGGGTCACGTACATAACATACTTGGCTGTTAATAATAGTAATAATAATAAACTGTATGCAACTTACTGTTGCTCATTGTTCAGAGGAAGAAAGAAACCAGTATATGTTGGAGTAACAAAAAAAAAAAAACCACATTTTGGAAAGAGTAGGACTTACCTTAAAAAATGAATAAAACATTTAAGAAAGGAACAGAGGAGGGAGGGCATTCCAGGTTGAACCTTTGTATGGGCAAAAATGTGGAAACAAAAGTATATATGGTGCTTCTAGGGAATTCTAAAGAGAAAATTTTGATTATAACAGGATTTTGGTTAAAAAATATTAAAATTATGTCAAGATAACTTAGAATCACATTAAGAAGAACTTTGAAAGCCACATAAATAGTATGTTCTCAATATAGTAACCAGGCGGGACCTGTGGGAAGGTTTTGAAAATGAACATCTAATCACAGAGATTTCGTTTAAAGAACTTAGTCAGATTGTAATAATGGCTTAGACTAAAAAGAAAAGCAACTAAAGACCAACAAAAACAAGTAGGATGCTGCTGCCTGTAAATTGTAACATAAGAAAACAAGGAAAACTTAAGAAATTTTGAAGGAAGAATGGTACAACTTGGTAAGGAGTATAAAAGACTAAATAATGAAAGCAGCTCCGAGATGGAAACCCAGAACAAAAATAGTATTATAAATAAACAGAGAAGAGTTGACCAAGGAAATCTGACTAAGTGGGCAAAGATAGGACTGAGGATTTGAAGTTTAAACAAGTTATTGGAGTGTAAGTGTCAGGAGGTCAGTTGGAAGTAACTGGAGCACAGGTGAAAAGTTAGGGTTGGTGATGCTGATGAAACCATTGTTTGCATAAAGTGTGTTAGCTTAACTCCTGAAATTTTAATAGGTTCATTGAGGGATGGAGAGTAGACAGAAAAAGAATAAATTACCCAGGGATAGTTGAGACACAGAAGGCTATGGAAAGCAAGAGAGGAAAGAATTCTAAGAGACATCTTCGTGCTTTCCTAACTCAATAAATGGCACCACCATTCAGTTACTCAGGCCAAACCCTGGGAATCATCCCGGACTTCTCTTCTTTTTTCTCTCCCTGCACTCAACCCATTAGTCAATCTTACTGAATTGACCTTTAAACATAGAACCTAGTCTACCACCTCCACAGCGACCACCCTGGCCAGCTCACCAACATCGCTTACCAGGGCTACAGCAATAGCTCTGTAAATGATCTCACCACTTCTCTCAGCCTCTACCATCTAAAAATCTGAGTATTCCATCCAAAATACAAGTAATATTATGGCTTTTTCTCTGCTCAAAACTTTCCAATGGCTTCTCCTCATCCTTAGAACAGAATCCAGTGTCCTTGCTGTGGCCCCCAAGGCCCTAGATGACATGACCTGATGTTTTTTGAGGCCTCAAACTGCACTACTCATCTTTTCTCTCAGTCCACTGTAGCCACCCTGACCTTCATTGGCCTCCAATACCCTAAGGGATATAAAATGAATAAAAAGATAAATATGTAATATAGTATCATACCATGTAAGTTCTGTGAATAAAAATAACACAGGTGGAGAAAGAGAACAAGCAGCGTAATACTAAATCTTTCCTCTGTTGTTCCTACCTAGACTCCACTACCCACGCTACCCCCATCACTACTGTCAACAGCACATGTATTTTCATGACTTGATTTTTTACTTGCTTTTATTCTGTGAGCATACTGAGTATCAGTTACTATCCTAGACACCGGGGACCCAGCAGGAGAAAAAAAAAAACAAAACAGGCAATCCTCCCTGCCCTTGTGCTTCCTTGCT
This sequence comes from Indri indri, assembly GCA_004363605.1. Lineage (NCBI taxonomy): Eukaryota > Metazoa > Chordata > Mammalia > Primates > Indriidae > Indri > Indri indri. The sequence continues at coordinate 214,943 of RJWJ010000376.1, read as the reverse complement.
AGGGGGTGGGATAAGACAGACAAGAGACGGTAAGTAACATGTTGTGTGGTAGACAGTGGTAAGTGCTAAGGAGAAAAACAAAACAAGGGAAGGGGACAGGAAGTATCCATGTTGGATGTGGTGAAGGTGAATTGCAGCGTTAGGTAGAGTGGCAAGGATGGCCCCACTGAGGGGATGCTTGAGGAAAGGCTGGGAAAAAGCTGGGGGAACACACACATCCACAGCAAACAAGCCAAAGTCTGGACAGAGGAGTGCGCCTGGCATGTTAGTGGAAGAGCGTCTAGAGCGGAGGAGGGAAGGATGTGAGGCGACAACAGAGGCAGCGGGGTCAGATTATGCAGCCGCTTACATTGCTCTGTCTTACCCGCATTACTTTTCTTCACCGAACTTCCCTCCTCTGATACTATATTCCATATTTAACTTTTAATTTGTTAATATCTTTCTCCCTCAGAGAATGAGCTCCACAAAGTCAAGGCTTTGGATTCCTCGCCACATTCTCTGGCACACACTGGGAGCTCAGTGTCATGGAATAACTTAATAACTAAAGGGGAGGGCCTAGAACATACTGTAAAAGGTGGAAGAGTACAAACGGAAAGCATCCTTGAACTTGGCAGAAAGGCATTTACTGGACTGGTAGTCTCGATGGGTCCTTGAAAATAGTAAGTGCTTGAGGTAGGTGTGGAGGGTAAAGAAATAGAAGAAAAGAAACCAGATGAAGTGACATCATCCAGTTCTGAAGCTTCCTTAACAGCAGTTAAATGAGACAGGTGTTACACAGCTGCCTGTGGCCTGTTCTTTTTTCCTCTAACTTATTTATGATTTATTTGTCATCTTAAGTAGATACTTTACAAAATTGAGCATGTGGTGTTATGCTGATCCATTGCAGCCCTTGGAGAATGGACGAATCACACCCTGCTCATTGTTAACATGACTTTAATTAAGGTGTCTTAAACCACATGTTAAGACTTAACTATAATCTCATTTACTGTGTAGGAGGTGTTATTCGTTTCATGATTTAGGTAAAAATCTTAGGAAAGAGTCATCCCCAAACTGCAGAGTATGAGGCACAGTTAAGCCTAAGTGACTGAAGAAAATATCTATAATGAAATGAATTAATGTATGTGAAAGATCTGCATAACTAAGATCAAAATACACAAGTAATGTCCTCAGAAAGACAACTGTATGTCTTCTCATCTCAGCTTGAAAAAATTTGTAACCTCAAAGCTACAACTACATTTTTATAGAAGGCAGCATACTATAAAATCATTTATTTACACAATGTTATTTAACAGTAACTATAATAGGCTGTGAATTGGTTATCTAGAAATCTTTTAAACATTTCTATGCTTTCAATCTAAAGAATAAAGAAAATACAGGAAAGGAAAAGAAAAGAAATCTCTCCTGTAATAGAGATGATAAAACTTTGTACAAGTAACATTTTTGGGGTGAGGGAGTTTATCTGATTTTAATGGAAACAACCCTAACAAGGCAGAGCTCAAAGTAGAGAACTAAATAATAGAATACAAAAATAATTAATTTCATGAAGCTGTGTAAACAACATTAACAAAAAAAGTTCTCTTTTGGGAGTACTGTCATTTTTGTTAATCTTGGATACTTTAATCTTGTCTGATTTCATCATAACAAAAAGTTACCAAAGAAAATTAACGTATCTTAAGTATAATTGTCATGGATTATAACAAAGTGGTTATAACTAAAGGCAATAGACAGTTCCTCTCCTAAGCTTATCTTATGGTTGCTGTTAATTATTGCTGAAAATCGTCTGTGCTGCTCATAAGCTGGTCAAAAAAATATTTAGGCCAAAGTCAGAGACACTTAATATCATGTAGATTTTTCTCATATATCAGCATATCAGCAGAAAACTTTTTTTTTTTTTTTTTTGGAGACAGAGTCTCACTCTGTTGCCTGGGCTAGAGTGTAGTGGCATCAGCCTAGCTCACAGCAACCTCAAACTCCTGAGCTGAAGCAATCTTTCTGCCGCAGCCTCCCGAGTATCTGGGACTACAGGCATGCTCCACCATGCCTGGCTTTTTTTTTATATATGTATTTTTAGTTGTCCAGCTAATTTCTTTCTGTTTTTTTTAGTAGAGACAGGGTCTCACTCTTGCTCACGCTGGTGTCAAACTCCTGAGCTCAAACGATCCGCCCTCCTAGGCCTCTCAGAGTGCTAGGATTACAGGCATGAGCCACCACGCCTGGCCCAGAAGAAAACTTTACATTTTATGTCACATCAAAAATAAATAAGATAAAAACATATATTTTAACATCACTTTCAAGATTTTTGCAAAATAAGTCTTTAAAACATATGCATTTTGATTACTTCCTGCAGCATGCACGTGTTTACAGTGTACGTCTAAAAATAGTTTGAAATGGACAAAAGTAGCTTAGAAGCAGTTTTATTTATTCTTCCCTATGCACAAATCTTTTCTTTCTCTTGATTTGGGTGAAATAGAAGATGGCAATGATGGACAGCTACACAGTTATTTCGTTGCTAGGCTACATGGGTGCCCATTTAACCTCCTTCCTCACAGACCAGTTTCCAGAATGCTGTGTAAAAATACTCCTTTGTTTCCTGGGAGGGGGGGGAAAGAGGGGTGACATCCTCTCTATGCCACGTTTGTTTAGCAGGTTAAAGGGGGCATGAAAGGTGAAGGATACTTACACAATGTGTATGCTTCAAAAAAACTGATAGGTCCACGCCTGATGCCACATAACGGAGATAGGGGGACATGGTTGTGTCTCAGAATGTGTTTAGGGGACTTCAGATCAAGGAGTAGACTGGAGCTTGTGCCTTCCCTATTTTCTTTCTTTTTCTTCCTTCTTCTTTTTTTAAATTTTTTTAACTGCTTGTTCCTCCATCTTCTCACAGATTTACAAAATATATAAAGGGAGCATTCTGGGTGTCTTTCCCTGAACGGCATGAACACACATTCTCTCTCTCTCTCTCTCTCTCATCTAAAGAAGTATATTCCCAAGTCTGTTTTATGTGAGCCTTGTAAATGGATCTTGTTCCCTAAAGGGATGGCCGACGTGGCTTATGAATGGCACACTCCCTCCGTCTCTCCCTGTACTTATCCCCACCCTCTCATCACCACTCCCCACGTCACACATGTGCATCCCATCACTCCAGGGGCCACCAACCCTCCTGGCTTCTGCTTCCAACACATTAAGGCTCTGCAGCCCCTTTCAGGAAGTTTCCCTGAGATTCTGTCACAAAATGAGATGTCCCATCCCCCAGCATTCCAGCTCGGCTCCCCATCCCCATCCCCACGTCCCCCAAGTTTTCATTGCACTGATGTTGAGCTCCTACTCTATGTCTGCTTTCCAGCAACCAGGGTTGCGCTAAGCCTCCTCAAAACAGTAGAGGCTCCATGGTTGTTCCTGGTGAATCAAATACTTGACTTGTTTGTTGGAGACATCGTTACATCCATGTAAATACTGATTTTAAAAATATCTGTGTAAATATTGGTAGAAATATAAAAAATCTTTTTAAAGAAATGATAGTAGACACAACAATGGTAGTGCAGTCATCGTTGAGATGCATAACAGTACCATTTTCTACAACACGACCGTTCTCTCCCTTAATAACACGCACAGCACCATTCACAATTGCAAAGATGTGGAAACAACCCAAGTGCCCATCAATACATGAGTGGATTAATAGAATGTGGTATATGTATACCGTGAATTACTACTCAGCCACAAAAAACAGTGGTGATCCAACACCTCTTATATTATCCTGGATAGAGCTGGAACACATTCTACTAAGTGAAGTATCCCAAGAATGGAAAAACAAGCATCACATTTACTCCCCATCAAATTGGTATTAACTGATCAACACTGAAGTGCACATATAGTAATAACATTCATTGGGTGTCGGGCAGATGGGAGGGGGGAGGATGGGATGGGTATATACACATGTAATGGGAGCGGTGCACACTGTCTGGGGGATGGACATTCTTGAAGCTCTGACTCTGGTGGGGCAAGGGCAATATACATAACCTAAACATTTATACCCCTGTAATATGCTGAAATAAAAAAAATTAAAAAATTAACATGCACATAAACATAACTTTACTGCTGGTAACATTTTGATCTCTCTACTCTGACATGGGCACTGCTCTTCAAGGTCTTTTCTTAACCTCATAATATGTCCTGTGCTTTTGTGCAGTTTTAAATAAAGAGCTTGTTTTTCAGGTTTTAAATAAAAGCAACAGTGATATTTCATTGAAACAAGAAAAAAAGGAAATTCCTCTTATAAACAAAGGTAAAAACAATTTAGTTTATACATATATATTACCTATAATATTTGAGGTATTTTCATTATGGCTTATTTGACAGCCTGAGATACAGATCAGAACTTCATCAGCAATTTGGATTTTAAAAAATTGAATTTGTTGTTCCAGAAGTGGGAATAGGGGTGGAGAGAGGGTGCCAATCTCATGAGTTTTGCCGGAGCAGAGACGCTTCCTGGTTGAGAAGAGTACCCTCAACACTGCCACACTGCCTGAAATTTCCATAGATTTATGCCACTCTCTGCCTTGAATTCTATTTAGAATTGTGCTGAGGATTGATATCAGTTCTATAATTTTCAGAATCTGTTTTGAAAATTATATTAAAAGTCCCCTATTTTCAATCTTTAAGTACCTTTCCTGCTTTTCTTGGTTCCTCTGAGATCCCTAAGAGTAGTTCAACAAACACATTTATTAGTTCCTTCATGTCCATGGGATGTAATGTAGCTCAAGTAAAAGACGAACTATTTAAAGCCTTAAGTTGCCATTTTATAATAGTCAATCCAATAATAATTTCCTAGGTAGAGAGGCTGGAAAAAAATGGGACTCAAAGTATTTTAGTTTCTTACTGTTCATTCATTGTTATTACTGTAATTCTTTTATTATGTATTATAATATTAGCATTATGCTATTCTGTCTTTTATTTTAGTAGTATACCACTGGGCCCAAGCAGCACATCCATTATTTTTATTGTCATTGTCTCATTCTGAAGTAAGTTTTAGAGTACTTTTTAGTTTCCTTAGCAAGTCCAGGCTCATTTGGTTTCACCGATCCTGATCCTTTTTAGTATCAATCCATGACATTATTTTGTGTTCACTTTTGGTGGTAAGCTCTTCCATCCTTCAGACTTCCTTGCTTAAGTAACCCAATCAACTATTCATTCACAATTTTAAGTTTGAACCCATTAGTGAGGTCCCTAAGAAATCATACATACTCTTTCTTTTTCATCTTAATTATGATAATTTGCGATTCTACAACCAGGATTTCTTTTGTGTGGGTATCTTAATTTTAAAGCCAATCTTTTATGGACATTTCAAACTATTACTGTGGATTTCCAAATTGTAGTGTGGTCCTGTTGGATTTCTAAATTGTAGAAAAATTGCTAATACAATTTTGATCCTAAAATTATTATTTAATTTCAAATGCTTATCCTGAGTTTGGCAGGAACAAATTGTGAAATATTTTCAAATGACTGTAATTATGCATTAGTTGGCTGTTGGGTTAAAAAATTTCACTTTGCATGCAAGTCAGTGAGTAAAACCAATCGTACCAGCAGCGTGCTTGGAAAACCTCTGTCTGGTTATTCTTTTTTATATTTTCCTTAAAAGAGTCGGGTAGCTCCTCAACCATTTACCCACCATCTAAAACTTCCCTCGTTGCTGTTCAGTTCTACTTGACCTTCAATAGCCCTAATCTTGTTGGCAAAGGTTTACTTAGTATCCGGGCAGTTATAACAGAGAATTCTAGTGATAGGTGGAAGGAGGACACTTTGACTCATTGCTTATACTGTCCCCAAAACACCCCAAAACCAATCCAAGAGGATCATAGGATTTCTGCTTTGCTGTGGACTGGAAACAAATCATCAGTTTCTCTGAACCTATAATTCTTAGGTTCCCACAGTGAGAAGACAGACTTGATGTCTCTAGGTCTCTTCCTGCTTTAAAGTTCAACTCTGTACTGGAGACACATTTTTCACTGTGATCTGTCAGAATATCTTTGAACCTGGGAGAGAGTGAGGTGCTGGAGGCTGGTGAAAGTAGGGAATCTGAACTGCCCTGATCAGTCATCCATTACTGATGGTAACAAACGTCAATTAAAAAACTACCAAAAAAAAAGTTATGAGGGCTCTTAGATTATTATATATACTATATATACTTTATTATAATAAAAGATTATTATAAATTACCTTTAGAACATATTATAAATTGCCTTAAACTTGGTACAGTTTTATAAATGGCAGTTGAATATAAATCCAAATTATATAGAGATAGTTAATAAACTACTAACATTTCTTTTGGTTAAGTTTATTGTGTCATCACCAAAATGTGATTGTTTTGTCTGTTTTTTAAAGAAAAACAGGAGCTGTGCATTGATGCTCCAGCAATAAAAAGAAACTCTTCATTGTCTAACTGGAAAAGGTGAGTGTACTACAATTATACAAATTCCAAGTGAGCATAATTATACTGTTGAAAAGTAATTATCAATGTTTAAGTACAAGAGGAGAGAAATAATAGCAACAAGGGCAATCACCAATAGAATGAAATTTTACAACACAGACAAGAAATAATAGAAATACGCCTTTGCCCTAAGCCTTTTCTTTTGTGAAGATTTGGGAATAAACAAATGAAGCAGGCTTAACTTCCTACCCACAGCAAGTAACCAATTCAGATTATTGTAGTATAGCCCGAGAACAACTGAAAATGTCACATATGTATAAGGTATGATTATGAACTCATGAACTGATTTTTTTTCTGTGTGGCTCATTATCTTATTGTCATGCATACATGTAATTACAATCATTGTATGTTAGAATTTTCTTGATGTGAGAATTTTGTTGCTTTTAAAATAAAATCACTTGAATATTTTAGATATCCAATAGAATTTAAAAAATGTTTTCAGGGAAGTAAACCCTTATCCTTAACTACAGCCTATCTAAGCTGCTTTCCAGGCATTCAAACCCAATTTCTCTGAATCCAAATCCCATACCGTTTGTGTAATTATCACCTGATTAGTGTTCATAGTACCCATTAGGTAATGTCTCTCCCCTTACCCTCCCACTTTGCCATGCTTTCTTGTCTTCAGTGTCTGTTTCTTCACTCTGTGTCCACGTGTGCACATTGCTTAGCTCCGACTTAAGGGTGAGGACATGCAATATTTGACTTTCTGTTTCTGAGTTATTTCACTTAAGATAATGGCCTCTAGTTCCATCTGTGTTTCTGCAAAAGACATGACTTCATTCTTTTTTATGGCTGAGTAGTATTCTATACACCACATTTTCTTTATCTACTCATCTGTTGATGGATGTTTAGGGGATTTCATATTTTGGCTATTAGGAATAGTGCTGTGATAAACATACGAGTTCAGGTATCTTTCTGACACAATGATGCATTTTCCTTTGGGCAAATACCGAGTATTGTGATTGCTGGATCAAATGATAGTTCTAGTTTTAGTTCTTTGAGGAATCTCCATACCGTTTTCCATAGTTGGCTGTACTAATTTACATTCCCACCACACCATATAGTGTTCTGAGGTAAGTTACAAACTCCTTACCATAGCACAAATCCTCTTCATTTTGGCCTCTTCTTTTATTGCCCGCTTTGCTTCCCAGAGGTTCTAAGTTACTTATAGTTCTGTTTTATCACATCCTTCCCTCTCTTTGTCTATGCTACTTCCTTTACTTGAATGCCCTCTGCAACTTGTGTCATGATCTCAGTTACTGTTTTGTTCAAGTCTCGGTTTAAGTATTCCCTTCTTTGGGGTCTTCCTGACTCTCCCAGGTAAACTCAGGTTTTACAGAGCCACTGTTGCAGTGATCCGATTGTGTTGTAATTTGTTCAACTTTAATAATTATTTGTTAAATACCAATTATGTTCTGACACACAATGGTGAGCAACCATTCAGAGTCAAGTGGAATTGGGTATTTGAATATGTCTTCCCATTGCATGCCAGATCCTTAAGGACAGGGGCCATGTCTTGTCTTCTTCATAACTCTAAGCCTCTGAGAGGTCTTCCCTGATGACTCTATTTAAAATAGCCTACCCCACTTCTGATAAGTCAGACTCTTATCATCCTGTTTCAGTTTCTTCACAGCACTTATTACTATTCTGAGGTTTCTTATTTACTCATCTATTTCTTTTGCCATTTTTCATTTTAGCTTGCTTATTTTCTCTATTTTACACTAGAAGATAACTCACTCCATGAGAACAGGGACTGTCTTGCTTACCCCTGTGTCTCTAGTACCGAAAGTGTCACCTGACTTATGGTTGGCACTCAACAATATTTGTTGATTGAATAAATGATGTGATTTTCCTCCGGTGTTTTTGCTAGGCCTTCCTGTGGGCAATACTTTAACCTAGAGGTATTTATTAAAATTTAAGTTAAAGTATAAGATTCATCCAAAAACTGAACACATTTGTGTCTGTGTGTGTGTTTTTAATCACTGTTGACTCATAAATACAACATGAATGTTAGAATTACCATCCAACTAGAACAATCTTAGTGGAGAACCTTATCAAACACATTACTAATGGTAGTGTTGATAAAGATGATCATAATAATAATAATTAGGTACTGTTTACTGAAGACTTACTAATGCTAAACATTGAGCTAAATTCTTTGTATATCTGTTTGTATCCTAAGCACAACTCTATGATGTAGGCTTTATTATTATTTGGCAGAAGAGGAAACAGAGGTTCAGAGAGGAATCTCCTGTGCTCTGGTGTACTGCATTTTACCCTTCACCCCCAATACCAGCATGAATTTCCAGCATCACTAAAATAGTTTAAAAAAAAAAAAAGACTTCCTTAAAAAAATTTCAGCATAAAGGAGGTCATAACTAATAAGCATTCAGACATTGTGTTAAGTATTCTTTAATAGACAATTAAGCATTAGTTTATATAATGTTCTTAATCTTAAAAAAAAAAACAGCTGATGTTAGACAGTATAATTAATGCCAAAGAACTGTTGACAGTAGAAGCACATTTCATTTGATATAAACTATTATCCAATTTTCGAAAGGCTCTTAGAGCATAAACATATAAAACTCTCTAGAGCTGTGATCTTAATTTATGGATGTCAGCACAAAAGGATTACAAAAATATCCTTATATCCTTATTACTTGACAAACAAAACCCTGCGTGATCTGACCCTACCTACCTACCCAGCTTCGTCTCTCATGTTGTACCATCCCCGGCCCTCTGACACTGTTTTGTTCCCACAATACTGGAAGCTTTAGTCTGATTAACATACTACACTGTTCTACACATCCTCGCTGTGAGTCATTCTCTGTGCTGCAGCCAGGTATTCTTTTAAAACTCGTGTCAGGTCCTCTTGCCCCCATGCCTGAAACCCTCCAGTGGTGGTGCCCCCTGTGCTTAGAGAAATTCCTGTTCCCTCCCATGTCCACAATGCCTTGTGATCCCAGCGCTGGCCTCTCTCCCGTCAACTCTGTCCCTCGGCTTCTTGCTCACTCCACCCAGCAGCTCTGACTTTCTCATTCTTCTTGGAATAGTCCTTACTCTTTCTACCCCAGGATCATTGCACTTCACTTGGAACACTCTTGTTTCTGCAGATCACAACTAAATATGTCTCTTAATTGACTTTGTTCCTTTTTTATTTCTGTGCATTTCTCTCAGGCTAAGATAGAACTTTAAATGTCTCGGTCGTTTGTGGTTAAGTGATTTTCTTAGGTAATTTGTTTTAATTTGTTACTTTTTAATTTTAGTGGATCTATTATAGGTTTTTGCTTTGTGGTTATCATGAAGCTTATTTTAAAAATTCCATAGTTATAACAAGTTTAAAAGTCTCTTTCAGCAAATAAGGGACAAATAGTATATGACTACCGTTGTTAAGAATAAATTATCACCAATTCTATTGTGGCTACCCAAAAACCTTGAACAATATATGACAAGAATAAATAAAAATTCTTCTAATTAAGAATTGATTTTATATAACTACAGAGGAGGCAATTTTCAGCATTACATATATGTTCTTGCTTTCATTCGTTATGTATTAAAATTTCACTTGTATATTAATGTTCCTGAAATTATTAATATCTAATGCTATTCCTACTTTGAAATTATAAACCAGTGTGCCAATGGAAGATGTAAATCTAAGTTCTGGACACAAAGACGGAGTTTTTGTGGGTGGCAGTTGTAAAGTTGCTTCTTCGCTGACATCTTTTCAAAGCACATCTGTCAAGGAAACAGTAAGAAAACTGATATCCAATTTAAGGTAAAGATATTTACTCACATATTTCCACATGCTTTGTTGAACTTTGTAAGCCATGACAACTCTTGTTTTGTTTTGTTTTCCTACTGAGTAGTAACATCATGGAATAAATTCAGTAGAATGACTTTATGACTTGTCTCTTAACAATGCTGATTTAGATATACTACCGGTTAAATGTCCCTTGAAATAGAACCCCAGTCACTAACTGCCTGTTGTTATGTGGTCCGGCAATATGGTACATGTAAGTCCTCTCTTGAAAGTAATAAAGAATTCCTACTGAATTTTCCTCGTTACTTTATTTTTCCTCACAAAGACTCTCATGACATTTGTATGGCCTTTTATAGAGTCTGTTTTTTTAGTTTTAGATACTGAACTTAGTAAGGGAAGCTGAATTTTAATTTTTTGTTCGATTTGGAATGTTAGCATTTGTGCACATGGTTATTTGAGGAATTTAGATGTCTGGGTCTCAGTTCTCAAAGAATAGAGACAGGGAGGGGATAAAGTCCAGTATTTAGGCTCTTGTCAAACAGGGACTGATGATAGGAAGGGGGCTTTCCAATCAAGTTAGAGAAGTCTGTGTATGGAAGAGTGCTCTCAAATAGGTGTCATACGAGAGGGTAGGACAGCCCAAAGAGCACCACTAAATTAGCATACTTCATTGGTTTTGTTGGGGTTCACAGACTCTTGTTGGGTTTTGAGAGGCCTGTGTAAGAGGCTCTTGGCAGAGGAGAACACACAACATGCCCTAGATGGAATGGTATTTTTTCTTAGGACAATTACCTTGATGTTCTCATCAGTGACTGACAGAATCTTACTGGTAATAAGACTTTTCAAAGAGGAGAAGCAGGTAGGAAGAAAGAGAAAGGTGGAGGTAGAGCGTGTATATAGGGGGCTGCAGTTTCCAGTAAGGCCCAAGCTGTGGTCCTGTTTGCGAGAGGAGATTGCTAAGTTCTGGAGACATGAACACAGTTCTGCAGCTGCCCTGGGCTTGATGCAGCATCCAGGGCTGCAGGGCTGTGATTATTACATGGCCGTAGGACCCTCCTGCTACCCTCTGGGACTCAGGCCTAACACCAGTCCTGCCCCAGGAGAGAGGAAGCACTCTTGGTTATATGTGGGTGGATCCATCTTGGCCTTTGCATGGGGGCCCATTTTCACTAATGACCCTAGGGATCCAGAGATAGGTTGTTGACAGAGCAATGAAGCCAGATGCTATATCCCTGAACATGCAGTTCTGGCCACCAAATCTGCCATAGTGCTTGGGTAGGCAAGCTCACACTAGCCTGGAAATGGAACAGAAATGGGCCAGACCTCAGGTTTGTACAGGCATGATGAGGTTGAAAAAGACTGCTTGTCTGATGATCTGGATGGATGTGTCAGTATCATACTGCTGTAGTCTACAGTATAATTCCTAAAGAATTGGGGATTCTCCAACTAGTTTCTTACCCTCTGTCAGTATTTTTCCAGAATTAGTATTTAAGGTCCTCAGCTTTGAAATTGGGTAGTTAAACATTTGAATCCTGGTATGTTACTGGTTCTAAGATTCAGGCCTATTAGTTGGTCACTGAGGCACGGTAGTATGTAGTAAATTATGTATGTGTGTGCTTGTATATATTTGAGTAAATATGTGAATATTATTAAAATATGACCACATATCCAATAATTGGGACATTGCTACAGGCGAATCAGGCCTTCTTGATAACAATAATTATTTTTGAGTCTTTATTGTACTCCAGGCATTCACCCAAATATTTTTTATAAATTAATTCCTTATTATTACAAACTTACAAGGTTGGTATTTTCTAGTATTTTTTAATAGATGAGGAAACTGAAACTTAGAGAAACTAAGTAACACATTTAAAGTCAAATGGATAATTTTATGACTACTAAGGACGGGGCTGGGGCTTAAGCCCAGGCTCCCTGATTTGGAATCCTGTATTGTTAACCATTTGCAGTGTGTGTGTTTCCCTCGCTCCACACTTTGAGACCTGGAGAAACCTGTCTGAGTGTGTGGCAGAGGAGTTTGAATGCATAGCTACTTAAATTTCTTTTCCAGTAAAACTTCCTTTTTCAAATTCATTATTTTCCTTATGTTCTACTTGGCAATTTTTGTTCTTCATCTAAGTGTAACATTTCTATTCATTTTAATGGGTTATATGTGAGCAAAGAGGGGAAAATCTGATTGAGAGTACAAAGACTTCAAAGTGCATCCACTTCTGTCATTAGGCGTCGATAGAAAATTAAAGTTTCCCAGGAACAGCTCCCTAATGAACATGTAGACTCTTTATTTAAAGCTTAGAATCATCATACTGTTATCAACTGAGCACTCTGAAAGCCAAATATGTTGCTGTATCTCTTCTATTCTGTACCAGGTTATGTTTTCTGTGGTGATTGTTTTATAAAAAATATTCTTCAGGAAAAAACAGAACACAAGGCTTTAGTGGAAACAAAATGAGCTCCTCATCTTACCAATTTTCTTTTTTGCTTTCAGCAACATGTAGTATGTTTTCTCACATTGCACCAGTGAAAACAGATTTCTTGTTTTCTTTGTTAGGTATTTGTTTTTGTTTTTGTTTTTTTGTACTGTGCTATTTGCTATTTTATATCTGTTGCACATGTTATTCCTTGAATTAACTAGACTTTAAATTCCTCAAGGCATGAAGATTGTGGCTGGTTGTATATCGCGTGAAGGGCATAGTGGTTTTACATCCAGAATCATTCACCATATTTACCTTGCCTGTCACACGATAAGGAGAATAGTGAGAGATCTTTTAAGTGTGCAGGGTGTTGCCCCCACTTGGTTCTCTTTGGACATGACACTGTCTTTACCTGTTCCCACACTGCCCAAGTAGAGTCAGGCTAATTCTCTTTAACTAATGCTGAGTCAATTAATTAAAAATGTAGTTTTTATTGCCCATTTTTATTACCTGATTATGTTCAGTTTAGCATTTTCCTGACTTATGTTATTTCTTGTTTTATGTGTATTAGTTTATTTAATCTCCAATTAAAGTAACTTCTTTGAAAACAGATTGGAGTTTGCATACCATGTCTAACATATATCAGTATATATTTTAGAAAAACACTTTAAATTGAAAGAGATTAATGTAAAAAGCAGCGAATGGTATTGCTGGATGTAAAAATATTTTCAGATATTGAGGTGTGACTAAGTTGTGTTAAGTTAGTGGTCAATAAGCTCAACTGGGATCCATACTATTAAATTTTATCAAATGGACCTAAATATTGGAATAGTATCTAAATTTTGAATCACTTTCAATAATAATAATAATAGCAATAGTATTAATAATACATATTTGTTATATAGTTAACTGTGTGCCAGACATTACCCTAAGGGTTTTATATGTGTTAACTCATTCAAACCTTACAACAATCCTATAAATAGATACTTTTATTATTCCCATTTTACAAATGTAGTATGTAGAGGCTAAGTAATAATTTTCCCAGCATTATATAACTCTTAAGTGGTAGAGCTGGGATTGAATTCTGGTAGTCTGGCCTCACAGTCTTTGCTTTTAGCTGTTGAACTATAATGCCTTGTTTCAGTTTATTGTTGTGTGTGTAAACTTGATAAGGCAGACTTCATTTATTTCAACTTTGTAAAAGCACAAGCATGCTTTGTGTTATCTTCAATTTTTAAAAATAACAATAATAAGTTTTTTTTTAAGGTTATTCTTTAAGGTTTCTGCTAGTTGCTAAAGCAAAAGAAAAGGCCACGAAAATACGTACACTAGCGATTGAGCTCTGCCAAAAAACATTATTGGATTTCTAGTTTTAGAAAGTGTAGCGACACCATTTCCATTTTATCCTAGTTTTTCACTGGGTTGAGTAAGAGAGTTTTCATCAACCTCCAGTAGGAGACTTGTTCTCCTTAGCCAGGACTAAGCTAATTAATTGGGTTATTGTTCAAAAGAACAGCTGGAGGACCAGATACCTGAATAGACCCCTGCCCACATCTACCATGTCTAGAAAGAGTAAAGTTGTGTTAGTGCAAACAGAGACTTTTCTTCATGAAAAATGACTTTGTTGAGAAAGGGATATAACTATGGAGTCAAAGGAAAATGGCCCTTAGCTGGAACTTTTCAAAACTTGGCCATCATTTGTAGACGAAGTGCTGATACAGTGTTTTAGCTCACCTAGTTGAATTCTCTAAAAACTTTCAATTCAGACTTACAGATACGGATATGGAGTCTACAGAAATTCAGTTGAGATGGGCATCATAGACAAGGTCCTGGATGCAAGTAGTAACTTTGGAAGAGATATTCAGAATATTTATTTCTTAAATTCTTAAGAAGAAAGCCAATGTGAAACAGACAAATTCCTGATTTTATTGTTGATTCTGGAATAATTTAAAGCATTTGCATAAATACTTCAAGGGAAGGGCTGTTCATAGGTGGGACAAGAGTCCCATTGAAGTGGCAGCACTTGGTTCAGGAGTCCCCCAAAATGCATAGCATCTGCTTGATTCAGTGCATGGTAGTGAATGAACACTGGTTTATTCGTATGGTTTTTACGCTTTGTGCCTCCTGGCCCACTTCCTTGAAATGCCTTTTATGGATTAGAGAATTACTATGCCCTATAGGAAACCTAAAGTTTGAGAGTAGAGAGAGGTTTGGTAAGATACACCCTCAGGAACAAAAGGAGGTATCATTGAAGAAAGGGAATCAAGACAATAACTGAAGGAATTTTTTAAGAGTTCTTAAACATCCACAGTCAGAACCTGCATGTAAGATTTTTGTATCTTACGTTTTTTATAACATCTAATAGTTTTCCTGAATTAATTTTTCAGGAAAAGGAAAAAGTCTGTGCATTTGTGTTTAGAGACTGCACGTTGCTAGATAATTTGTCATCTTCGCTAGTTAGTCTTGTGGGACAAAATCTCCAAAGGAAAAGTTATTTAACAGTAACTTGATATAGAAGAGAATAAAAGGCTAAATACCAGGGAGCCCAGGAAGGAGATAGAAACAGAAGGGGAGGGTACAAGGACCTTGGCTGGGCCTGATGATGGAGGTGTCTTTAATAGCCAGGAAACCACAGAGGTCAGAATAGGAATAACTCCTCAATCAAAGAGTCTTCATAACGATAACATGAAATTATACATCTAAAACATATAGCAGCACTTGGCACATTTCTAGCACTTTATAAAGGGTAGTTGGATCTGACTCAAAGGACCTTAGATATTTTACCAATGAAAATACTCAATTCCTGGATGTGTAGTGCAGATCGCGTAAAACACTTCCTTTGCACACCCCTCCTCCCCACACACAGTTGGTTTACTCCTACTCTTCCTTTGAGGCTCCCCAAATATGAGTTAGGGCCCCTCCTTTTGGCACCCCTGGGGTATCATTCTCATTCTCTTCTGAGCATTTATCGCATGGTATTGGAATAGGCTGCTTTCTTGTCTGTATCCCCCACAAGACTGAATCAGTGCGGTAAGAAGGTATCGGGTTCCTAGCGTGGGGACACGATGCCAGGCTCTTTTGGGCACCACAGAGCAAAGGCGATATTTTAGTAGGGGTTCAAGGAATATCTGTGGAATTAATGAGACTGAGAAAATACAAAAAGGCCAGAGCTAGTGTGATTTCAGTGAAGCCCTTACATGAAATTGTGTTTAATTTTAAAATATTATCTATCTTATATGTATCTATTTTTAGAAATAATAATATGAGGGTGAGACATTATTCAGACTATAATTGATGTTTAGTGTAGATTTTGAAGCAGTGACACCACAGATTGAGAATAATCTAGAGCTAATCTAGGACTTTTTCTCTCCCCAACCTGCCCCTTCACCTTCTCCCACTTCGCAGAAAATGCCACCGCCATCTAATATTTATCTAAGAGTGTTGCCTTAGGGGACTGCCAATTTGCTCAAGATTTAAACACAAAAGCATTTATACTCATGTTGGAAAGGACCAATGCTCAGAAGAGATTTCAGACTGTGGAGGGAGAAGGGAGACTGGATGTGGAGAAAAGCAGGGTTGGTCTGTACGGAAGGTCTCTCGCCCTTCCTCCCCCAGCAACCAGCCATCAGGTTGACCAAGGTCCCCCTTCCTGGCGACTCCAGTTTCATCCAGTTGCATTCTGTGCTACCTGATTTCTTCTCATCTCATATTCCTGGGAGCCCCTCTTTATCCCATTCCCACCTCGTTCATCTTCTTACTAGCCAGGGAAATAATTCTTAGGGGGGTATGTGTGTTATATTTAATGTTTGGGCAATGCTGAAAATTTTTAACTTTTTGGTTTGATTCTGCTTGTAACTATACCTGAATGTTAATACAAATAATATACTGAAAATACTAGGAATGTAAGTTGTATAACAAAGAGCTCTCTTGTTTTTGATATACCATATTATTTTACAACTAAAAAAAATTTGTAAGTTCCTCAGATAATATACATTAGGCTCTTGGAACACTTCAGCATAAAAACACAATGTGCTTTTAAGATGTGGTGACTATAAATTTCTAGATTTCATACTTTCCCAGGAATGAAATATGTGTCATATAGGTGATTAATCCTAGAAAAGCTGTCACAATAGAAAATATGGGTGCTACTGCCTTTTGGCAAAATGAAGCACCTGTCAGAACAATGACCACTACTGTTTGAAAAGAGCAGGGTCCATGTTCTAAGAGTAGTCCTAGAGTCCCTGATGAAAAATTACTCTGGAGACTTAAATTCTTTGGTTTTCTTAGGAAATAAGTTAAGTCTGTCGTCAGCCTGCTTTTCTTCCAGGAAGTTTGCAATGCTGAGATCTCTGTAGAAGAGAATACTCAAGCAGGTGCAGGGCTTTTTTGAACTGGTTGGTTATGGATTGCTAGGCACTGCGAGGTTGGTTAGTTGGTTGGTTTCTTTCATACTCTTTTTTTTTCTTTCAATAAACTTTTTATTTTGAGATAAATGTATATTCACATGAAGTTGTACAAAATAATGCAGAGAGATCCCCGTACCCTTTACCCAGTTTCTCCCAATTATAACACCTTACAAAACTATAGAACAGTATCACAATCAGGATATTAATACCGATGCAGCCAAGATACAGAACAGTCCATCACTACAGGGGCCCCTTCTCTTGCCCTTTTATAGCTATACCCAGTCTCCCCAGTCTGTGCTTTCTGAAGAACAGTTTGATGCCAATGGTAAAAACAAAATATTTGGGGGGAACCAATGTCTTTGTCAGGATGTTTAATGCCTAGGGGACAAGCCCAGTTCTGATAGGTGAGTGCTACCTCTGCTGTCCTGGTATATTCCCATTTCTGCTGTGCTTTTATTCCTAGGGAGATTCTTCTGTATTTTTTCCCTGAGTATCAGCTACCATCAGAATTTGACTACACATCTGTGGAAGAACTTGTAGCAAGTTCTCAGGTGAGCTGGTTTTTTTGAACTCTGGGGGAATGATAGCATAGCCTGAATTTAATCTTCAGTGAAGAAAAATGTAAAATGTTACCAGTAAGAGGACCCATGGTTTAAGTAAATGAAGATGGGGATCTTCATACCAAATGAGTGATTCAGGATTAAAGCTGCATTTGAAATCATTGTGGCCATGGGCTAAATAAGGTGGAGAAAATCTTGCAGACTGAGACAGACAATTGCAGATATGAAGAGCAGCATGATATAATCCCTGACTTCCCTCTCCCCCACCAAAAATAGAGTTTCTATCCCCTAGATACACTTTATCAGCCACCTGCGATGAGCTGAGCTGAGGATTGGGTAGGTCAGCCACATTAGGTGCCCAAAGTACTAGTCTTACTAGGATCACTAAAACAGTACTGGGATAGAGGAAGAAAATTGTATTCACCAAATCTGCTTTCAGGGACAGTACCCAGTGTGATTGGAAGGAAAACTTTGATCTGCTACCTGAGGTACAAAGGGTGAGCCTCAGGTCCACAGGCCATGCTTAAGTAACAGTGGATAGTGCCCAAGTGGCTTAGTCCCTACAGGGCTCCGGTGAAACTGAGTGAGGTATGCAGACCTGAGGCCAAGCAGAGCTTCTTGTGGAGGTGGAAGGCAAGAGCCGCCTGCCCAGTATAGAAGGGCGGGAGGTCCCTTCTCTACCTCCCTGCTCAGGGTTGCTTGTGGAAATGATGGATGCACATGGAAAGGCTATCAGTGAAAAGAGCATCAATTATTAATGTTACAGAGGTGCCATATGCCTCCATCTGATCTGAGGTGAAATCCCTAATTTTCTAATCTATATTCATTGTTTATGCTTCTTTGCCTTCTACTCTCACCACATCCTTTCTTATGGGGCTTCCGACTCCTCTGCTTAACTGGGACTATTGTCATCAGGGCCACCAGTGACCTCTGCACTGACAAACGCAGTAGTCACTTCTTCCCAGACCTGACCTGTCCGAGGCCGTCAACCCAGTTGACCACATTCTCCTTCTGATGCCCTTTCTTCGTGTAGCTTCCATGACAACACATTTCCCATTTTCTCACTTCCCTCCCTCCTATCTTCTTTGTGGCAGCGCCTGTTCTACCTGGTTTCTGAATGTTGGCATGTCTGAGGGCTCCTTCCTGGACCACTTTCTTCTCTCCATTACATGCTGCTTCTAGGTGACTTCATCTAGTCTCTGACTTTAAATACTACCCCACATGCCTGACTTCCCTATCTCTGTGGCATACCCTTCCAAGAAATCCAGACTCCAGCTGCCTTCTTGATATCTCCCTTTGAATATTTATTATTTTATCATTTAATTTTCCTTCACCTTTTTTTATCTGCGAATTTTTTAAACAATGCTGTATTTATTTATGTAAGCTGCCTTAATCCTTTTTTTGGAATGAAAGGAGGTATAATTTAGTTAATTAATTTAATTAGACCCAGGCTTAAAAGGCCCACAGTACCAGTGTTAGCCAGTTCTAGGCTTTGATGCTTTTTTTATACTAGATGCTTACATGATATAACTCTGTTGTAGACAGCTCATTCTCTAAAAGTTAATATCCTGTTCTATTATCATTTATGAAAACAGCTGGAGCAATGCCCAGAGCTGACAAACAAAAAGCTGAAAATGTGTTTCAACCAGGTAAGCTTCTTTTCAATATAGGAATTTATATTCTAAATGGTCCTGTGTCCCAAAAGAGAAATAATATACATTTCCAAATGTTAGGTTTGGAAAGAAATCAAATTTGCATTCACTTATGAAGACTTAGATTAATGTGTGGCATATCAGATGTCATAAAGCAACATCTTTTTGAATTTTAACAAGTAAATGTTTCCATCATATAAAGCTTGTAAAACCCTTGGAGTAGGACTGTATTTTGAACAAGAAACAGGACATGAGTCTTTAAGAAATAGATTCACTGAATCCTTGAAACACTAGACTAAAGCAGAAATTGTTTATAGATTAAAGTTTTAAATTATTTCAGACAATTTGATATCTCTCTGTGATTTTTTTTTACTTTATCAACAGTTTTTTAAGTTAATGATTTTTCCATTATAAAAGTATTTATAAAAGTAATTAATGCTAATATAAGAAGTAAAATGAATTTAAAGAAATTCATCCGTAGTCTCAAACTACCCCAAGATCACTGATATTAATATTTCTGTATGTTTCCTTACAATCTTTCTGTCTCTCTGGGTAGATGTTTTTTTAATGATCATCAAATAATGCTGTGTATCTAGTCCTTAAAGATTTCCTGGGGAGGAGGGGGAAGAGTCCAGAATGTCCTTCACTTCTGCTACAGAAATATCTCAAAAAAATTATATGCCTTCAACTCCCTTACTTCACTCTCAAAAGAACTGGGACTCCAAGATGTGAACTTGGCCAAGCTGATGTATAGGATTAATGCTGGAGCCAGGATGGCCGCTGTTGTGGTCTTTGTGGACACTTTGCCTGTGTTTTCTCAAACCTGTCCACCAGCTGTATCACTAGCACATACATTAGTATCTTCTTCCATGTGCTCATGCTTGTAGTCATCTTTTGGGAATCTGTCATAGTGACATGCAAATCTGGAAAGACTAAGCAGTGATTGGCACCTTCTGGAATTGTGCAGAGCACAAATGTAAGCAGAGGCACTGCCTCATCTCTTCTGTACGTGGTGGAGTACATTTGAATATTCTTGTTTTGTTAGTGAAAAAGAATTGTGAAGTAAATTCTCAAAAGACAATGTAATGAGGCAAACTCGAAATAAAAACTAGAACCTAAACCAGATTCCTTCTTACAAAGGCTGTATCAAACTGTGTTGAAATTTTAGGGTGTGCCTAAATTTTACAACCTTGTTGACAGGTTTTCCTCTGATGTATTTGACTGAGTACCCTCTGGACTGTGATAAATAATGGGAAATGAAGAGGGATTGTAGTTCTTAGTTCCCCATTACTGTTCAATTGAAAAGGGAATTTATTTTCTGAATAAATGTTTTGCTGAAAAAGCAGTAATTGAACATTTTTCAGTTTGAGGACTTCTCAACATTCTCTAACTAGAATAAAAGACAAAGTTTACTTTCAATATATTTTTAACCCTATTCTAGGGCACTAATATTTTCAGCAACTAATATAAAACCATGATTGATGGAGAGCCACTAGAGCCAGGAGCTGAACTAGGCCTTTTCTACACGTTACCTCACTTAACCCTCGCAACTTTGGGAGGTAGGTGACATAAGGAAATGGAGATTCAGAAAGATAATATTCCAGTGTCATGATGTAAGCAAGCATCAGATTCAAGATTGGAACCCAGATTCGTCCCACTCCAAAGCTCTTTCCGTTATACTACTTTTTCCATCTTTATTGATACTTCATCCTTGTGATAGAGTTTTCATGTATTACTTGTAATAAGTATATTACAGCCTCTCATCTGTCGGTGCAGAAGGATTATTTTTAACTTACCAGAGACCTGACATTACATCATGAGACATATATGGAGGAGATGCTGACAGTGAAATCTCTATGTGGGATATGTGTGTGGCGGGTAGGTTTGCTAAGTGCCCCACCAGGAATTGATCGTCCCAACTGAAAGTCTGTGGCAGTCACTCAAAGAGCTATCAGTAAAGCTCCTAGATCTTCCCATAGGTCTTCATCTACTGGTTAGGGGGAAAAGAATCTCTAGTCAATAAATGGTGCTGGGAAAACTGGATAACTACATGCAGAAGATTGAAACTGGATCTCCACCTCTCACAAAAATCAACTCACAATGGTTAACAGACTTAAACCTAAGATGCGAAACCTTAAGAATTCAAGAAAATGTTGGGAAAACTCTTATAGACAATGGCCAAGGCAAAGAATTTATGAAGAAGACCCCCAAAGCAATCACAGCAGCAACAAAAATAAATAAATTTTTATTTATTAAATTTATTAAATAAATGAGACCTGATCAGATTAAAAAGCTTCTGCACAGCCAAGGAAACTATCATTCGAGAGAACAGACATCCTACAGAATGGGAGAAAATATTTGCTTTCTATATATCCGATAAAGAGCTGATAACAATCTATATAGAACTTAAGAAAATCAACAAGAAAAAAATCAAACAACTCCACCAATAAATGGGAAAAGGACATGAACAGAAACTTTTCAAAAGAAGACAGAATAATGGCTAGCAAACATATAGAAAAGTGCTCAACATCTCTTAATCATTAGGGAAATGCAAATAAAAACCACAATGAGATATCACCTAACTCCAGTGAGAATGGTCTTTATCAAAAAGTCCCAAAACAACAAATGCTGGCGTGGATGTGGAGAGATAGATAGGAATACTCTTACACTGCTGGTGGGAGTGCAAATTAGTACAACCACTGTGGAAAGTAATTTGGAGATACCTCAAAGAGCTAAAAATAGAAATACCATTTGATCCAGCAGTCCCACTACTAGGCATCTACCCAAAGGAAAAAAAGACATTCTATAATAAAGACATATACATTCAAATGTTTATGGCAGCACAATTCACAATTGCAAAGATGTGGAAATAACCCAGGTGCCCATCCATACATGAGTTGATTAATAAAATGCAGTATATGTATACCATGGAATACTACTCAACTACAAAATTAATGGTGATCTAGCACCTCTTATGTTATCCTGGATAGAGCTTGAGCCCATCCTTTGAAGTGGAATATCACAAGAATGGAAAAATAAGCACCACATGTACTCGCCATCAAATTGGTACTAACTGATCAACACTAAGGTGCTCACATCGTATTAATATTCACTGGGTGCTGGTCAGGTGGGGGTGGGAGTAAACTCACAACTAATGGAGATGGAGCGCACTGTATGAGGGAAGGGTACACTTCCAGCCCTGGCTTGGGCGAGGCAAAGGCATTACATGTAACCAAAATGTTTGTACCCCCGTAATATTCCGAAATTAAAAAAATAAATTTAAAAAATTTAAAAAATTAAATTTAAAAAAATCAGAAGAAAAAAATTTTGCTAAACAACTTCATACTATATTGATTTATACCTGGGTTTTGCATAATCAATAATCTGAAATCTTCATGTGTTTTTTAGTCTTGAAGAGAATAATCTATTTCCTGGGGGAAAATAAATAAATAAATAAATAAGCTGTAAAACTCAGAAATTGGCTAAGAATTAGACTGTCTTACGTCTGTTTATCCAAGCTTATATGTGTCCTTTTTTATCTGTTTCTAAATGATATTTTTCCCAATGCTTACACCGTCAGTAACGGAGCCAGGTTGTTGGGTCTTGGAAGCCAGAGTGAATAAGATAAGTGTTTATTTAGGATGAACAGGTTTAGCATAGATGATGAGTAGAAACTCCTTAACATTCAGGGCAAGTGTGATCCCAAGAACCAAAGTAAAATAAACAATTAAGAGACTAGTGGATTAGTAAAATGTGGTATATGTATACCATGGAGTACTATTCAGCTTTAAGAAACAATGGTGATATAGCACCTCTTGTATACTCCTGGATAGGGTTGGAACGCATTCTACTAAGTGAAGTATCCCAAGAATGAAAAAACAAGCACCACATGTACTCACCATCAAATTGGTAGTAACCGAACAACACATAAGTGTACATATAAGAATAACATCTATTGGATGTCGGGTAGGGAGGGAGGGGGAAGGGGGAGGGGCGAGGGGGAGGAGGGGACGGATATATGCATACACAAAGGGTGCAACGCGCACCCTCCGAGAGATGGACACGCTTGGGACTGGGACTTGGGGGGAAGGGGGGGCAAGGGCAACATAAGTAACCTAAACATCTGTACCCCTATAAACAACAAACAATAAAAAAAAAAAAAAGTAAAATTAGCATACTGGAAAAAAAAATCTCATTTTTCATTCTATTTTAACCAATTTTCTTTCCTTTAATTCTCTCAGAGTAAATACCTATTTGTTTATCTAATTAGATTTCTGAGACATAATAAACATTTTTAATTCTCTTGGCCTGCATTGTTTTCCTGAGGCTGTCATAACGAAGTAACACAGACTGGGTAGCTGAAAACAACGGAAATGTATTCTCTCATGGTTCTGGAGGCCAGAGTAAAAAAAAAAAAAAAAAGAGACTAGGAGTTCCTGTCGAAACCAAGATGTTGCAAGCAAAACACAGAACAATTGGAATCATGACTTCCCTAACAATGAAACTGATTGGTCTTAAGGACTTTCTTAATGATTGGTAGCTTTAGGTAGATGGTTATAAAAATTATTCAAATCATTTCTTGAAATTCATGTAGAGAATTCTATACAACGTGCTTCAAGATGTGTACTTTTAATAAAGAGAGCAACGTAAAAAAGCATAGGAGGACCCTATATTAATCACAGACTTCTTTGGTTATCTCACTCGGACCACATCAGTAGTTTTCATAGCTACCATAATAGTAGTAGATGATCCATGATGGCACTGATGGTCCTACACCACCTGACCAGAACCACCATCTTTTATTCTTTCCTCTCACAAGCCATCTGCTCCACCCAAAATGAGTATCCCAGAGTTGCTCCAACCTACCTACACTGATCTACCTCTGAGCCTTTTCTCCATGCTATTCCCCAGAATACTCTTATCCACTCTCCCAGTCCACAGACAATATTCAAATCATCACATACACACCCTGCTGCCATATAGAGCTTGATCAATGTAATTGTCTAGTCTCTCCATGTGGAAATTAATCTTGACATCTCTGTGTTCTGAGGGAACCTTAAAACTTTATTTTAGCAGTAATTAAAATTTCTGCCTTATAATAGTTTATAGAATCCTTAAAGTTAGTAATCCTGTTTGTTTGATAAATCAAATTCAGTATCCTAGTGGCATTCAATCAGTACCTTTGGATATATCTGGATCTTAATATTTGTGCATTGAATCAAAGTTGATTGTTTCTGCTGTAGTGCCTGCCTACATAAACACTACACAAAGATTCCTGTTCGTATGGTACAAAATTGATAGATCTTGTAGGCCTTCCTTGCTTTATGCAAACTTGTTAGGATTCTAGAGCTGCAAAGCTACTAGAGCTCTGACTTTTTAAATTTAAGGCAGAAAATTAAAATTTCAGTTGAATATCCTTTCTTTCAAACCCTAATTCAGTTCTGAATTAATGGAGTTTGGAAAGAATTCCATTTTTGAGTCACCATAAATACCTCTGCAAGAGTAGGTTTAACCAGCAGAACTAAGCCTCTCATCTTGTTACAATTCTCTTATCACCTTAATTAAAATGTTAATACAACTAGATGTCCTTTTACTAGAGCTTTAAAAGTTGTCAAAATTGCTTGCTACCTTTATAGAAACTTCCTGGAGAGGTTAGCAGAACCTCCTGGGGAGAGAAAGGCAGAAGAACAAACCAGGAAACTGGACTGTAGTATTTGAAAAGAATATAATTTACTGGTTACAAAGGAGTGAACTTTAAGAGACAGAATTTGACTTTAGAATATAATGTGCTATATAAATGTCCTTGGTCTCATACTGTATTAATAATGTTAGGGTTTCTGTTTGTTTTTGTTTATTTACTTTTAAATCTTGAAATAACTATGAATTCATAGGAAGTTGCAAAAATAGTACAGAGAAGCCTTACATACCCATTATCCAGTTTCTTCCAGTGCTCACATTTTGTATAATTAGAATATCAAAACCAGGAAATTGAAATTAGGATGATGTGTGTATATAGTTCTGTGTCAATTTATTATATGTGTAGATTTGCATAACCACCACTGAAATCAGGGTGCAGAATTCCCACCACCATAAATATGTCCTTGTGCTACCTTTTTATAGCCACACCCCCTCCCCCTAACTCCTGGTAACCACTAATCTCTTCGCTGTCTCTATTACTTTATCATTTCAGGAATATTATAGAAATGAAATCATATAATGTGTATCATTTTACAATTGACTCTATTCATTTAGCATCACTTTATGTCCATTCAAATGTGTCAATACATGTTCCTTTTTATGGCTAATAGCAATATTCTTGTTTTTTATATAATATTGTTTTTCATATTTTATATTTCTCTTTAATTTTGTTTTGGTTTGTTTTATTGTTGCTTTTATTTATTTATTTATTTATTTTTATTTATTTATTTATTTTTTTGAGACAGAGTCTCTGTTGCCCTGGCTAGAGTGAGTGCCGTGGCATCAGCCTAGCTCACAGCAAACTCAAACTCCTGGGCTCAAGCGATCCTACTGCCTCAGCCTCCCGAGTAGCTGGGACTACAGGCATGTGCCACCATGCCCAGCTAATTTTTTCTATATATTTTTAGTTGTTCAGATAATTTCTATTTTTTTTAGTAGAGATGGGGTCTCGCTCTTGCTCAGGCTGGTCTCGAACTCCTGAGTTCAAGCAATCCGCCTGCCTCGGCCTCCCAGAGTGCTAGGATTACAGACGTGAGCCACCGCGGCCAGCCTGATGCTTTTATTTTTTATAAAAATGTGTTTCCTGGCTATTTTTATCATTCAGGATGGCAAAAGTTATAAAATTCCAGAGTTCTGAAAATTAAGTGGCTGGTGACATCTGAACTATCTGTGACACTGTCCTCCTTACTTCAACTGAGTTGAATTATTTACTTCAGGCCGTGGGAGATATCGTTCCCTGGGTTTGCCTGCAGCCTCCACAGAAAGCATTGCAGGAAACTTCCTGGAGGAGGTGGCTGTGGCCATAGTTGCAAGTCAACTACTTGTAGGTTGAATTGAAGATATTCAAAAGTGGATTCCCCTCCAAGATCTCTGAATGTAGTCTAGCATCCGAGGCAGATTGTCCTATGCGTTTGAAATTCCCTCAATATAAGTACCGCATATATGCTCTCCTGAATCCCAACTATTTAGTGCTGCCTGCCAGGCCTTGGGAGTGCAGATTTGAACAAAACCAAATCTTTTTTTACCTGGAGATTACATTCTAGAGGGAGAAACAGATAAAAAACATATAAATAAAACATAATGTAGAGTCACATAATGATATATGATAAACATGTAAATAAACATATGATATGCTGTGTCATAAAATAACTGTGCAGGGCCGGGGAATAGACAGAGGTGGTGTTAATATATTGGGGTGGTGTGTCAGGTACAGTGGGCCAGGAATGTCTGAGGAGGTGTTGTTTCAACGCAGTCCTGAGGCGAGGAGTGAGCCTTGTGCGGATCTGGGGTTGAACTGACCAAACAGAGAAAGCAGCAAGAGCAGTGGGCCTGAGGCAAGAATGAGCTTGATGTAAGCCTAGAAGAATGGGGCCGAAATAAGGTAAGAATAGGCAGAGCCAGGTCAGGGATTTCAGTGTAAATCTTGGTGCCTCATATGGCTTCAAGGCAGTTCAAGGCTCTAAAAATCTAAGATTTCTTTGCAGGACAGCCTATACATCTCACAATTAGTCTCACTTTTTAACAGACTACTACTACTACCACTGCCACTACTGCACATGCAGATACACACACACACACACACACACACACACACGCAGTGCCAGAGTTTGCCAATGTGGAGGTCAATTTGGGTCCCTGCTCCCAAATACGTCTATCAATTAATAGTATATGAAAAGTACAGACAATCAAGGGGTAAGTTATAGACATAAATCCAAGTCAAGTACTCTAAGTCAGGACTTTAATTCTCTGTAATATAATGAATAATCCACATCCTTTATCCCTGAAGATATATTTGCAAACTTGTATTATCTCATGCCGTAGAAGAGAAAGTTCTTGAGGGCGATGACTGTATTTTGCACCTATAGTTAAATTCACTGCTTTCAAGTGAGGAAGTAGTTAGTGAATATTTATTAAATAGAATTTCCTATATGTAGGGGTTCTTCTTGCTTGTTTTAAGGATTTTATAGGAGGAAGAGAAACTCACGAAGTCCATGAGTGCTAAAGGGGATGGTCTGGACAGTCGGGGAAGGGCCTGCATGTAGTCAGTGTGGTGAGGGTGGTGAAACAGGTAGGGTAGGCCCAGAAGACGAACAAATTTCCTTACAATTTCCCTGGCAACCCAGTCATATTAGAACACAGAAATCTCCCTATTACAGAAGCATTCAAATGCTTATCAAAATAGGATTGGCCCTGTATCTCTTTTCTCAGAAGATCCTTTGGCCCTCTCAAAATGTCGATTCAAGCAGTTAATGTCATCATGAACTTGAAGCATTTGGCGTATCCATTACCTCTTTGTACTTCATGAATGCCTCAGGCACAACATGAGATTTTGGAAAACAACCAAGATTCTTGAATTAGTAAGGGTCATCTGCAAAACTGTCTGTACTCTTTATATCAGGATAAGAAACCCAAAGAGAGGAACAGGAATTCTTCTTACTGTAGCTTCTGTGCTTTATAGACACTACAGACTTGAGTCATAAATAACACTCCATCATCTGCCAAGACAGCCCCAAGTGGCTGGCTGTTCTGTCATTGCCTGTGAGTTACTGGGCCTGTGGAGAGAGGGTCCCATACACCTACCCACTTTGTGCCTTGAATAGTCTGATACCACTATTGGGAGAACAAATTGAACCTTTATGGGGTTCCTTCTTTCTACTAAAGGCAAAGTGTCTGAGGCCCACCTTGGGGTGCCTCTCTCATCCTTATATTAGAATTACTGGAATATTGTACTTTTTTCCTCCTCTGTCTTCCTCTTCCATAAGAGTGTAAGTTCCTTAAGGGTATCAACATGTCTTAAATTTAGACTACATGTTGCACTTAACATATGGAGTTGACACTTGGCATGTATGTACAGAGTTGGAATATGAAATTGTCTCGTAATATTGGGGAGAAAGGTAATATTTTTAAAAAATACTGAAATTGTTTTCAAAAACATTCCCAGATTCAGAATATTTACATGGTCCAATATGAAAAAAAACTAAAGAAAAAAATTCAGTCCATTATCTATGAAGCAAATAAAAGAGGAGTACTTAATGAAGTTTCTCTGGGACAATGTGAACAAAAAAGGAAAATTGCTGAGGATAAACTGAAGAATCTTCGTGTTAAACTGGCAGTATTGTTGCAGAAACTTCAGCTGGTGAGTGATGAGATTTTGTTTGAGTTGTATGAATACACTCTGTGGAAAGAGCATTTAGCTAGCTAGCTTTCTCTCCTAACATTGTCTTTCACTTACTGACCTTGGACAAGTTACTTAATTCGGCCCTTACTCTTCCTGTAAGGATATAGAAATCATAAGTAAATAAACTTTGAATGTATATATTAATATTAGAATGTTTTAAAAATTCCTATTCTTTTTTATCTGACAAAATTTAGAATCTTTGCTTATACTGTTGGTATAGAATCGCCACTCTCAGTGTCTCCTCAATAGCATGTGTCCAGTAGGAAAATGTTTCTGGTTTTTTTCTGACAGCAAAATATTTTAACTTATGTTTTATCTTAATACATAAATAAAGATAAACCCTTCTAATCTTAGAGGAGAGATTGGAGAAGTCAGGAAACATCGTGTAAGTATGGATTGCTGTCAGTTTTGTTTGGATATTTTTATGCATAAATTGAGCTTCTATGATAGATTGAGCTAGTGAGGAAGGATCTTTTACAGCACATAGAAATACTGGATAGAATATAACAATATTAAATATGTGTGTGTGTGTGTTACACACACACACACACACACACACACACACACACACACATATATATGTAGCCAAAGGTGAAAAGTCTTTCTGTAGATGCTAGAAATAAATTAAGAAATCCAAGCCAGAACAGTGAGCCTGTTTCATACTAATTGTCTTTATACAAAGGTAATTGTATTTGTGCTTCTATTAATAATACCACTTCATCCAATTCATCGGATTTGTTTAATGCTGTAAGAGTGGAATCTGAGTGGCGCTCCTTTCAGTTCTTATGTCTGTGAAGGATGGCAAATGTTTTTATATATAAAAGTTCTGGTGTGGAGCCTGAGAAATGGTAGAGCTTCAGTGAGATTATTGTTTCACTAACCAGAAAAAAATAGAAAGACCAAAGAAATTTTATATCATAGAAATTGAATACCATTTCCTATCAAAAGAGTTCATAAAAAGTGTTGGCTTTCATAACAGCAAATCTTTGCTTGGCTAAGAAAAAATGGAAGAGTAATCATTTACTATGGCAGACCCCTGGGTTCCCCCAGAGTATCCAGGGTAATTACACTAATTTAAATTGCTTTATTCACAAAGTTTGGTAGGAAGGTAAAGGGCTTTAACCAGCAGAGTATGAAACTCTTTGCCTAGTCTCAGTGGAGAGGTACTCAAAGGGCTCCTGTCCACATATATTATTCTCATCTCCCCACTTGAAATTCCACTTCACCGTCTCTAATTGCTGGAGCCACTGCAGTAGAGCAGAGCAGAGGATCGAGATGAAGGACCCAAAGCAGATGGAGGGGGGCAGACACATGAAGAAGATGAGCATAGAAGCAACCTAACATCCTGGGAAAAGTTTAGTCTGCCAGACAAAGAATAATAGAAAAAATATTAAGACTGTACCTAACAGGCTAAGTGATCAGTGTCAAGACGGGACACAGGACATTCTTCAGGGTCAGTGAATACTTGGACAGCTAGGTAACCATTAACATTGTGGAAACCTATCTGCAGAAATGGGACCCCAGTTGCAAAGCTGGACTCAATATAATTCAGACTTTAGAGGACTGAACAAATCTAGGGGAGAGGGAGTAAAGCGGAAGCACATTTAATGGAACTGGAGAAGAGATGGCGAGACAAGGATGGTGGTGCTGGGCAGTTAGTGGGAACAGTGATAAAGCTGGGATTGGTTCTGAAAGGTCCTTCCTAAAAATTCTTTTCTGCCTCAGATCAGTTGAAGAGCTAGTTGACTGCATGGCTGAGGGAGTGAGTTTTAGATTAGTAAAGAGGGAGTATATGTCCAGCTGTCCCATGGACCAAGAAGCCCAGGGAAGGAGAGTATGGATTTGCCCCAGCAGGGAGCTGGGGAAAAGGAGAGGGGAGAATGGAGAGGAGAAGACAGATCAGGGCAGCGAGCCAGGGGTTGAGGGAAAAGATGCTGCAATGGAAAGAGAAGAAACAGAGAAGTCAAAATTTGCCTACTTGTCTGGTTTTGCCTGCAAAGGTAAAGGTTCATGAATTTTAAAAATGGGAGATGAGAGACTATACAACAAAAGGATTAGACTGAGGTAAAGGGGGCCTTAAAAAATGATAAGTCATTAAAAATAAGGGAGAAAAAAACCCAGTTGAACTAACTTCCACTAAAGAAAAAAAAAATGATCCAATTCCTAACCATTTGTGAAAATAAAATGTGATTAAATGAGAAAACACCTTGAAAGGTTAAAAGCATGATTCAAATGCAAAGTGGGTTTTGTTGGTACGTGCATCACAGCTAAGACTGTTAGGGGACCACCCAGATTACAGGAGTAAACTCTGTAGCTTCTTTCCCTGGTTTGATTGTTGCTTCTCTTTTCCAGGGTGGTCCTGCAGATGACCTGGAGCAGATTGACACTTACTTAGAAGCTTTGCTTAAAGAAGATAATCTCCTTTTCCACTTTAAATAAAGTGACTGTAGATGTAGGACATAGTCTCCCTTTAGAAAAGAAAAGAAAGAACTTCTCAAAATTAAAAGTCAGAAAAGATATTCCCTTTTAAAAATTCTAATAAGAAAATTGGAAAATTCTTTTCAAAAAAATTTCCTTTTTTGTTATTGTAAAGTTCACCCTAAGAAAATTGTATACTTCAGAAATGGAGACTGATTTACAATTTATATATCTAATATACCTAATCCTATTTCCTAACTCTTCATCTTCTTTCAGAAATAATTCTAGAGTATTCTAATTCCCATGTGAGCTACCAAGAAAAATGAAAATGTCACTCAAGCTTAATTTTGTTTTTACTTAAAAGATTGCAAAACTTGAAAACAGTGGTTTTCAAAATCAATATATACAAAGGACTGCAGAATCACCTCTTGAAACAATGTTCAAAAAGAAAGACATTGCACTCTTTCTCCACTATAGCCAATACTCAGTAAAGCAGAAAATATCACTCCTCCAAAAAACTTTGAGATATAGTTTGTTATAATTTTATTATTTAGTCATAGTAAAAGAATACACCTCCTAAGAATAATGTGTATGTATATTACACATATGTAAAAATTGTGTTTTTACACTTTCCTTGATAACTGGTGGTTTTGTTTGTTTAAAAATATCTGAAACTTTGGACAGCAATAATAAAACATTTAATATTCATTTGTGGTATCATGTAATTTTAATTTATGTATACATGCATAGTATAAAATTCAGAACATGAGAAACAGAATATAGTGAAAACTCTTTGTCCCATTCTTGTCTTTAGCCTCTTTCTTTCTTCCTTCCTTTCTTCTATTTATCTCTCTTCTTCTTTCCTTCCTTCCTTCCTTCCCTCCCTTCCTTGCAGGGTACCTGTGTAGATATGTTACATGGATATATTGCATAGTGGCAAAATCTGGGCTTTTTGTATAACCCTTACCCGGTTAGTGCACGTAGTACCCGTTAGGTAATTTCTCCTCCCACACTCCTCTCCCACCCTCCTACCCTTCTCAGTCTCCAAAGGCCAGTGTATTCCACTCTCTGTGTCCATGTGTACTCATAAATTAGTTCCCACTTATAAGTGAGAACATGTGGTGTTAGACTTTCTGTTTCTTAGTTATTTGACTTAAGATAATGGCCTCCATGACTGAGTAGTATTCCATGGGTGTGTGTGTGTGTGTGTGTGTGTGTGTGTGTGTGTGTGTGATGTGTACCACATTTTCTTTATTCAATAATCAATTAATGAACACTTAGGTTGGTTTAATATCTTTGTTATTGTGAGTAGTGCTGTGATAAACATATGTGTGTAGATATCTTTTTGATATAATGATTTCTTTTCCTTTGAGTAGATACACAGCAGTGGGATTGCTGTATCAAATGGTAGACCTATTTTTAGTTCTTTGAGGAATCTTCTTACTGTTTCCATAGAGGTTGTACTAATTTGCATTCCTACCAACAGTGTATAAGTGTTCCCTTTTTCCAGATTTTCTCCAACATCTTTTTTTTTTCACATTTTAATAGTCATTCTAACTGGACTAAGATGGTATCTTATTGTGATTTTAATTTGCATTTATCTGATGATTAGTATGAAAACCTAGGAAAAACTCTCTTGGACATTTGCCTAAGCAAAGAATTTATGCCTGAGACCCCAAAAACAAATGAAACAAAAAAAAAAAACAAGTGGTACTTATTTAAACTAAAAAGCTTCTGCCTAACAAAAGAAATAATCAACAGAGTAAATAGATAGCCTGCAGAATGGAAGACAATATTCGCAAACTATGCATCCAACAGAGGACTAATATCCAGAATCTACAAGGAACTCAAAGAACTCAATAAGAAAAAAGATAAATAACCACATTAAAAATGCAGAAGT
This sequence comes from Indri indri, assembly GCA_004363605.1. Classification (NCBI taxonomy): domain Eukaryota; kingdom Metazoa; phylum Chordata; class Mammalia; order Primates; family Indriidae; genus Indri; species Indri indri. Next base: position 181,955 of record RJWJ010000376.1, on the reverse strand, counting down.
TTGAAACTGGACCCCCACCTCTCACCTCTCACAAAAATCAATTCAAGATGGATAACAGACTTAAACCTAAGGCATGAAACCTTAAGAATTCTAAATGAAGATGTTGGGAAGACCCTTTCAGACATCGGCCTAGGCAAAGAATTCTTGAAGAAGAACCCCAAAGCAATTGCTGCAGCAACAAAAATAAATAAGTGGAATCTAATCAAATTAAAAAGCTTCTGCACTGCCAAGGAAACTGTCATTAGAGTGAATAGACAGCCCACAGAATGGGAAAAAATATTTGCTCTCTACACATCTGATAAAGGGCCGATAACCAGAATCTATCTAGAACTCAAGAAAATCAACAAGAAAAAATCAAACAACCCCATCAACAAATGGGCAAAGGAAATGAACAGAAACTTTTCAAAAGAAGACAGAATAATGGCCAGCAAACATATAAAAAAAATGCTCAACATCTCTAATCATTAGAGAAATGCAAATCAAAACCACAATGAGATATCACCTAACCCCAGTGAGATTGGCCTCTATCAAAAGATCCCAAAACACCAAATGCTGGCGAGGATGTGGAGAGACAGGAAAACTCTTACAGTGCTGGCAGGACTGCAAATTAGTGCAACCTCTGTGGAAAAGAATTTGGAGATACCGCAGAGAGCTAAAAATAGAAATACCATTTGATCTAGCAATAGCACTATCAGGCATCTACCCAAAAGAGCACAAAACATTCTATGATAAAGACATCTGCACCCAAATGTTTATGGCAGCACAATTTACTATTGCAAGGATGTGGAAACAACCCAAGTGCCCATCAATCCATGAGTGGATTATTAAAATTTGATATATGTTTACAATGGAATATTAATCCTAAGAAATGACAGTGATCTAGAACCTCTTATACTTTCCTGGATTAAACTTAAGCCCATTATCCAAAGTGAGGCACCACAAGAGCGGAAGAATGGGCTCCATTTGTACTCACCATCAAGTTGGTACTAACTGATCAACGCTAGGGTGATCACATGGCAGAAATACTCTCCAGGGATTAGGGGGATGAGGGCGTAAATCCGCAACTAAAGGACACGGGGAGAACTGTAGGGGGGGAAGGACATGTCTTTAACCCGCACTTGGGTGAGACAAAGACATAAAGTGTAACCATAATGTTTGTACCCTCACAATACCCTGAAATAAAAAAAAAAAAAAAAGTGAACAAAGAGGCTGGGCACTGTGGCTCACACCTGTAATCCTAGCATTCTGGGACGCCAAGGCAGGAGGATCACTTGAGCTCACGAGTTCAAAACCAGCCTGAGCAAGAAGAGTGAGACCGCTGTCTCTACAAAAAATAGAAAAATTAGCCAGGTGCTGTGGCACATACCTGTAGTCCCAGCTACTTGGGAGGCTGAGGCAAGAGGATCACTTGAGCACAGGAGTTTGAGTTTGCAGTGAGCTATTATGATGCCACTGCACTCTACCCTGGACGACAAAGCGACACTGTCTGAAAAAAAAAAAAAAAGCAGGCAAAGGACACGAACAGACATTTTTAGCACTAATTACTCTTTTCATGAGGCATGCTTTTAGTAGTTACTCATAAATCCATTCCCAGTTTGTATAAAACCATATAAACAAGTACATAGCTGTAAATAAGGATGTAATAGCATCCAAAAGATGCTGTTGGTTTTTTCCACTCAATATACCTTTAAGATCATTCCATATCAGTATCATGTAATAATAAGCAGTACATGTAGTAGTGTACATGTACTGAGAGATAATGAGATAATCTCTCAGTATCTATAACTGTTCCTTATTATTCCATTCTATGGAAATACTCGATTTATTTAACTATTCCCTTATCAATGACTATTTTGGTTTTTCAGTTCTTTTGGATTTACATGTACACAACAGTGAATATCCTTGTAAATTTGTTCATTGCACACACGTACAATTATACCTGTCAATTATCTTGGAAGATGAATTGCTGGGTCAGAGGGTTCACACATTTTCTTATTAATAGATATGGCCTAATAGCACTCCATCAAAATTTTATTAATATACACTCCTATAGCAATGGATGAGTGTTTCCTCTCACCTTCATCTGCCAAGTGAATCATCAAAATATCTTACTGATCAAATGACTAATCAAAAGTGCTATATCCTTGTAGTTTTACTGTACATTTCTTATATTTTGAGTGCAGTTGAGCATCTTACATGTTTAAAAGTCATTTGAATTTTAAAATTTGGCCTTTGTCAATTTTCCTATGGTGGTAGCTATTTTTCTTCTTACTGGTTTGTAAGAACTATTTTTCATGTTAAAGAAATTGTCTTTTTTATATAATATGTATTACAAATATTTTCTTTACAATTTTATTTTTTATGTTTTTATAGTGTTTTGATTCATGTGGGAATTTTTTTTTAGGATTTTAGTTTAACATTCTTTTGTTTATGGCTTCTGTAATCATATTCTTTTCTAACTATATTTTTGCACCCATTAACCATCCCCACTTTATCTACCCTGCCCCTCCCCACTACGCTTTCCAGCCTGTGGTAACCGTCATTCTAGTCTCTGTCTCCATGAGATAAATTGTTTTTAATATTAGCACCCACATATGAGTGAGAACATGCAAGATTTGTCTTTCTGTGCTTGGCTTATTTCACTTAATATAATTTTCTCCAGTTCCATCCATATTGTTTCAAATGGCAGGATTTCATCATTTTTTGTGGCTTTATAATATTCTGTTGTATATACGTACCACAATTTCTTTAGCCATTCATCCGCTGATGGACACTTAGGTCGATTCCATGTAATCATATTTAAAGAAGACTTTAAATATGCTGAAATTATAAAACTACTTTACTCTGTTTTCTTATAGTGATGTTAATAATTATATTGTTAAACCTTTGATTCATCCAGTGTTTATTTTGGACTAAGAAGTCAGTTACAAATCCAACTTTGTGCATGTAGATGTGTGTTTGTGTATTTTCAGGTGGCCACAGCACCATCCCAGAATTAATTAATTGAAAAATTAATTAATTTCCCCACTTTCCCCACTGATCTGCAATGCCACCTTTATTGTATGTTAAATTCCTATTTGTATTTGAGCCTAGTTTTAAAAAAAGAAAAAAAATCTCTCCTTTTTTAATTGAGTGTTCTATCTTTTGTCATGCCAGACCCATGTTGTTTCAGTAGGGCTAGTTAATTTTATTTTTCAGTATTTTCCTGTGTATCTTTGCATGTCTAATTCTCATTTAGTCCACTGCAACCTCCAACTCGTGGGCTTAAGTGATCCTCCCAGCTCAACCTCCCGAGTAGTTGGGACTGCAGGTGTGCACCACCCCACCTGGCTAATTGTTTTACTTTTTTGTAGAGATGAGTCTCACTGTTGCCTAGGCTGGTCCCAAACTCCTAGCCTCAAGCAATTTTCCCTCCTCTGCCTTCCAGTCTCTTGTGCTGGCCCTATGAAGTTTTTTTAAAAGGCATACGAAGAAATAGTTTCGGGATCTCAGATCATTGTATTCTTGATCTGTGCAAAGTTTTCTCTCCACCAGGGATTTTTCTTGCCCCTTGAAAACTTGCATTACCTCCTTCTACCACCATCAGTATCCATTTTCCCTTTAATGTAAAAGTTGGTGATTGAAAATGTTAAGTCAAAGCCTCTGAGCATCCTTCTGGCAGGCATTTAGAAAGAGTCTGAAGAGAGATTTCTCCAGAGAACGCTTTTTGAAAATTCTGGCAGGATAGTCCTCATATTCCTAACTGAATAATGCCCAAAGCTGAGTCCTCACTATCTCATCTTTGTTCTTTTTACTCTGCACAAGAAATCACTTTAATGGTTTTAAGTAATACTTCCAAATGGGTAAGTTCCAAAGTTCTATGACCTTATTGAACACCTGTTATTTCACTCTATGAAATAGAATTGTCCTATTGAAAGTCTACATTGGTATGTTTTAAAAAAAGTTAATCACAGTCACGCTAACCACCCCCACTTCCTGTCAAGACAGTTCATTTAGGCCACAATGGTTCCAGTTCTTGGGGAATCTGGGATTTTAAATGGGTAATCAGTCAGGACTAACAAATAGGAAGGAAGGCAAAAACCAGATATATGAACTGAGCCAAAATGGAAATAGGATAAAGAATTGAGTGAGGTTAGAAGAGTAGAACTAGAATTTAGCAGTAACATAATTACATTATTTCCACCTGTGGTCATCTGGTTCTAAGTACAATTTGTAGCAAAATGGATTGAGAACCACACAAGGCAAATCATTTTCATTACTAGACCATGGATCCAGTTCTTAGGTCCATTGACACTATTCCCAAGTCCATTGGCAATTGCAGCTTGATTAGTACAAGATTAGCCACATTAGGCAACTGGAGTTCAATAAAGCTGGTGGGCCAAGGCCATGTGTATACCTGAGAGACAGAAAAGACAGGAGCAGGGGTGGGGGGTGGGAAGGAAGATCAATGCCAGAAGTCACAGGCCCGTATGTTCCTTTATCTCCAGACCACACTTTACTGACTACTACATCTACAACTCCTCTTACTGTAATTATCCGATAATCTCTATTTTCCTGTCTTATACGTAGACTTCCTTTTAATTCAACAATACTCAGAATGCATAATTTTTCCATGTAAAAATGCTCATCTATATTTATCTTCACAATACTCAGATGTGAAAAGGCAGATACTGTTATTACTATTTTACAGTATTACTATTTTACAGATTCTAAGACATGAGAATCTAATGTTGCAATGTAATAAGGTAGGTAATAAGGTAATAAGTGGTGGAACAAAGCCCAGAATCGGGGCTTCCTGATTGCAACTCAAAGTTTCTTCCATTAGACCTACTGTACCATTCAATAATGTAGGCATAATTTTATGGCTAACAACATTGCAAGGATTACCGTCTCTAAAATAGTGCTTCTGCCCTTCACAGGAAACTACACGCTTCTGGATGGCTGTAAGCACAATGCCATCAGTTAGGGGTAAGTGACCTTGATTTTAAAACTGTGCAAATGAGTTAATCTCACTGGCTTTCTATTCTTATTTAGCCTGTAGCAGTAAGAGGTTTAGAGTAGCTTTCTGAGGGCATATGTTAACCTCAAGTTTGAGTGAAGCATGAGAAACTAAATCCAGAGAAAACTTACATGAAAACAGCCTGAGAAAACACCGTAGACTGTTGCGAATCACAATGGGGAACAGCGGGTCTGTAGCTGGTGGTCAGACAGCAATTCCTACACAAGAGACCTATGTGTGGTACAGAACATTTATGATGGAATATCCATCCGGCTTGCAAACGCTACATGAATTTAAGACACTTTTGGGTCTGCAGGGTCTGAATCAAAAGGCCAATCACCATGTTAATCAAGTTTATAATACCTTTGACATGAACAAGGTAAGAAATTTTACTTTTCATTTGGTCTGAAAATGCTGTGGTTCTGCATTATTTCCTCTTTTTTTCTTACAAAATAGCCTTAGGTAAAATATGTGCATCCCACTGAACAGAGAGGTCTTCAGACATCCCACAGCTTGTAGGTAAGTGAGTCATTAAACACATTTAGCACTGACGGCATGAAAATAATTGGGAACTAGCCTCTCTGCTCTTGGAAATGTTCTGCATGTAGGGAGTTATTTTAAAACCAAATTAAATCTCGGCATGGAATTCTAATGCTATCGTTTAAATAAATCTAATAAGTGCAGATTGATTTACAAAGACTGTTTTCAAAGTATTTAATGCATTGGTGACATTTTATAGAAAAGCAAATTATAGGAATCTGCTTTTAAAAGTGGGATTGCATCTAGATTGGCAGATAAAAATCAACACAAATTAGCCAACATGTTGTCTGTACTCAAATCAAAAGTTAGGATGCTTTATAATACTTTTTTTTTTCATATTTGACCAATTTAGTGTGTGGAAAATCAAAACAACTTATGGTTTTAAATTCAGACCAATTTTAGTTTCCAAAGATTGTTATTCAACTATTGTCTTGAATTTACTCATTCCTGAGGAGATACAGTGCATTTAATTTCATTTCTTGAAAAAATACAAAGATGTGCAGAGAAAGGAAGAAATGGAATAGAAAAAATGAGACAAAAATTAACAACCTAGCATACCAGGCTCAAGTTCTGCCTGGATGTCCTTCTGTATTTCGGTTACTTTACCTGTAGATTTGTATGTTTCAAAATGTACAGATGCTGACTAGAATAAAAGGGAAAGTGAAAAATACTATGAATAGAAAAAAAAGATGACTACAGAAGGCTGTGCAAGTGATAATAGAAGAGAAAATGGGGATAACTAATTGAATAAAATCTTTAAAAAGACTGGCTGTCTATTGTATGGAATTTAGCACAACCCTTTGATCCCTTTTCCAGAGCCAAGAAACAGGCTTAAAAGGAGGTAATAGCCAGGAACTGGGGAAAATTAAACCTGTGCAAAATTAACTGCTATTTTAATCCTGATAGCAATGTTGGGAATAAATTTCTTTTAGGACATTGTCTTTTGTGCTTTATTATCAAACACGAGTTCAGCACTGCCTGTTTAGCATGACAGTGTTTTCTTCCTCATAAATTTTATTTAGTGTAGATGCAAGTAAAGGAGATCTGCCCCCAAGGAGCATACAAATCAGTGGGAAAATGAAGTTGATTCTGCTTTTGTTCTTAACCCTGTAATTTGTTCCAGATACTATGAGCATGTTGTCTCTATTTGCTTATAGTGTGTATCTCTCAGTTCTCAAACTCCTTTCTCTCTTCTCTCTTTCTTTCTCTCTCTTTTTCCATGTTTCACTCTTTTGAGTGGCTGCTGCTGTCCCACTGCGCCTGCTGTAAGCAGCTCAGTTTCAGGATGGAAGGCTGTTGCTCTAGACAGCAGCTTTTTGGGCTCTGATAGTACCCCTGAGAGGTTAGAAAATGAGCTATCATAGAGTTCTATAGATATTCTCCAAAGGTGTTGATGTTACATCCCACGCCAGCGATTTTGTTGTTAACCCAGTGTTTGCGAAGGTACTGTGTGTGTCAGTGGTTCATATGCAAAAACAGGAACATGTGCAAAGTAAGGCTAAGTGGAAACAGGGTTCTGCTGTCAAAATCCACCCTGCTGTCAAGGAAGCAGAGGCAGACAATGTCAAAACAGACATGCTGAGGTGTGTGCCACTGGAGCAAGAGCCCTCTCTGTGTCCGTCACAAAAATGGCCAAACCCATATCAGAAGCTTAATTTGGATGGCTTGGAATTTCTGCTGATATTCGTCATTTATTGTAGAGACTTTGTTTGCCTAGGAAGCAAGTGAGCCTAAGCAGTGATGACAAATGCCACAAAAGGTGTGGGGATCTCAATGTAAAATCTGGTCCTAAAATGAGAAGAGTAAGGATTTTCATTATCAAGTGATACTAAGAAATGATGTGGAACCATGCACAGAAAAACAAAAAAGAGCCATATATTTAATCAGATGAATCAATAAAACTACCAGCTGTCCAGAATCCCTGAGGATTTATTATTTCTATGGAGCTCCTCTGCAGTTTTCTATTTTTTTAATGAGTTCAACTCCCTTTTAATTTTTAATTTTTATTCTTAAAATAATTTTTTTATTTCAGCATATTATGGGGGTACAGATGATTAGGTTACGTATGTTGTCCTTTCCCCCCTCCAAGTTTGAGTTTCAAATATGTCCATCCTTCGGGTGGTGCGCATTGCACTCTTTGTGTATGCATATACCCATCCCCTCCTCCCCTCTTCCCCCTGCTCAACATCCAATAGATGTTATTCTTATATGTGCACTTATGTGTTGATCAGTTAATACCAATTTGATGGTGAGTACATGTGGTGCTTGTCTTTCCATTCTTGGGATACCTCACTTAGTAGAATGTGTTCCAGCTCTATCCAGGAGTATACAAGAGGTGCTATATCACCATTGTTTCTTAAAGCTGAATAGTACTCCATGGTATACATATACCACATATTATTAATCCACTCATGTATTGATGGACACTTGGGTTGTTTCCACATCTTTGCAATTGTGAATTGTGCTGCTATAAACATTCAGGTGCAGGTGTCTTTCTTATAGAGTATAATTTGATCTTTTGGGCAGATGCCCAGTAATGGGATTGCAGGATCGAATGGTACTTCTACTTGTATCTCTTTAAGGTATCTTCATATTGCTTTCCACAGAGGTTGCACTAGTTTGCAGTCCCACCAACAGTGCATGAGTGTTCCTATCTTTCCACATCCACGCCAACATTTATTGTTTTGGGACTTTTTGATAAAAGCCAGTCTCACTGGAGATAAGTGATATCTCATTGTGGTTTTGATTTGTATTTCCCTGATGATTAGAGATGTTGAGCATTTTTTCATATGTTTTTGGGCCATTATTCTGTCGTCTTTTGAAAAGTTTGTGTTCATGTCCTTTGCCCACTTTTTGATAGGGTTGTTTGATTTTTTCTTGTTGATTTTCCTGAGTTCTAAGTAGATTCTGGTTATCAGCCCTTTATCAGATTTGTAGCATGCAAAAATTTTCTCCCATTCTGTAGGTTGTCTGTTTGCTCTTGTGACAGTTTCTTTGTCTGTGCAGAAGCTTTTTAATTTGATCAGGTCCCATTTATTTATTTTGGTTTTTGCTGTGATTGCCTTTGGGGTCTTCTTCATAAATTCTTTGCCTAGGCCAATGTTTAGAAGAGTATTTCCAACATCTTCCTCTAGAATTCTAATAGTTTCATTCCTTAGGTTTAAATCTGTTACCCAGCGTGAGTTGATTTTTGTGAGAGGTGAAAGGTGTGGATCCTGGTTCAGTCTTCTACATGTGGCTATCCAGTTTTCCCAGCACCATTTATCGAATAAGGATTCTTTTCCCCAGTGTATGTTTTTGTCTGCTTTGTCAAAGATTGGGTGGCTATATGAGGATGGTTCTATATCTGGGTTCTCAGTTCTGTTCCACTGGTCAATGGCTCTATTTTTGTGCCAGTACCAAGATGTTTTGACTACTACAGCCTTATAATAAAGTTTGAAGTCTGGTAAGTTGATACCTCCCATTTTGTTTTTATTGCCTAGAATTGTTTTTGCTATGTGGGGTCTTCTCTGGTTCCATACAAAGCATAAAATTAATTTTTCTACATCTGTGAAGAATGATGTTGGTATTTTAATAGGGATTGCAGTAAATCTGTTAGATCACTTTGGGTAATGTAGACATCTTAATGATGTTGATTCTGATGACCCACGAGCATGGTATGGTTTTCCACCTGTTTACGTCCTCTGCTATTTCCTTCCTCAATGTTTCATAGTTCTCCCCATAGAGGTCTTTTACCTCCTTAGTTAAATATATTCCTAGCTACTTTATTTTCTTTGTTGCTATTGTGAAGGGAATTGAGTCTTTGATTTGGTTCTCAGCATGACTGCTATTGGCGTATATGAAAGCCTCTGATTTGTGTGTATTGATTTTATATCCTGAGACTTTACTGAATTCATTTATCAATTCCAGGGGCCTCTTGGTGGAATCCATGGGGTTTTCTAGATATAATATCATGTCATCAGCAAATAGTGAGAGCTTGATCTCTTCTGTTCCCATTTGTATGCCTTTAATTCCACTCTTTTGCCTGATTGCTGTGGCCAGGACTTCCAGCACTATGTTGAATAGAAGTGGAGATAGTGGGCAACCTTGTCTGGTTCCAGTTCTAAGTGGGAATGCTTTCAGTTTTTCCCCATCCAGTATGATGTTGGCTATGGGTTTGTCATAAATGGCTTGTATCATTTTTAGGTAAGCCCCATCTATGCCTATTTTGTTAAGCATTCTTATCATAAACAGGTGTTGAATTTTGTCAAATGCTTTTTCTGTGTCTATTGAGAGAATCATATGGTTTTTGTTATTGCTTCTGTTTATGTGGTGAATTATGTTTATAGATTTGCGTATGTTGAACCATCCCTGCATCTCTGGAATTAAGCCCACTTGGTCATGATGGATTATTTTGTTAATAAGCACCTGGATTCGGTTAGCTAGAATTTTGTTGAGAATTTTTGCATCTATATTCATAAGGTATATTGGTCTATAGTTTTCCTTTTTTGTTGCGTCCTTTCCTGGTTTTGGTATCAGGGTTATGTTGGCTTCATAAAATGTGTTGGGGAGGAATCCATCCTTCTTGATGCTGTGGAATAATTTCTGCAGGATAGGCACCAGTTCTTCTTTGTAGGTGTCGTAAAATTCAGGTGTGAAACCATCTGGTCCAGGAGTTTTCTTTTTTGGAATGTTTTTTATTGCTGTTTCAATTTCAGTCCTTGATATTGGTCTGTTCAGGAATTCTGTTTCTTCCTTGTTGAGCCTAGGGAGGCTGTGTGTTTCTAAAAATTTGTCCATTTCCTCCACATTTTCCAGTTTGTGTGCATAAAGGTTTTTGTAATATTCATAAATTATATCTTGAATCTCCACGGCATCGGTTGTAACGTCTCCTTTTTTGTTCCTGATGGAGCTTATCAGGGATTTTTCTTTTCTGTTTTTCATTAATTTAGCCAAAGGTGTGTCAATTTTGTTTATTTTTTCAAAGAACCAACTTTTTGTTTCATTAATCTTCCGTATAGTTTCCCTGTTGTCAATTTCATTTAATTCTGATTTGATCTTATTAATTTCCCTTCTTCTGCTGGGTCTGGGGTTGGTCTGTTCTTCTTTTTTTCCAGTTCTTTGAGTTGATTCATTAGGTTGTCTATTTGTGATATTTTTGACTTTTGGATATAGGCTTTTATGGAGATAAACTTTCCTCTCAGGACTGCTTTGGCTGTGTCCCACAGATTTTGATAGCTTGTGTCACCTTTGTCATTTAGTTCAAAGACTCTTTTGATTTCCATCTTCACTTCCTCGTTTATGAAGGAATCGTTCAGCAGAAAGTTGTTTAATTTCCATGACTTTGTGTAGAAATGAGAGTTTCTGTTGGGGTTGATTTCTGTTTTTATTCCACTGTGATCTGAGAAGATGCATGGTATGATTTCTATTTTTTTAAATTTTTTGAGACATGCTTTGTGTTCTAGAATATGGTCAATCTTAGAGAATGTCCCATGAGCTGATCAGAAGAATGTGTATTCAGTGGTTTTGGGGTAGAATGTCCTGTAAATGTCAGTCAAGCCCATTTTTTCTAGAGTTCTGTTTAAGTCCATTATTTTTTTGTTAATTTTCTGTTTGGAGGATCTGTCCTGTGCTGTCAGTGGGGTGTTGAAGTCTCCGACTATTATGGTGTTGCTGTCTTATCGATTTCTTTAGATCAAGTAGTTTGCTTTATGAATCTGGGTGCACCTAAGTTGGGTGCATACATATTTAGAATTGTTATGTCTTCTTGTTGAACTGTACCCTTCACCATTATATAGTGACCCCCTTTGTCTTTCATTACTTTTGTTGATTTAAAAACCAAGTTGTCTGACATAAAAACTGCCACACCAGCCTTCTTTTGGCTTCCAGTTGCTTGAAATATTGATTTCCACCCCTTTACTTTGAGTCTAAATGCATCCTTGCAGGTTAGATGCGTTTCCTGGAGACAGCAGATGCTTGGCTTGTTTTTTTTTTTATCCATTCGGCCAGCCTATGTCTCTTGAGAGGGGAGTTCAAACCATTCACATTTATTGAGAGAACCGATAAGTGGGGTGAATTACTGCTCATTCTGTTGGGTTGCATTTTGTTGCTTTGTTTTCTCTCTTGAGCCATTGTGGAATCTAGCCTTTGATCTTTAACTTTTGAGTGGTTTCACATTCGAGAGTGTTTGTCGTGCTGATCCTTGTGTAATTCTGTTTTGAGTACTTCTTGGAGAGCTGGTCTTGTCTTGGTGAATTCCCTCAGTCTTTGCTTATCTGAGAATGTCTTTATTTCTCCTTCATATATGAAACTTAGTTTTGCAGGGTACAAGATTCTAGGCTGGGCATTATTCTGTTTCAGAAGAGTGAGAATGGGGCCCCAGTCTCTTCTT